>JAWZYV010004889.1:600000-1060045 GCA_038373885.1 Cheiracanthium punctorium
CCAAACTCTAGTAATTTCCAGGAAATACTAGAGTTTGGTAGATTTTCCTTATATGTTTAAATTTCAGATAAATATAATAACTGCTAAATGTACCAAAAAATCATCAGTTTATTATTACTTAAAAACAGTTATCAATTAAAAGCGTAAAAAATACCACAAAACTGCGAAACCTGCATAATGTAACCTCTCGTAAAAAAAATAAAAATAAATGCAAAACTTAGGAGATATGATCGTAACTATAGATGCATTTTTTGCTTTCCTCATTAATTACAACTCCTCGACTACCAGATTAATATTTTATAAATGTTTTCGCGTATTTATGAAAATTTATTTCTTTACTTTTCTAAATTCACGATGTGTAATTGCCATAAAGTTAGTTTTCCTTTTTTCCCCTTCTTTCTTTTATCTTTGTAATTACAAAGAGCTGCTGCATTGGAATACGAAAGGCGTTATAAATTAAAAATACCATAAATCATCATCATTAAAATGCGATGAAATCCAATAACGACCTCCTTACTATGTGTACTAAAGCACAGTACGAAGAATAATAAGTACTCTCACTAATTATTCTCCGAGACCACGTACATAAAAAAATCATCTTTTGTTGCATCCTCTAAACAACAATGATTGTAATCGACTATTATTATGGGGATATGTCCAGACCCATTCTGAATATTAAATGAACAAGTGCACTGCTTTGATAAAGAAAGCAGGATTGTTATTAATTATCTGAAACAACTTGGAAAACTTAGTAGATTGTTGAGTTTGGAAGATGAACAAATTGTCTTTAGATGAGATAGAAGTACTGCAATAAGTCAGATTAAGAAAAATAATTAATGATTGAGAAATGCGAGGTTATTTTATTAACAAACTGTCAAAGAAATGCCTAAGTTTTGAATCATGCATGGAGTATTTTTATTTTTATTTTAAATGTTACTCATATCTCACATTAATTTGAAAATACATTGTAATATTATTATTTCTGTCTTTGTTAACTGGATTTAAGCACGATGCAGAATTTATTGTATAAAACAGTGTAATTCTGAAAATAATACATGCTAGACATTACGGAAGCAAGGGAAAAGACTAGTGTTCGAAGGATAAAGACGTATTTCTTTCAAAGGCATGGGCATTCATTGAAATTTTTCTGGGGGGGGGGAGAGAAAATTTCACCTTGTAACAGTTTTAGTACTGATTTTGCTTAGTGATGCATTATTATTTGCATCACAAGGCACTTACAGAGAATCTAGGAGAGGGGACCTAGCCACCCCCCCTTATGAGCGCCCATGTTCAAAGGTAAGTTTATGTTTAATAAAGGTTCGGTTTGAGAAAAGTTCTATTGTATACTATTTATTTGGCTAATTTTATTCATTTGATTGCTCCTATGTTCACGTTGTCAGTTGCTAAAAACTATCTTCCTGGTTGATGTTGCAAAGGATAAACTGTACAGGGCAGTGCTTCCCGACCACAATTCCATGCTCTGGTGTCGGTACGCGAGACTTGGCTGGCGATCCACGTATACAAAGTTCATTAAAATATAATCAGCAGCAAATGTTTTTCTAACCAAAATTATATTTAATACTTAATTAAATGAATAAAATACACGGTAATTTACTATTTTTTATTTTTAGTTGACCCTGGTTCGCAATATACTTTCACTGTTTTGCCGCTCTTCAGATATAAAAAGGTTGGGAAACGCTTGTGTAGGAAGTATTTGCTATCTTAATATTTAAAATAGTTATTAAAAGAAAACGGAGGTGCAGAAATGTCAAGTCACAAATAATTTCTTCAATAACATAGGAAAATAACACATTTTTTAATTCTTTAATCCAATTTAAATTTGCCATATTTACCGATTTTCAATTGCCTTCTTTTTATACTTGATTAAAAACGGATATATAAAATCTCATGGTAAACTATGTATAAAAGAGTTTGTCATGATGGTTAGTCATCTAGTCAATTCGGTAACCTTAACTTGTTCAAGTATTTTTCTGCTTCACTGGAAATACAATACCTATTTTGTGTTTTAAAACTACAACTCTCTTTAACAGTAAATTGCATCATCATTATAAGATAAATATATACGATATCCTAGAAAATAAAAGTATGGGCATTGCTTTAATTAGAAATCAATGTAAATTTAACTATTATTAGTTACTACTTTCAGAGAAAAATAAGTAAAAAATAGTGCTACACGTTGGCTAATATCTGATGCTTCCGGAGAGTTCATTTTGAAAGTACATCTGCACAGATGTATTTTAATCTGAAAAAAAGTGACGTTTTTCCCGTTATTTTTAATCTAATGAAAGACGAATTAATTTTTGTAATTGCAAAGAAAAGTACATTTAAGTTCATTTGTGCATTAAATTTGATATTAAAAATCATCCCGTGAGCTTTGAGATTAGATGGAAAGCAATTAGAATATGTAAAATCAAAATACAAAAAAGAAGATATTAAAAGTATTGTTAATCAAACTGAGTTCTAGTTTATACATTGAAAACCTTTTTTATCATACTATCAAAATAACATTCAGTGCAATCATCTAACATGAGTACACATTGAGCCTTATTCTGAATACTTTATGAAAGAATGTATTTCCTTAGCTTGATAAAGCTAAGATAATCATTATTAATTACCTGAAACGATAATTAGAATTTTCCTTTCCTCAGCTCAGATGATTAATCATTTTGATCTAGATTAAATGGAAATATTGTAAGAAGTCAGATAAAGATTATGCAACTAATGAATTGGAAATACGAGAGAATAATTAATAAACAAGTGGACAGATAATTAAAATACTTTTCAGACGAAATACCTTTTTCTGAGAAACAAAAGTAATCAAAAGAGTGTATTTATATGCTTAATTTCCCATAATGGAATAGCCATTTCAATTCTTCCATACTGGATGATAAAAATTTTTTTTATTGAAATATTACAAAAAATAAAATTATTAAAATTAGATTAAATATTTATATTTACATATTAATTATTTTCAGAACTGTTGGGACGCAGCCAGATGGACAACATTGGAGGATGCAACTTCCCGAAAATTTTCGCATTAGTTTGAGCTCTCACATTTTTTTTCTCGTTCTGAAATTTCTTTTCTTAATACATTACTTTTCGGATATGCCTTCCTCTAGCTACGCCTCTGCTGAGTGTAAAGCCTGATATTTTCTTCTTCTGACATTTTTTACTTTATTTTCATCAGCAGTTTCACGACATGAAAATCTTGACCCTCGGAGAATTTTACACATTCTGGTATTCCCTCCTGTAATGCAAAGCAGTGATCCTTTGTTTATTGCTGGTGTTACTTTCCGGGACCACCACGATACGGGAAAATTTGCAAGGTAACAGCACCATATTTAGGAGAGAGCCAGGGGAACAGTGGGACAATGTTTTAAAATAATTCCCTTTCTTTTAATTAAAACTAAAAATTAAATGCCGAACAATATTTTGACAACCCTTATCTTTCATTATAATTTTTTTTCAGAATTTATCCTAATTTTATTCTTTGAAAGAAAAAAATCAAATCAAAACGTAAACAAGTTGCAATATTGTAACCCCTTTTGGGGCAGAATGTGACAAGGATTGGGGTATAGTGGAAAAATGTTTAAGACATATGAAATCAGATGTATTATGCACACATTACTGATACTACAGTTCAATACAGGTGAGATAATAAACACAGAAGATATGAAAGCAGTTTTTACATGACAATCCTTCAAAATAGTTATAATGATGAAACACATTTAAAAGCAAAATTCTTTGCTCAATAATGTTAGATGAATTTAAAATAGTAAAATAACATCAAATTAAACAGTAAACGGTAACAAAATGTTTGCAAAATTTAATTTAATCATTGAATAACATAGAAAGTCGATTGAAATTGAGAACTGTGCCAATCAGTGCCGAATTTAAAGGTGTGGAAGGTCTGGGCCAACAAAGAAGTGCCACCTCTAATATTTTTTTAAACAAAAATTAATGAATTTTTTTCGAATATCTGTGTGGTGGGGATAAAAATCGTAACGTTACTTTTTTAATTATTAGGAGTTCGTAGGAAATTTTAAGAAAAATGTCTATTTTGAGGCTTCATATTCAGTTGTCCTCCCTTACATCCGGCCTTATGTGTTTTGTTTTTTCTATATCTCCAAAAGCCATAGGTTTAGATACAGTGGGGTACTGTCCCACCATACCCCAATCAGGATGTCCCACTGTATCCACCCCCCCCCAAGTTTTTTAAATACAAATTCAAAAGTTCTACAAAATTTATGAATAGAATAATGATCATTACATGCATGCGATTAAGAAGGTTTAAGCTTAAATTAAAGCAAAGTTATAATCATTGGATAATAATTTACTGCTCAAATCCAAAAATGTAATTCTTGTCTGATTTTTCCAACAGTGATAGTAGAAACAAAATTCCTGTAACTTCCCTAAAAAAATGAATTGTGACGGTGATTAGTTTCCACAATGTTGCAATACTGGTTAAATAAATTATGGAATTTTTTTCTAGTTTTTGCTTTTGAATCATAAAAAATATCTATCGCCCCACTATACCCCCTCTTCTTTACATCATAACTTAACGTACGTTTCCGATTTAATAAATTCTTTAACAACGCGCCTTTTAATTTATTAATATCAGCGACAAGCGTAAAGCTGTATGAGCCCGACAGATAAGTTTCTCTCTATTCTAAAAAAAAAAAAGTAACGGCCGCTGACGCCGCCGCCGCCGCTGTCAACAGCTTGTTCGTCTCTCTCCTCCAAAACTGTGGGGATTTGAGTTTCGATTAAGGTGTCCACGGATTCGAAAAATTCCGGGAAACCTGATATATTGACTTAAATTTCGAAAATCGAATTATTTTAGAAGATATTAATAAAAAAACTGAAAAAATAAACGTAATGGTTGCCAGGTTTGGTAAATTTTCGCCAGCATGAAATCATTCATTCCTATGCAACAAAACAATTTCAAGTATGTAGAATTGCGTGATACTGACAAACATGAAGTAGAATTACACCAACTTTACGCCAAATTGAAAAGTATATGAAATAAATAACTCAAAGTGTGTTACACAAAGTTGACAATTTTCAAATAGTAAGTTCGCTTAGAATGTTCGAGTAAGTAACAGTAAGTAAAAGTAAGTAAAAGTAATGTTCGTGAATAGTAAGTTCGCCAATTGGTATACCAACTGGAGTTTAGAATTAGCGATTATTCGTTTTTCCAAAACAGAAACTAATTGTAACTGATTTTAAAAGCGCCATTTTGGCATTAAGTACGATCTGCCAAAATGGTATACCTACAAGCAGGGTGAATCTGATCCCCGAGTTCCAAAATGTTAGAACTCAGTATCTTGAAAATGAAAAATAATTAAAATGCAGATTATTTTAAAGCCGGTTCGGACCAGCTGGAGTATTTACTACCAGTAGAAATATTTGGCCTCGTTAACTATATCATTATAGCAGATATAGTACACTTTGGATATTTGCCAGCACGGTGAGATCATGTAATTCATGGTGCTAAATACGCCAATCTGCAAAGAATTATGTATATGAAAATATGGATAACGGTTTTCTAGGTAACCTTACATCAGCAGTAATTATAGGTTGTGAGCATGTGTAAATCACCAAACAAAGAAAACAATACTGCATTTGTTTTCTTAGAGCTAATTATTAACTATACATGTACACAAGTCACTAAATTATGAAAAGTCACCATAACTGACTAATACGCAAGGTGTTACATGGGCTTCACATAATTAAAAATACTGAGAAGTTAAATTTTTATGTTCCAAGGAGAGTGCAAGAACCAAGCAATGTGCAGCTCGGTAACATTCTATCTGATCCAAACTTTGGGTTTTATTTCTATAAATTATGCCTTTTTTACGATTACGCCTTATTAGGGGCCAAATGCGTCACACGAAAAGCAAACGTAGCGAGTCTACGGACCTTGGATACTGTAATACTTCGCTACATGAAGGTTCACCTTTGAAGGATTCGGTGAATCACGGCTCGTTATGTCATAAAAACATGCATCACATAGTAACATAAATATGGTCCTACTGGTTCACAGATTTGCACTTATCGCGGGCGTTCCTAGAACGTAACACCAGCAATGAAGGAGAGCGAAAACACTGAATTTAGGTAAAACGGACTGAGATCCAGCGAGGTTTACCTTGATTCTTTTGAGAATTATTTACGTGATAGTTAGCATTAAAGAGAGTTTAAACCTAAGAAATTGAACCTAAATTAGAATTTGAACCTAAATTTTCACACTTTTAAATATTCAAATGCTGAAACAAAACTTAATTATCATGTACAATGTAAACAAACAAATTTGATTGAATACTGGAGAAATTAAATAACAATCCAAAATGCCTACTCATTTGCAAATTCTGTTTATTTTAATATTTTTTTGCAGTTTCTTTTCTTATCGATATAAAATCCTTATGAAGATTCTACGTAACGCATTCTGCAGCCAGGTAATAACCTTATCAACATTCCCTTGAACGTTTTAAAATATTAAACAAACACGCAGGTTCACTGCAGTTAATTCCTTACTAACTTTTGAATGTACAGTCTGTTGCTACAAGATAATTGCTCTTCAGAAATTTATCAAGTGTTCATTATAGGGGTATCCCACTAGCATTGAATCAATCGACGAAATTAAAGCATCAAATGTATAAAATGGCAAACCGACGATAAATACTCAGTAACAATTTGCAGTTCAATGCTGTTTTTTCTGTTGCAATCCTAAACAAAGAACGCGGTGAGAAATTATCCGACATTGTTGGTCAAAATAATTTATATTCGTATGTATTCCACTCCCTTAATGTAACATTCGATTAGGCTTACATTCAAATGAATAAAAATAATACATTTACAGTGCTCATATATGTTTTTAGTCATTTTTAGTAGTCACCAAACTTTCACAAAAACATTGTACAGCCAAACACCCCCCCCCCGAAAAAAAACAACAAACAAACATATTTAATTTTTTTTTATATTTACTGGCTCTTTTACATTTTTAAGTGTGCTTTCAGTCACATTTCTATTTTGTTTACATCTACTATTGTTTAAAAAAAGAGCGTTTTGCTTTTGCCCCCGTTTTTGCCGGTACGGGGAATATGCATTCACCAAGTATGCACTTGCCCCACCAAGTAAATTTAATATCGAAAATCATGTTTCTGCACGTTTGTTTATAAGTGAAACCTTTTGTGGTTAATAGTTGAATCCACAAATACTGAAAACAACCCCGTAGGAAGATTAGTGAGAAAATACCAAATGATAAAATAAGCACCTTTCAAATCCCTGAAAATGAGGACATCACTGAGGTAACAGACGAAGATATCAGGTTGTAACGAAAGTTTTCCGCCATATCTGCCTGAAAAACTAACTTCTAACTCCTTAGATAACTGTTTTTGAACTTTCGGTACCAAACCTGCACAGTTTCACATGATACAACAATAGTACTTAAAGCTGTACTCATAATTTGTTGGTATTATGTAGCTGACTTTTTGCAACACAAGTAGAAGTAAATGATGGTTCTAATCCTCTAGAGTGATAGTTCCATTTGGGACACCTTATACTTAATGATAACTATATTTTTTTACAGATTTCGCAATACAGTGTTATAAAGCAAGTCTCTTTCTTTCAAATGCCAAAAATCGTTTGACAAAATATGAGCAAATACGTCAACGCGAACTGTGTGCGGACGATGTTTGCGGTGGTGGGAAACTTTCGTTACAACCTAATATATTGAAAATTTTACCTTAGCCTTCCTTCATTGGGGGGCCGAGGAGAAGTTGTTTTTAATGACTACGCCATTTTATCTCTCACCCCCTTTATTGATTTATTTGTTTATTTTTTTAATGTGCAATGTCTTATCCTCCTGAATTCTGTATCCTTAAATAAACATTTATCTACTTAACTGTAACTGTGCTCGCTCAAGCATTCATTTTACTTCTTCTATACTTTTTTCCTTCTTGATGTTATCTTGTAATGTGATGTGCTTGTTTCTTCCGTTTTAATTTAACAAAGTAAATGTTATGTTAAAATCCCACGCTTACTGCGTTTGTGCCATAACTCTGCTAAAATTTCTAAAAGGTTACGGACACCAGATAGATTAATTTATTTATTTGCTGATTTTTAACGTTTGTTTCAAGGCTCTTCCTTAAAATGGCGACTAGAACTTGGCAAATTGAAACGCTGAATAAAGATAATTACGAAACATGGAAAATGCAAATAAAAGCACTTTTAATAAAAAATGATGCCTGGATTTATGCATCAGGTTCAAAGTCTAAACCTGAAGTTTTGGAAAATGACGAAAAATCACAAGAAGTGTTCGATACGTGGGTCTGAATGGACGAAAAAGCAAAAGCAGATATAATTCTGTGTATATCGCCATCTGAACTCAAAGAAATAAAAAATTGTAACTCATCATAAGATGGCTGGAAAAAACAAGGAGAAATCTATCAGTCTAAAGGACCTGCTCGTAAATCTGCATTACTGAAATCTTTAATTCAATATAAGATACCCGACTCGTATATTGAAATTCACGAAAATTTGAGAAAATTCTTCGACTTAGTGGACAGACTTTCAGAAATGTATATTAAAATAGACAACGACTTGATGACTGTAATGCTGTTATATAGCCTCCGTTCTATTTTCGACAATTTCCGATGTACTATGGAATCAAGAGATGAACTTTGGAACCCAGAAATATTCAGAATCAAAGTAGTGGAATAATTCAATGCCAGGCGTAACGATAGAAGACAAGCGGAAGACTCAGGTGCTTTCGTGGCTGCTCCTGGAAAACCTGCGTCTAAAAATAGAACTTATGGAAAATACTCGGGCCAGCCAACTCATAAAATTAAGGATGCATCAAGAATAACTTTTAAAAGGTGTAAACGCATTGGGTACTGGGCTAGCGAATGTGGAAGTGGGAAAAAGAATAATTTTAAACATAATCCTAACAGCCTGGGATTCTTATCCACTCCGGACGACTCGCCAATAGGGTTACCAGGCGAAATACAGCAACCCTACTCGCCTAAAGGTCTCTCTACAATATCAAATAGCGAAAAGCAAAATTTTTGGTTCGTTAAGATAAATACTAAAAATTATATAAGTTACTTCAGTTATCATCGACCCACGTTTGCAATTGCAAGGAAAGATCAGGAAACCCTCCTACTTCCAGTCGATGAAATAAATGTAAAGGCAAAAAAAAAAAAAAGAAAAAAAAAGGGATGAGCGATAAAATGACATAGTCAATTAATCTCATTTTAATTTAGCAATAATTAAACTAAAAAATTAGGGTGTTCGGGGGACGAGGCTCGAATAGCCGAGTTATTAACATACAATCCTCCTCATACATTATCCAATAGAAAAAACAAATTGTAAGTGTACATACAGTAAACAATAAATTTAAGTGGTTTCATAGCAACAAGCTAATTTTTCTTCACATATTTTTAAGGAAAAATAAAGCTGTTTTAAGTGTCAAATATGAAAATAATACTTAAGGGAGCCTTTATCAAAAACATTCATTAACAACACCACATGGAGTTGGATTTGATAAATAAAATTGAAACAATGTTTTTAAGCATTTTAACGAACAAGTTTTCTATCCATATAAAAAATTCGTATCTCAAAATTTATAAGTGATAATTCAATCTTGCAAAAAGTGTTCGAAAGCTTACAAAACGTTCTATATGCTCTAACTGCACCCTATTCCTACTGCACCTATTGTAGGAGATAGAGGCAGAGAAAATGCACTTAACCTACTAGATGCTACAAGTGCATACACACGCTAGAGACAACTTTGAAAATTGTTTTAAACATCAAAATTTTGTCGTATTTTTCGAAAATTTCAGGGTTAGTGAAAAACATCCTTGAAATTGTATGATAAAATTACTGAGTTTGTATTGTTAAAAATGGGGTGTTCAGACATGGTCATAGCTGCACTAACGATTTTATGTTGGACACTTACCCTAATTCACCCTCTATAAATAATTTATTTTATTTTTCCAAAGCTTTTTCAACCAATTAAACGTTTTCTGTACTTCGTAATTCATCATTAAATTGGGATACGTTATTCGTCATCTTCCCTGAGTATAAACCTTCTCAAAATCCAGTATGTTGAACGATTTAAAGAAGAAAGAGAAAGAAGAACTAATGATAAGAAAAAAAAAACGATTTGCTTTGCCTAGGACTTATTTCATAATCAATTGCTTGAGTGATGAATCTCTTTTAAGCAGTAGTCTCGGATTCCATCCATCAATTCCAGTAGTGCTTTATTATATCGTCGTCAATCACTGGAATTGAACATTAGGAGGCTCAAACTTTATATCTGGATATTAGTTCCAGCGAAATAATAAATTTTTCTCCAATGACTTTTCTTTATTTTGTTCGTGGGATCTATTTGAACTCCGTGCAAAAGTTTCGCAGGAATCATTCAAGAATGTTGATTTATTGATAATGATTATTCAACTTGCCTTCTGCTGTTAGGCGGAATGTCGGAGAGACATTTTTTATTCTTTTTTTTCTGAATAGAGTGGGTAAAATTTAAGTTTGAAGCATTTAAGGTGTGTAGTTTTTTTTAAGTGCCTTGGTTTATACATCATATGAAATAGATTTATGAAAGAATTTAAACCGTTTGATTGTTTCTAGATTTATGAAATCCAATTTCAGTGGGGAAAAATTATGTATGCCAATATATTCCAAAAATATTCATGTATCTGTAAGTCTGATCTCTTTCACGCAGAAATATATTACATGTATGAACTAATTAAACTTAAAATTTTAAACTGTTTTATATTTTCTGCCAAAAAATAATGTCTGCAACAGAAGCCTCTGCAACAGAAAATACATATCTTAGTAGGATAGACATAAAATTAGAGTACTAAAAAAAGAATAAGAAACTACCTCCATTGTATATCTTGAAACAGAGTAAGATAAACTGTTTTTCAAGAATACTATAAACAAGTACTGCAGTACTGCCAACAAGTATGATAACGCTTAACGCTGTTTTACGCTTGCAAAAGATGAATTATTTCAGAGACAAAGAGCAGAACTTTCTACACATGAAGGTAGTTAAATTTTACTAGTACCATGAAAAATATACCGCCCAGTTTTTCTTGAGGTTCCTTTGCACTCTCTTCGAGAATTCCAATGCCACAATGTTATTCTGTGCTGAAAACAGCCTCTCCAATAACTCTACTTCAAAACAAACTATTAGATATTTTTCATCCATATCCACCCCGTTATTTTAAAACATTGGTCTGCATCCATGTTTATACAGAATTTATCTGAAGCAATGAAAAGTAGAGGAAGGTGGCCTAAAATGATCCTGGCGGGTAAAACGATTCACATACCATCCACATGTGTCATCTTCCACACAGTAGAACTTATCTACCGGGTAAAACATAAACTAGTTTTCAGAGTAAGAAGTAATAGCAATATTAAAGTGATCACAGTATGAGACGTCTAAATAGAATTCTTTGAAAAATTGTATTTTGTAACAATTGTCATAAGGTAAGCGTTAACTCTCCTATTTAATTATATAAACGGTATTTCATGTATGGCTTCTTTTACTGAATGCAGTACATATTTAGATTATCATTTAGATTAGACCCAGTGTCACAAATGCCTAGGTAGGTAGGTGAATGATGCATGCGCTGGGAAATCCGAGAATGGTCATCATGTGTATTTTTGTGATACGTGTTCAAATGTCTCGAAGTGGCTGAAAAAGACACTACCTAATTTATTTCTGCGTTTATTTTAATGCATAATTTTTTAATTATAATTTTCAAATATTCCATTTTATTGTTTGTGACACTTTTTTATTTTAAAATTAAATTACGTGCTGTCTGATTGTAACATTTATTTTATTTTACTATGTACAGTCATAATTACTTTTACATTTTTATTTTGCCGATAAAAAGAATTTACAATTAGTTTTTAATGAAGGATGATTTTGCCCTTTGGTCGAGGGTAAAATGATTCTTCGTACACTTTTTACAAAATTCTATTTTTGCGGTTTGGAAATATTATTGAAGTATGTTTATAATGGAAAATATAGTATTAAGCATACTGGGAAAATGCCAAAGTTACATTTCAATAATTATATTTCTCTTTCAGGGGACCATTTTAGGTCACCTTCCCCTACATTTATTCCATCTAAAAACACAATGAAGATTTCAAATACAGCTACTTTCATGCAGGGCCGGCCACAGGGGGGGGGTGCTGCGGATGCAAAGCACCCGGGCCCCGGCTTCAGAGGGGCCCCAAATCAAAAGTAGCTCTACATATTTTTTTAATCTTACATTTAATCTAACACACAGCTGGAAATTTCAATTTCATTAAATTATGTTAGTTGAATGAAAGTATTGCTATTCGGCATCTTCAAAAGTTAAAAAACATCATTAAAAAGAGGTCCTTTTCTACTGGGTTCAATAGGATATCCCATATCACTACTCTTTCACCTTTTTGCCTTCTTTCAAAGGAGGGAAAAAGCATCTGGACCCCAGGACTGGAGAGGTAGAGATGCACTGCACACTCTTCTTTCCCCTTTTGTCTGTTGCTAAAGCTAATGGTTTCCTGCGAATTATCGGGCCTGGGAACGGAATTTAAAATGACCCAGACTTTATTATCGAAATCTTCGGAGAAGACTAGTGTGGAAAACAAAGAAGGAGGTCTGGCAGAGTCGTCTCCAGTGTGAGGCCTGGAGTAGACATCGCTTATGCGGACCCCCTTTTGTTCTAATCATATGCATTCACACATACTTCAAACATAAATTGTTTTTTGAGTATATTGATCATACATGTGTACGTAGGTGTGATGCACATACATTTCTACTGTAGGTAACACTGTCGTTTTATAATTTCTAGGCCCCTTATTCAACGGGGCCCCCGGCTAACTGCCCTGTTTGCTCTTTACTTTAGTCAGGCTATGGGTTTTGGGAATAATCTCATTTTCTTTGTAAAAACCATTTTTATAAATTTCCCAGTGCACTGTTTCACAAAGTTATTAAAAAGATCATTTCATGCCTGGATACTCATTAAGTCTTATTGTTGCGTCCGTTGCCGAGTACGAATTGACTTCTGATCAGTGACAAAAATTTAACCATTTGGTGATACGGCAAAATAAATGAAGACCATCCGAAAACAGTACTGGCTTTTCAAATTCTTTTGCTGTGTTCAATAATAAATCAAATTTAAAGTTAAAAATGTATGAAATACGAAATGAACATGAATACAGGTCCTGATAAGTTATTCGGGGCGCTAAAAGACTTAAATTTGGGGTAGGCTTTAATGCAGTGAAGTCTCTTGAATGTGAACATTTATGAAAAAATAAATATTTGTCCGAGTTAAATTAGTTGATGTTATCTTAACTGCAAACATAGTAAATCCAAAAACTTGACGGTGCACTTCAATCTACTCTCCTCTGAACTTTACGAAACGCTCTACATAGATTTGTATAAAATATAAATGTAAATGATTTGTTCAGCTATAAAATGAGTCCATGTATGGTCATTATTTCACTTTACGTGCAGGCAATATTAGCTAAAACAGTTTTGATGGTAAAGTTCTCGAAAGTTATATCTTAAACTATGTTCTAAGCGCGTAATGCTGAAGAAACAAAATCTGCCTCGACGTCGGTTTTTGCACACAAACTGAAGTAATACTAAAATTATGTAACTTTTTCGAAATACCCCGCTGATTATTTGGGGACTTTACATTGTAGGTACAAATAATTGGCTATCCCTTTAAAACTAAAAAACAAAGCTACGTTCTAGAAAGCTTGTGGAATAATCTGGCCACAGTTGAAAGAGTTTGGTTAGTGTTAGTAGTAGTTTGTTAACAAAATTTAGATTTAAAAAAATATATACAAATGATTTAAAAGAAAAAATATTTTAAGAAAATTCTTCTCAGATTTTCTATATTTTAGAATATTCCGTATATATTTGCACATTTTTAAGTGGTTATCAGCAAGCCTTTACTGTAATGAATTGTGCATATATTTTAACCTGTTTGTAGTAATTTTTTTACCTTAGCCTCCCACTGTTGCCCTTCTTTATAGCCTGTTATTATCATTTATATGCGGCATGCGGGTAAACAGTACAGCGCAAAAATCTTTTAAAGCAAATATTTAAAAATGACATTCAAGTGCGCTAAAGTACATAACACACACACGAACATCATACTATTGCTAAGTATTCATTTTTCTCGAATGGGAGATCTCTGGAACTCAAAAAAAAAAAAAAAAAAAAAAAAAAAATCAGCTGACCCGAGGGGCATTTTACACAGAAGAAAATCACCCTTTCTGCGACCCTTTGAAAGAAGAGTAAAGGGGATGTGCTGGTGCGCACATGTTTGTAAATAAACCTAGAATTATCGGATAACCATTGGTTTTCACCTTTACGTTTTCCACGTCTGGAATTAATTAAAAATAATTTGTATTGGAAATAATCTTTGAAGGCATGCAAACAAAGTCTGTTGTGTTACGAATCTGTTGGCCAAATCGACAGCACTCTTCTAGTTTTTGAGACATAATATTTGAGCCCATGTTTTGTTAGTTTCTTTTGCTTTCATTAACTCAAAACCATTGCAAAGCTATGTTTGTATTGGACGTTATACAAATGTTATTAGCATCTGCATACGGTGTACGTATATTTCAGAAATAACTTGAATTTTATATAGTTCCTCAAACCTAAATTATGGATTGAAGTTTATCAATTTAATCATATTTTCAACCTTTGAAGAAAGTAATATTTAGATTATTTTCATCACTAGCATTTATGCAGATTGAATCCCTATGCAGTAAGTGCATAATGAAACAAAGTATGCAGTTAGATGAATGTTTTATGTCTATTTTTATTATACCAGGTGTTTCAAAATAGATGTTAGTTACAGCCAGGGGCGTAGCCAGAAATGTTTCATGTGGGGAGTTACGACCACTGCAACTCACATATATGCATACATGTGTGTGATAAGGGAGTGAAGAATATACATTTTGTAAGGCGAAAAATTCCTTATGGGGGGGATATGACCCCCTTGGCTACGCCCCTGGTTACAGCGATTATCTATTAAATCGTAAGTGATAGAAACATACTTCCAATTAGAAAAGTTAGTCAAATTAAGAGTAGGTTTCAGATATGGCAATTATTTTACTAGGAGCTGTATACACATAAATGTACAACAACTCATTCATGCAATTTTATCGTTTGGTATTTTGGGGGGGCCCCAAAAATGCTTGCAACCGGGCCTCTTCAGATAAAAGGCCGGCCCTGCTTTCATGTATAGCACACGATTTCAAAAAAACAATGGTAATACGACATATTTTAAAGCAAACATATGTTGGTATGGATATTTCTCCGTTGTTAGGTTCCATGTGTTTCATTCTATTTTATAAATTGAAAATACAGGGTAGTTATGAAACAACGTAGGGTGTTCAGAGATTTCTAGCAAAAAAAAAAAAGGTATTGGGAGACACACAGACAGATTTGATGGGGTACATAGTGAAGCATGGGATTTCGATTTTTAAAGAACAAAAAATAGTTTTAAAAGTCGCCACCAGGACATATTAGCACTGTTTACCGAATGAAATGCATTAAATTGCATAAGCTCGTTCGTAGTGTAGTTTCTGAGTATAACTGGCTGTAAATCTGAGGTTAACTGGCTTGAAGCAATGCCAATTTATAAAAGTTTTGCAGACAAACCACTTTGAGCTTCCTCTGATGCTGTGTTATGATTTTTGTAGTTTCAAACCATTGAATAATGTTTTTTAAATTTGTAATGCTTATAGGTCCTTTTTGTAACTTCTTTAATGGCCGGAGTTCACAAAAGGCAGCAAAGGCATTTTCATTCTACTCGTAATAAAGATTGGCTTTAGAAACATGATCTTGTGTTAGATAAGAACCATCGAAAGCTAGTTGGACTCAGAAGGATGAAAATTCTATCAGCCTTTTCTTTTATACTCATAACTGCAACAAGGAGCGCTATTAAGCACATAAATGCATTTTATTCGAAAAATAGCGCCAAAATTTCACCTAGTTCAGACTTGTACTTTTTTTTTCTTTAAAAATCGAAATCCCATGGCCCAATATTAGGGCCCATTAACCCTTTGAGGCGCAACCCTTTCCCAATGCTGAAAGAAGAGCAGCCGTTGCCATTGCTCGACTTAACTACCAGCAAGATGGAGGACGATCGAAACGTTCATCTCGTGCCACAGATCTAGAGACCCTTTACGGACTGACAGCGCCATCTGTTGATGGTTTGGGTCGAATGAAAATTGTGTTCGGTGAATTTTGAGAACAATAGAATAGAGTGTTATGTGTGCCGGCATGACTAGCTGCGTGTGGCAACTCTGTGTAATTCTAAATGTTAAAGAACAAATAAATGTGAAAGAACAAAAAACTGGTGTATTAAGTGTGTGGGCCGTTCATATTGGTCCGTGCAGAGCGGCGTCCAATAGCGACCTATGGATTTAGGATTTAAAAAGTTGTGATGAAATGTGGAAATAGTGTTCGTGAAGCGAAACTACACTGTGATTAATGGCGTCTTAGTGGTTAATGGCGTATGTTAATTCGTGGGTCGCATCTCTCATTTTAAACTGTTTTCCTTTGGAATAAAGGTTGGGGAAGGGAACATTTTGGCTACATTTAAAATGTCGTTGTCAAATTTAAAAAAAAGATGAATTAAAGAGTTTGTGTGTAGAGTTAAATATTGAGTTTTCGCAGTCTGCGAAAGTCGTAGAGCTGATAAGCCTTATTGAAACCAGTAAGATATATAATGAAAATATTGAACTAGTGAAGAACACGATTGAATATATTTTAGAGGATAAGAGTAAGAAAGCTGGTCGGGCGGAAGGCGAAAAAATTTCAAATGATCAAAAGTTGGAAATCGAAAAGCTGTCGCTTTTGCGTGTGGAAAAAGAATTGGAATTATTAAAACTTAAAACAGCCTGTTCTGAGAACACATCGCTTACTGATGATGTGTCGAGTTTTGATTTAGAGAGTTTAATCAAGAGTGTTAAATATTGACGATTCCAGTTCCTAGAAATGTTGAGTGCTTTAATCTCTTTTTTAAATCGCTCGAGAAGATTTCAGAATAAAAGATGTTTTGGACAAGTTAAAAGCGGAAATTCTGCTAAACATCTTGGGAGATAGAGTTGGTAATTTAATGGTGCATGTAAAAGAGGAGGAGTTGAGTGATAATGAAAAAAATAAATGTATTTTTTTGAGGGAGTTTCAACCAACCCCACAGGAGTGTTTAAAACTGTTTAAAAGGCCTGCGAAGTTGCCAACGGAAAATTATGTGCATTTTCATCGAGAGTTAGTTCGGTTTTTGAGCATTATATTCAACTTCGTAAAGTAAAAGAGTTTTCTATGTTGTGTGAATTGATTGTTGCTGATCAAATATTTAGCTCCCTCCCCCAGGCATTGAAAAGTTATATAAGTATTAAACAGGGGGAATCTTTACTTTCGCCACAGGAGTTGGGCAGAGAGTGCGATTTATTCTTAGCTTCCAAAACTGAAACTAAAGCAGAGTGTAGTTCATTTTCACGATCAGTAGCTAATAATGATCAAAAGAGATCTGGAAATGGTAAATTTAAGAATCGTTATAATAAGGGTGTGTCTAAAGTGTTTCTGTCGAATGTTAATTCAAAGTGTATTGGTTGTCATGATAGCCACTCAATATTTATGTGTCAAAATTTCAAGAGCATGTCTATTAATGATAGAATAAGTTTTGTAAAGGCCCAAAATTTGTGTTTTAAGTGTCTTTCACTAAATTGTAATGTTAAAAGGTGTTCTGCAAGAAACTGTTTTTGTAAGCGGCCACATATAATAAATTACTTCATTTCCCTAGAGAAAACGAGCAGTCTGGTGAAATTGATAAAGATGAAATTAGTAGAATGACAAGTCAGGTAGACGGTTCGAGATCTGATTTAAATGTAAATAGCAGTGTTTTTTGTCCAAATTCTAGTGTTACGAAAGAGAAAGTGAATTCGTCATTCTCAGTTACTAGTACAATTCAAAATAGACTAAAGAGAACTACATTGTTGAGTACGGCTAAATTTTACATTCGAGATAGGTACGGGAATTTGCAGACTGTAAGGGGATTACTTGATGTAGGTAGCCAATCGGATATTATGTCTAAGAAATGCGCAAATACATTGGGATTAAAGTACGAAAACATTAATGTTTAAATAATTCCTCATGTTTAAATCTCCATCATGTTCCATCATGTTTAAATAATTCCTCATGTTTAAATCTCCATCATGTTCCATCATGTTTAAATAATTCCTCAATGACTGTTACCAGTTTCGTCAATGCTGAGAATTTAATCTTTCACAAGAGTTTTAATCAACGGTTTGAGTTTCTTGTTGTAGAAAAAATTACTGATTTGTCTCCGAGTAAATATTTAAGAGTTGAGGGACAAATCCCCTCAAATATTAATTTAGCTGATAGTTTTATGGTTCCCCAAAAAATTGATTGTCTTTTAGGTGCAAGGTCATTCTATCAATTATTGAGGCCAGAAAGATTCTATTCGCCAAATTCAGAGTTGTTTTTTCAAAATAGTGTTTTTGGATTTTTGAATAGTGGTAGTGTTACAGAATCAGACAACGAAAAAATTCATTGTGGGTTAATAATGGATGGCGATTTAAATAGCACTATGAGAAAGTTCTGGGAATTAGAAAACGTTGAGTTAGAGACCCCTAAATCTGTTGAGTCTAAAATTGCTGAGGAACATTTTGTGCAAACTCATTTCAGAGAACCCAGTGAAAAATATGTAGTAATAATCCCATTTAAAGAGGAACCCAGTTGCTTAGGTGAGTCTGAAAGCATAGCTTTAAAAAGATAGAATTCACTTTGGGCTAAGCTATCTCGTGATCAAATTTATTTAAACTTATATAGAGACTTCATTAATGAGTGTGAAAGAATGGGACACATGAGAGATGTGACACATGAGTCAGAAACCGAGATCTCTTACTATATGCCCCACCATGGCGTCTACAGACCAGACAAAACGTCCACGAAGCTGCGTGTTGTTTTCAATGCTTTGAGTAAAACAAGTAATGGTACTTCATTCAATAGCTTGCAACTCAATGGAGGAGTTGTACAAGAGGATTTGATATCCATAATGATGCGCTTCCGAAAACATCCGTTTGATTTCACTGCAGACATAGAGAAGATGTATCGTATGATAAACGTAAATCCCAGTCAGCGAAAATTACAACGCATCGTTTGGAAGGATAGTGAGTTAAGTCCAGTGAAAATTTTTGAGTTATCAACCATTACAAAAGGCACAGTGAGAGCGCCCTTTTTGGCAACACGAACTCTAATTCAAATTGCAAGAGATGAAGGACACAGTTTCCCTCTTGCGGCTTCTACTGCCACGAATAATTTCTACGTGGACGATGTTCTGTCAGGTGCAAAAACTTTGCCAGAATGCATCGAGTTGCAAAAGCAACAAACTTTAATTTTATTTCGAGCTGATATGAGGTTGCACAAATGGTGTGGTTACCACCCACAATTGTTCGGCACGACTGGAACTAGTTACGATTTTTCCTGCTCGGAAACAAAGACATTGGGAGTCATTCATGACTGCTTCTGTTTCAAGATGTCCATGAGATCCGCAGAAAACTGTACTAAACGAACAGTGTTATCTACAATTGCAAGTTTATTCGACCCTTTGGGTCTTTTGGGACCTGTGATATATATGGCCAAGATATTTTTTCAGAAATTGTGGCTTTTGAATTTTCAGTGAGATGACCAGCTCCCCTCTGACGTTTATGTGGAGTGGAATAACTTTGCGTCCAATTTACAGTCCATTAGCAACATAAAAGTGAGCCGATGTATTTTGCCCCTTTCTGATGTTGAAGTAACCGAAACTCCACGGTTTCGCTGATGCTTCGGAGGCTGCATACGGTGCAGTTGTTTACTGCAAGTCTCGTTCATCTTCTGGAGAGGTTGCCATGGAGCTTGTTGCCAGCAAATCCCGAGTTGCGTCTTTGAAGAAGATTACAGTACCTAGATTGGAGCTCTGTGCGGCTGTGCTGCTGGTCGAGTTGATGCGACGAGTAAAGGCAGCCTTACGATTCGAGGTGACTAAAACACATTACTGGAGTGACAGTATGATCGTTCTGTCATGGATCAAGAAGCAACCGACCTTGTTAAAAACCTTTGTGGCCAATCGTGTGGCTGCAATTCAAAATCTTTCTTGTCATGATCAATGGAGGCATGTTTCTTCAGAGGAGAACCCCGCAGACCTTATCAGTCGTGGTGTGAACCCATCGAGAATGTTCGAGAGTCACCTGTTGTGGAGTGGCCCTAGTTTCCTGAAAAATTATGAGTATCCTCAGAGAGAAATCTCTGAAAGTGTCATCAGGGACGATGTACAAAATGAACTCAAGAAAGTGAACTCTGAACAGAGTTTTTCCTTTGCTGTATATAACAATTCATTATTTACAGATAATCTTAATTGTAGTAATAAGTATTTTAAAGTATTGCATGTTTTGAGTTTTATTCTTAGATTTTTGCATAACTCTAAACCGGGTGTTGAAAAACTTCCTGGACACCTGAGTGATAGAGATATCAAACAGGCAGAGCTTATTTTAATAAGATGGGTGCAGGAATCTGAATTTTCGAGAGAGCTGAAATCTCTCAAGACCAAAGGTGAAGTAAATCCTGGGAATCAGGTAAAAAATTTATGTCCTTTTATTGACTCGGTGGTGTTATTAGAGTTGGGGGTAGACTTAAATATAGTAAATTGTCATTTGATAAAAAATTTCCAATACTGCTTCCTATGGCCCATAAATTGCCAAATTTAATTGTAAGTTGCTTTCATATAAAAATTTTACATGCGGGCCCTCAGCACTTGCTGTATCAATTACGGCAAAAATATTGAATTGTGCAGGGTAGAGCATTGTGTAGAAAGATAGTAAAGTCATGTGTAATTTGCTTTAAAGCAAAACCTGTAACTCTTGATCAAATAATGGGAAATCTTCCCGTGGATAGAGTGAGCTGAAATCATCCATTTAACGTGTGTGGGGTCGATTTTTGTGGCTCATTTTATATAAAGTGTGAATATAAGCGTAAGCAAATTGTGAATAAAATTTATGTGTGCATTTTTATTTGCTTTGTGACGAAGGCGATACACCTAGAAATTGTAAGTGATCTTTCCAGTGACGCATTTATTGGTGCGTTAAAACGATTTTTTGCCAAGAGAGGTAAAGCTGCCAGAATTTATTCAGATAATGGTAAAACGTTTGTGGGAGAAAATGAAGCGTTAAAAAAGCTTCTGAAACTTGTTAGAGAGCAAGATGAGCAACTTTCAAATTTTCTTGTCAGTGAGAAAGTCAGTTGGCACTTCATTCCTCCCCGTGCACCACATTTCGGTGGACTTTGGGAAGCGGGAGTGAAGTCCTTTAAATTCTACTTAAAGAGAGTTGTGGGAAACTTAAAATTAACTTATGAAGAGTTCCTGACAATTACCATACAGATTGAGGGAATGCTCAATTCGAGACCTCTCGTTCCTTTGTCGGAAGACACTGATGAAGTAGAAGTGCTCACTCCCGCACATTTCCTTATTGGCAGACTGCTAACCTTAGTCATAGAGCCTGATTTAAAAAATTTGAAAGAAAGTAGGCTTAAGGCATGGCAGAAAATCATAAAATATACTCAACTTATCTGGAAGAAACGGAGCCTTGACTACTTAAATAATATGCAACAAAGAAATAAGGGGAAATTTAAGAAGAATGAGGCAAAAGAGGGGGATGCGGTTGTTCTAAAGAAGGACAATTTGCCTCTTTGTAAAAGGGCGCTGGGAAGAATAATCGAGATTATACGCGGAAAGGATAATAATGTGAAAGTGGTAGTGGTCAAGTCTTCATCGGGAGTATTTAAGCGTGCAATCACAAAAATATGTTTATTGCCTTGTAACAAATAGTGTTTTAATTCATTGAGTGTTTTAATATATGTTTTTCTTTGTGTGAAAAATAATTGTTTAAATTCATGTGTACTGAGCTTTTAAATTGCGTTGACAATAATTTGTCAAGGCGGGCGGAATGTTCAGTTTCGCTGCCCTTTACGGACTGACAGCGCCATCTGTTGATGGTTTGGGTCGAATGAAAATTGTGTTCGGTGGATTTTGAGAACAAAAGAAAAGAGTGTTAAGTGGGCCAGCATGACTAGCTGCGTGTGGCAGCTCTGTGTAATTCTAAATGTTAAATAAATGTGAAAGAACAAAAAACTGGTGTATTAACTGTGTGGACCGTGCAGGGTCTCTAGACCTGTGGCACGCGATGAACGTTTCGATCGTCCTCCATCTTGCTGGTAGTTAAGTCGAACGATGGCAACGGCTGCCATTTTTCAGCATTGGGCAATCTATGCAGCTGTTCTCGCATTCTTCCATTTTTCAGCACATGTCAGTGCCGTTAAAAATAG
This sequence comes from Cheiracanthium punctorium, assembly GCA_038373885.1. Classification (NCBI taxonomy): domain Eukaryota; kingdom Metazoa; phylum Arthropoda; class Arachnida; order Araneae; family Cheiracanthiidae; genus Cheiracanthium; species Cheiracanthium punctorium. The sequence goes on from JAWZYV010004889.1 coordinate 622,439, forward strand.
TGACAATTTTTTTACGGGAAACGACGTACTATAAAGTAAAGGATTCTCGTGGAGCTCTGTCACCCGCAACTATTTTTATAGAAATCAAATCTATTCTTCGTGACTGGCAATAGTCAAAACGTCAGAGTTTGGTGTTCCCAGAGCGGGAATACTGCACGTTAAAGAATTAAATTTGGTTATCTTTCGTCTAATACTTCACTCGCTAGAGTGCTCTAAATTGCTCCCGTTATTTTATAACCACGCTGTTATGCTGAAAGTTTGCTTTTTATGTAACTTTATGCTCTGCGAAATTTCAATTTCGCCCTGTCGTATTTTCAAGAATTTCTTCCTACAAAGTGGGAGTGATTGATGACCAGGGAGCTTCAAAACTCAGCGTAAGGGCGTTGTGTTATCTGAGAAAGATTCTACCGTGAAAATGGAAAAAGTGTACTTACGTGGTAAAATTCTAGTGGTCAATTTTGGGAGTAAAAGAAGTCACCGGCAAGACTGTCAGAAATTGCAACCTCCTTTTGTAAGCAAGGATTCCTTCTAAACGAATCTGCATGTCATATTCAGATGAAATTAAAGTGCTTTAGATGAATTCTGCATGAACATATATGTTTTCAGATTAAATGTAAACAGGTTATGAAAAAAATACAATAGTTCATTTTGAAATAAACTTTGTGTGAAGGCCGTTTTCTCAGACGATTTTACGAATTATTTGAGTTGTCCTTACATAACATAAAAAAGAACATCGGCTGTATTTTTAATAGTAAATAAAACGAAGTTACACTTCATAAAATTAAAAGAAAATAATCCTGAGAATCATCTGGAGATAAAAGATGGCACCACTGACTTCGACTGTCCTTCTTAGAGTAAACTAAGTACTTTTATTTTTCAGCTTTTCCTTCATTTTAAAAGCAGTGTAAATAAATAAAATGTTCTTATATAAGCTTAAAAATTTCAACAAACTGTTGATAATTTAAATTGCATTGTATTTCCAAGTAATTTAAAGTAACGAGGAATTCTCTAATTAAGCCTACGCCAAACAATCGAAACGTCCACTATGATTTTTGGCACAGAAAATTTCGAATCAGTTCGAAACGTATGCTCAGGACCTTCCGTCTATGGGAAAATAATAGAAGAACATACGATTGTTTCAGTTGAATCGCAGAACTTATTAGCATTAGGATTTTCCCTTTTGCGAGTTCAATGTGTTTCATTTGAATCAGGCCATAAAACGGAATTAAGATATTCAGTATTCTTTCTTTATTTTTCTTCTTCTTGTACACGTGCTGTATCATAACCTACAATGTTTTATATTTGATGTTGTTTTAGGTACAGTGTTGTCCAAATTAAAGTTCCCCAACACAGAGGCCTGTGCAGGATGTTGTATGGGTCATAATGCGATGAAATTTTGAAAACATACACTTCAGATCACGCGCTCGTGATTTATTTAAAAAAATATATTAGAACAAGAACTTGCCGATAGGTGGCGCTGTAACACTAGTAATTTGCATATTGCAACAACGTGAATTTTCAGAAATAAAGCTTCTGCGCAACGTATCCAAAAGACGAGCCCTATAAAAGCTGAAGACAGGCGCTGCACAGACAGTTGTTTCCAGCTCGCTGATGCACAATGGCGACTTTGAAAGACAAAGCTCTGTTAGTGAAACTTTTCTACCAAAATGACGAGAACTCCTGTGCTGCGATAAGAGCATTCCGTCGGCTGAAGATCTTACGCCAAGGACCAATGACACCACGCGCTTTACGAGACATGATGAAGAAGTTCGAGAGAACCGGACAGCTAGGAATTTTACCAGGTAGAGGACATGTTGTGGATTCTGCGCGTGTACAAGACGTTGCTTTGCGGTCGTGGACGCCACTAGCCAATCGCCATATGGTGTTGCCAGTGTGCCAACTGTTTCTCGTGCTGTTGATATGCCCTATTCGACCACGGCACAGAAATAGAACATCTGTAGAACGTCTTGTTGATCTGCAGTGCCACCTATAGGCAACTTCTTGTACTAATATTTTTTTAATAAATCACGAGCGCGTGATCTGAAATGTCAGTTTTCAAAATTTCATCACATTATGACCCATACAACATCCTGCACAGGCCTCTGAGTTGGGGAAGTTTAATTTGGACAACCCTGTATTCAAAGGCATATTAAATGATGTTTTTAATGCACCATGTTGTATTTGTGGTGGTCTGACCCCATAATTTAAAAGCTGTTTTAATGTAAACTTTTAGAGACATTGAAAGCTAACTACAAAACTAAGCTGGTGACCTTATAATTACTTTAGTCATTGAACAAATGTGAAAACATTTTTTCTGCGTTAAATAAAAAGAGGAAAACTACTGCTTAAATCATCTGAGATACGCTCTAAATAATTATCCGACAATCTGTCCTGGGAAATGAACTCGTTTATTTGATCCTATTCTCAGTAGGTTAGAAAAAAGAGGAGGGGTGAAGATTTATTGATTGAACAAAAGCTTATACATCTCGCGCCTTTAGAAGCACTTAGTTTTTAGAAAGACTTTATTGACACTCAAGTTAGAGTTAAATTGTTTAGTACACAGATTTTATCGGCATTTACTCAATGTCCAAAAGAACACTGTTTAAGAAAAGAGAAGTTTCCCATTTTCTTAAAGCAGCACTTAAATAACACCAGTAAGTAAATAGATAGGTTTTTTTTTATGATTCATTTAAGATTTGATCAAATGTTTGGCATGTAAATGGGTGCCTGTAATGTACCTTAAGCATTAATAGCCCATGAATTCGTCTTCTTTCGTATGATCATGCAAAGATTATCGTTGCTGTAAACACCAATGATTTGGGTTCAATTGTTTCAGTCAATCAGGATGGCTTCGGTTGATATCGAAACAATCATTGTTCAAATGAAGCTCATTAAAAATACTCATAAAAAACTGTAAACTCTCATCGCGGGCAATTGTTTCTTTCTTGAATGTAAGCGTTTGTAAGCAAATTCCAAAACAAACCAAACTGGAAGCATGGGAACTAATTTTTTAAAGGATAGTCTAACTGCGCATGCTCGGTTAACTTGAACCTACCTCTGAAGCGAGATTGAGTTTCTGGACCTGGACTTGGATTCTCGTATTTGTTCCAGCCCAGTTACAGATGAAAATTAATTTAAGCCGATTTGAATGTTCGAACAAGGGTTCGCTGTTAACTAAACATTGAGGTTGACGTTGAATAGCGCTTTCCACCAGAATTCTCTACAGGTCTATGAAAAAAATTTAAAAATAATGATTTTTTCACAATAAACAAAATAATTTGAACTCATTTAGTTGTTTATTCTATTTTCATATTTCTTCTAAATCTTCATAAGTAATATGGTTAATTAAGACATGAATTTCAATGTATTGAAGTTATGCAGCAATATGACTTTGCAATTTTTAGTCGTAATATTGTGTTTATAAATATGTGCTTTCCTTTCTTTCTTTTATTATTATTATTTCTTACTTGTTTCATAAAAACGCTTTACGAAAATTAATATTTAATCTACAAAACAAAACACTAAGTCCGATAAATGTGATACAATAGGACAATACAGTGATAAAATTATTTTTATTTCGAAATATTTCTAAAGTCTATTGCTGAAAAAAATTAATATATTTTGGAAATGCTATAGCGTTTAATGAAACTAACACATTGGTCAAATCTAAAAGAACTAAAGTAAATATGATTTTTTCTTCCTTGGTTGTGTGTTGGGGAGGAGGGGGGGGGAGTGTGAGATAATTTTTTTCTTACTTTTTTTTCTTCGATAGCAGAAACCGAAAGAGATAATATCTATGTTTTGCTTCTAATGGAAAATTAATGACCATGTTCCTCTTCTAATGGAACATAGAGTAATTCCGTTAGTAGCATAGATGCGACAGCAATGTATCTAAATAATTAAATTATCCGAGAGTAAAATATTGCCTAGAAATAAAAACTATCTTACTAATTTGAGAAATTTCTGATAAGCGAAAAAGCAACATTAGTTCTCCTTTTATTGTATTGCAATAGAAAGAAATCTTGTTAGCTTATTCTATTCTATCTTAGTACTTTCAGTTTAATAATACAGACGAACGATTTAAATTTTAATGTATATAAAAAATATGTTTCTAAGTTTTTCTTAACATTAAAAAGATATTTTATGACGGAGACACTCTCAAGAAATTTGACAAATTTCAAGGGTTGGCACTAGGTAGATAATAACAGAAACTGTTTAATGTAAAATGTTCCTTTGTAGGACAGTTAACAATCATTTGTAAAACGTGTTAAAGATTTAATCAAAACTCTTAAACAAACTAGTTTATTTTAGCTAATATTAATTTCCGAATAATTCGATTCCAGGAACATTTGCCCGATGCACAGAACTTATCTTCAGAAATCTAATAGATTGCTTTTGAAATATTTATTTAATGCGTACTGTGCTCAACAGAATCAAGAAAGATTTAGAACCTCGATAAATATTTAGTGCGAGGCTACATAAGCGAAATATTTCATTTTTGACGGAGATGCCTTTTAAAGTATGTCAGATTTGAGAAGAATTTTATATTAGAAACTATTCTCAAAAGTTGTTGAAACGTGCATTCAACTTCAAGCACTAATGCAACTCGTATGTATAATGATTTTAAATTTTGAAGCATTATATCGTAGTGTAATGTTTATCGAGTTTATTTTCAAAACATTTAATTACACTGAAATGCTTCATTTCCTAAATGCATTATATATCAGAAAAATAAAATGAAAGTAATATAATTCCAAGTTGTAAAATAATAAATTTGAATCGCTTCCTACATTACTGAAAAATTTCCGTAGTTAATTACATTATTTCTTGTAGAAGAAAATGAATAAAATTTTGAGATCTAGTACAAAATGACAAAACTTTTAGATGAAACATTCTGTTTATAGTGTGGTATTAGTAGTTAGATGACCGTCCATCTCTAAAATTTACTTCCTCCCTCCCTTAAAATAAAAGAACATGAGCATAAGGAATATGCTTCGTTCTAAGTGGCATAGCCAAAAAAAGTACATTTTTGCTTCGATATATGTTTCGTACTAATGGATATATTATAGTGAAGGATTAATTTAAGCAACTTACACTTTTGCTTCATTTAATAATTAAATAATTAAAACTTTGTGAAATTACACTCATAAAATACTTAACAGTTTGTACGCACCTTTCGGCCAAGAAACTTATGATTATTTTTAACTTTTGCTTTCTGTTTCAATTTGCCAAAATTCCTGGTGAGTCAAAAGTTCTCTAAAATTAAAAAGAAAAATTATTAGAAAGAACAAAATAATGAACACAAAACCGTGGTTTGAAAGAATGAGATGGAAAGAGATCGGATTTTTTAAAATGTAACTAACGGAAATACCTAAAACTCATTTTCAGGGTTTTTAGAATTCGCACCCGAACGCAGCTAAAAGGCCGAAAGGGGCAAAAATGTTCTTTAATGTTCTTTTCACATTTCCTTTTATATCCCAGAAGTAAAAAGAGATAGGAACAAAATTCGTGCTTTAAAGAGTAAATGACTGAAATACCTAAAAATCATTTTCAGGATTCGTTAGAATTCGTACCCAAACGGGGGGTAAAGGGTCAAAACTTTTTTCACGTTCTTTTCACATTATCTTTTATATCTGTGGCTCAGAAGGAAAAAATGAGATAGCCTCAAAATTCTAGCTTTAAAATGTAACTATCAGAAATACCTAATAACCATTTTCAGAGTTTTTTAGAATTCGCACCCAAACGGGGGTGAGGAACCAAACTGCTTTTGACGCTCTTTTCATATTTCCCTTGATATAACAGAAGAAAAAGACATAGCCCAAAAATTCTTCCATAAAAATATAGTGAACACAAACCCCTTACAATCGTTTACAGAAGTTTTTAGAATTCGCATCAAAAAGAGATAAAGGGGCCAAAACGTTGTTTTCAAGTTTACCATCGTAACTCGAAAGGAAAAGGAAATAGGCATAAAATTGTTCCTTTAAAATGTAGCGAACACGAATACCTAAAGTCATTTTCAGGGTTTTTTAGTATTCGTGTATAAACTGGTGTAAGGACCCAAAATGTTGTTTTCATATTTGTCTTCATTATTCGAACAAAAATTATGACAACCTTAAAAATTTTGCATTAAAATGTAAAGAACACAAATTCATAAACATCCTTTTCAAGATTTTTCGACTTCAAAAAGACGTAGTTGACAAAAAAAGGTGTTTTAGCTCTTGAGTGCTGTTAATTTCAGACACAATTTTTGTCTACCTGGTGAAAGGGCGAATGACTTCTTAAGAGTTGCCAGATTAAACGTGAAAAGTCGCTCGCGGATTATGATGCACATTCCAAACAGTATTTAGAAAGATCAAGTATAGATAGAATATGCCTAACGAATACTGTAAAATAGTTTTTAAGGCGATTAAATCTAAAAATATGTTTAATATTTATTTATTTATTTTCCATTTGTATTTTGTGGTTTAACAATATCCATTCCGTGCGAAGAACGGGTACTTCAGCTAGTTAATAATAATTATGTAACTAATTAATGTTTGAAGAACGTGGTGCATATTTTTTTTCATAATCTTATCGTTTCAATTGTGTCTATCAAGCAAAAATCTTTAAATGTGGCGTTTTATCATGAATTACCTTATATGTACTATTTATAAATAGAAGCTATTTCTGAAGATCCTTACTGAGAATATCATAAACAAAAGCATTTTTCACAATTGAAAATGCTTCTATATTCCTTTCTTCTAAAATTATTTGTCATTTTCTTGTTATAAATATCCTTAAAGGAATGGTCTAAAATATATGGTTTAATTTTCATCAATCCAAATGTAATACACGATAAAGGCGATTAGAAGTGAATAATTGAACTGGAACTGCCTTAAAGGAAGATATAATAAATCGGATTTGCGCGAATTTAATTAAGTTAGAGAACTAACTGAGTTAGAAGCCAGCTAAGCATGCCTTGCTTAATCTCGTTTAAATTGGAGTTTTCACTAAAGTACAACGGGAGAGGTTGCGAGTTATGTACACATGCTTCAAACATAAAAGTTTGTTCAAAACTCCTAAACTTTATTTTTCACTTTATTAAATGGAAGTCTCGATATAGCGAACTTAAAAAGCCCGAAAAAAGACCGATCAATTTTGTAACAATGAAAAATCAGCTGAAAGGAAATTTGCTTCTAACTTTAAGTGAACTTGTACTGTTTGGTTTTCTTTTAATGTTCTTGAATCTGAAATATTCGTAAAAGTGAAGATTGCTATAATGAACTTTTACTGTATCTCATTGTTTAAGATTAAATAAATATTTTTACTGCTTATAGTTTCAGTATCTCCATTTTGAAACATAAAATCTTCTAGTTATTAGATAAACTGACTGAATAATAGAATTAAAAATATTTCAAAACATTTAGAAGTCGTTTGTCTGCATTTGCCAATTCTGAAAAAGTGCTTTATACATATTTAATATATTTATTCAAATCTAAATATTTTAAGTAAATAGGACTTTCAGAGCAGACCAAAACAAAGCTGTTATAAAGGCCGCATGCGTGTATGAGCCTGAGCCAGGTCTCAACGGCAGCACTAATAGAATGCAGAAATATAAAAAAATCAATATTGCCATGTAGCATAAATTTAAAATGAAAAGCGAAAAGTCTGTATGTAACATAATTTTGTCAGGAATGTATATTGATCTTTTTTTTTGAAAATATCTTGCAAAATTAGAAAGATTAATGATCACATATCATTTTAGGTTCAAAAATGTCATTTTCATTCATCGGTTAGTAATAACTTTAAAAGAAAGAGTAAAAGGGTTGCAGTTACTTTGAACGCTGGCCAGCGCCAGACATTAATGTACGTTATTTTAGACGAAAAAAATAAACATTAGTTGAGTACGGGACTGAAAATTGCATGAACACCTGAAAATATTTTGTAAAAGCTGTTGTTAATTGGCATTTACATTTTGAGAAAGTGACTTTTACATTTTGTAAAAGTGATTATTAGCCCTCTGATCATCTTGGAAATGGGCAAAAAAAATAAGGTCGTTTTCACGGTAAAATTTTCATGCATATTTAAAACTTAAAAAAGTAAAAAAAAAAAAAAATTTAAAAATGGTTGGAAGATTTATCGTAATTAAAAAATAAGCTCTTAAATTACTTATAAACTTAATATCAATACATACTATTTTATGATACCTGAGTGTCATAAATTATTTAAACTGCTGATGCGTTGCAGGCAAAACCGGAATGAAGTGCACGGGATATTATTTTACAAACGCTTGGAAATACTAAGTGATATTATGTCGTTAACATTTTTATGGCTGCATTTATAAGTGTTTCCGAATAGTCTTTACCAATTTTTTACCATACAACATTTGTTCCCAACAAATTAAAATTTGTTAAAGCGAAAATGCATAAAATAATATTTTTATTCAAATCCATCAAAATGTATTTTCGACGCTCAAAGCATTTTTATTATTATGTACATTTGTTAGACAGGGAACGGAAGAAATAAGCCAAATTTAGTTAAAGCAGTTGATTAAATAAAGTTGTTTAGTTAAATTGGCATAATTTTTATCAAACTGTTATTACAAAATATTAATTACGAAACTGACATGATAAAATTAAAAAGAAAGAATACTACTGATTATAAGCCTTGAATATTTCTGAGTTAAAATTGTTAAGGGCCTCTGCTTGTGTATCGAAAATTCTGGTAACCGTCACAGACCAGGTTTCGGAAAAACCTTCTTCTTCTTTTATTTATTTATTTTTGTTAAATGATCTAATATTTGATAAACTTGTGTATGGTATTTTTTTTTAAATTTAAACATATAAATATCTCAAGCGTTATGAAAAAGTTCAACAGCTGACAAACTTTAGTATCAGGTTGTAACGAAAGTTTTCCGCCATATCTGCCTGAAAAACTAACTTCTAACTCCTTAGATAACTGTTTTTGAACTTTCGGTACCAAACCTGCACAGTATCACATGATACAACAATAGTACTTAAAGCTGTACTCATAATTTGTTGATATTATGCAGCTGACTTTTTGCAACACAAGTGGAAGTAAATGATGGTTCTAATCCTCTAGAGTGATAGTTCCATTTGGGACACCTTATACTTAATGATTACTATATTTTTTTACAGATTTCACAACACAGTGTTATAAAGTAAGCCTCTTTCTTTCAATGCCAAAAATCGTTTGACAAAATATGAGTAAATACGCCAACGCGAACTGTGTGCTGACGATGTTTGCGGTGGCGGGAAACTTTTGTTACAACCTAATAGTTTTATATGCTCTTAATGCACGTTTGCAAGAACTGAATATCTTGTCCCTATTAATTAACTTCATAATTGAATAAAACTATAATCACATGCTTCTAAAATAATTTCTACTTAAACTCTTAACTTAAAACGTTTTTTTAAATTTTATTTTTCAGACAGACTCTGTTAAATTAATATTTTCCCATTTCTATGTCGAAATAATAATTAAGGTGAAAACTCAAAAGTTGTAAGTAATTAATGCTGAATACTTGACTTTTTCCTGAAAACTTTCTACACCAGTGCGTTGTTTTCCCATTACGGGGCGCTTAATGGAAGTAGTGTTTAAATTATTAATTTGCAAAGTAAATTAGTTCATTAACTGATCACCTAAATAATTCCGAGACCATATGTCAGCTATTAAAATGTAGTTACTATTCACATGAGTGGAATGACATTCAAATGAATGTGTTTTAATTAAGTTCATAATCTTTGCGGTTTGTACGTTCAAAACTTCAATGGTGAAAGGGTAGTGCGGAAAATTTTAGAATTATCTTCAGTTTCACAGGAACGTTTGTTGAACGCTATTTGTTTCCCAAAATTAAACCGTGGTAAACCTTTGCATTATTTGCTCATATGATGGTTTAAATTTTCCTGCTGAAGTATGTGTTTTGTAAGAGGAATAAATAAAATTATGTTTTGTTTAATACTGAAAAATGTAATTAGGTATATATAATCATTTAAATAAAAAGCTATCAAATACACTCATTCAGGTAACTGTATGGTTTGTGTGATAATTTATATATTTTCTTAAAATGTATATCTGATGTAGTTTTAATTTAAGGGTGGATCATATAAAAAAGTAACAGTGGTTATAGTTTCTTGTTTTAGCCTTATTCTTGGCACAATATATGATTTGATATGTTGCATTATCCTAAAATCTACCGTTGTTATAAGTCTGGATTGTGACTTATGTGATACGCTGAATAAAACTTAATTTAACAAATCGATGTTTCTTTATTATTATTATTTCCGTCATCAATGAACACCTATAAGAACATATATAAACTATAAATTAATCAACATGCCAATAAATATATAAATAAATAAAATCTTGCCAAGTATAGGGTTAATGTGTGAGTACGACCAATCAATTAAATGTGACAACAAATATTACGAAAAAAAGATGGGCAGTGATGATACTGTTGCAGAATACTCTGCTTGTTTCCTGGATTCGTCGGTCTGAAGTCCAGTAGGTGTAGAAAGTTCTAGTTAAGAGTCCACTGGTCAGGATGGAATACAAACTTCATTTCTTCTAGAACTTCGTCGAACAATCAACTGTACAAAATTCACAGGTACAAACGGCCAGTAGCTCGCTTATAACAGTCCACTCAGTACCGAAGCTTTCACAAATGCTGTATTTCTCACAGAAAATAAAACACTTCCACAGGCAAAATTCAGTGGAAATATAAAAGGAATATCGTACACAATCCATTCAGACACAGCAATGAAGAATTTACACACAGCACTTAAAAAACAGCTTCGAAAAGCAAGTGAAAATACCACTTCTATAGCGTCAATGCAAAGCGTAACACAGCAAACTGATTCAAACAGAGCTCCATGAACACTGACTCTTCGGTCCCTCTTCCTCCTATTTATACGAGACGCAGAAGCTGCAAGGAGCTTCTAGAAGAATGTATCTCTGGAAGATTCCACATAAAGCGGGACTTTTTATTAGAAGAGGGATATTAAGCTGTATGCATGCAATGCAGAAAAACTAACTTTACAAGCCTCATTGGGAAAATCGTGCCAAATGACCAAAGTGACATGTCGTCAAGCTTGGCAACTTTTGGCGAAATATCGCCAAATTTGGTGCCAAAAATAAATCCCCAGAAGTTAAGTTACCGAAGGCCTACGACCAGTATTTCTCGAGATTTCTAGAAACCCCCACACTAAAGAATACGGAAACCGAAACCTTCGTATCTCCGGTTCCTGTTGATCGATTTTGATGCAACAAAAAGCAAAATTTAACTATTTGACGCGTAGAATACGAATTTTAAACTAATTTAAACCCTAGAACACTGAGTTTTCCCCGAAAATTCCTAATATTGCCCCCTTCCCAAGGACTGCAGGTCCCAGGCAGTAGAATCCCCAGTTACCCTAGCACAGATGGTCACAAAAGAGTCGCTGTGACGTCACAGAGGGTCACAATTGTCACAGGACTATCACATACTAGTCATATTGTAACTTGTGAGTGATGTGACTCTACTGTGTAGTCACTGTGAAGTTTATTTGTGACCAGTCACCAGGTGACGTCGCCGTGAAGTCACCATGTGACTAGTATGTGATCCGACGCTAAGTGACTCCACTGTGAAGTCACTGGTTACTGGTCACTGTGAAGTCACTGATTTTTAGGACTTCAAAATGACGTCACACTGGCAGTTTGTTGCGACTTTGGAAAAAGACTCATTTTTCTAACATTTTGTAGCAATTTCTTTCGTGAAACATTTAATAAATAAATCCGAAAATGATAACGGGTAATTGAATAAATTCTCGTTGATTTTTAAATATGTTCAAACTTTTTTTCACCCATAAAATGGAAAGCAAAAAAAGTTGCCCTTGTGAAATTTCTCTGAACGCAGGCATCCATTTCGTATAATTTTAGTAACGTAAAACGATCAAGTTTGGTAAAATCAATGGAGAAATGCTGCTTTCAGTCTTCAAAGTTATACTTAGTTAATTATATATGAACCTTTTGTTAAAAAAAAGGTTGCGTACAGTAAAAACTAGAAGAGCTAATTCATGGAATTATCTATCGCAGAAGGATTAATCTCTTTTTGAATAACACAATTGAAACTAAAGTAATAAATTGCTATAATTTATGTAATAATTTGTTACGTATTACGAATTTTATTTAATCCATAATAACTGAAGTGTCAATATTACTATCTTAAAAATTTAAAGACTTACCTGGAGTTTAAACTGAAAGCCAAACATTTAAAAATGTATGTTTTATGAAAGTTCAAAACAGTCTCTACAGATTTCGAAAATTAAAACCTAATCATTTTACGAAGTTTAATAAAAGGAAAAGATACAAATTTATATTTAGTAAAATACAGATAGGTTTAAAGGTAGGATAGATCAGGATTCATACTAGATGCTTATGATTTAACATCTCTATGCATCCTGTTATACATACGTATTAGGCAAAACAATATTTGATATATAGATTGTCCACGAGATCTACTCAAAGAACTATATTTTGCGCATAAATATCTACATATTATTTTTTCAAAATTATCCACTATGTAGCGCTTTGCATGGAAAAAACAGCAAATGGAACTAGGGAATGGCTCAAACTAGTCAACAACTGACAAGACTAGTGAGCGAAGGTTGAAATTATTTCGTCCTGGTCATTTCATTTGTTTATTTTGCTAATATTATATGCAAAGCGCCACCTAGAGGACATAAGGACATAATTTAAAGAAAAAAATATCTTGAGGATATCTCGTGTGTAGTCCTTATAGCAATATTGGTGGCTGACATCCTTTAGCAGTAGATCCTGCTTACAGAAGTTCATTTACTATCTCGTAATGATGAATAGTTTTTGTAAATAATGTAAATAGTAAAATTCATTTTTCCCGGAATAATGTTTGCTTTATCTGTTGATGTGATACTAAATTAAAAGAGAGCGGAAAAAAATACAAAAAACTGTACAAACAATTTTAAATTCATGAAATCATTTATTTCAACGTAAAAAAAATGCTTAAAAAAATATCTTTAAAAATATCAAAGTTCATCTATCTATATATCAGCCTTTTTTACTCTTGGTAGTGACATCAGATAAAAAATCCAAATCCGTTTAATTAATGTGCACACACTAAGCCTTAAATGTGAAGCTTCATAAAAAGTAAAAAAAAACTTGTAATTAATTCGGAAAAAAAATCACTGATGTTTAATTTAGAAGCCTTCAGTTTTTAAGAACTTGTTGGGATTTTCCCGATCATTTCTTTTAAGGCGTCGCTAATTTTAGTGAACGTTAGGGGAAAAAAATCTTTATTAGAAATAATTAATGGTTTTTGGTGTAAGATGTATTTTTTATTCTCTTTTACTTGAAATGATGAGGATGCAAGCATGTTATTCTCAGAATATTTTTATTATGCAGCTTATATACAGTCACATACAATATTACTTACAGAGATTATGGCGGATATTATGTCCCATTAAAGCTAATTCAACCGAATGATATGCCAGTAAGTTAGAAGTTTCTTTTTTGGGAAAAGCATTATTAATGTACTATTAATTCATTAATGTATTCATTTTAAGCGTTTCATACTTAATTATAAGAATACTTATAATTATGAGTTTTTACGAAAGATAGCTTCATTACTGGTGATATATTGAGGTTTTTATAAAATGTTCAAAATTGAAGATGTAGCGAAGAAAACTTAAATTAGTGCGTGTACAAAATACTAGTTTTAATAATTTTCTCTGATAATTAAAGTTCACTGCATGTCATTAAATGAGATAACTTATTTTGATTAAGGTTATAACACTGTTTTTGCTTTATAACTGTGTTTAAACTCTGTTTTTCATGTATAATTACTGTTCATTGTATCTAATTGTACATAGTGTTTTAGAAAAAGAAAGGATAATATGCATTGCATAATGTGTGTAATGCAATGAAAAGTGATGATTGTCTCTGTTTTACTAGAAATAATTGAAACAACAATTCAGAAATTTAAACAAAAAGCGGTTTATTTACTGGAGCAAATACATTTTATTAATACAGAAATTTAAGTATTTCTACCGGTGTTCCCTTTTTTATTTCTGAAAATATATATGAACTTCTTCCTTTTTTCCTTAAACACTGCGTGTAACTTCAATCTATTTTTTTATACAAGTAAAGAACATACGTAATCACAATCGTTCACTTATGGCCCACTTTAACGGACACCAAACCCTGTCATGCATCTCTGTTAGCAACATTATCTGCAGACTTTGACCGCACAATACTTTAAAATCCGTTTCGTAGGAAAATAATTCAAATCTTTTAAAAGAAAGTGAAGTTAGGAAAAAAATCGAATTATTACAACATTTATCATCTAGTCGGCCAGACTGTTCATGCAAATCACTTCTTACTATCTTTGACTGATGTTTTTAATTCAACTAGACATGTAATAAATCTGAAGACAAGATTCAGAATACATTATACCCATGTTAAAGTCTAGTGCCCAGGGCACTCATCCCGCGCTAATTAACGCTTTAACGCTCAATGTTCCCGCTCTGGGAACACCAAACTCTGACGTTTTGACTGTTGCCTGTCACGAAGAATAGATTTGATTTCTATAAATATTGTTTCGGGTGACATAGCTCCACGATAATCCTTTACTTTTTAGCACGTCATTTCCTGTAAAAAAATGGTCACGATTATTTTTAACTGTACTGATTTCTGCTGAAAAATGGAAGAATGTGAGAACAGCTGGATAGATTGCCCAATGCAGAAAAAAGGGCAGCCGTTGCCATCGCTCGACTTAACTACCAGCAAGATGGCAGACGATCGGAACTTTCATCGCGTGTCACTGATCAAGGAACCCTTTTTTCACGACAGCTGGCTGTGTGACACAGCCAGATGCACCAGTGCGGCACAGCCAGGCTTTGAGCAGCTTTGCCTTAACCACAAACCGCATGAAAATTTTCTGTTGCATGCCCTTGTCTGTATAAATAGATACTTGGTTGGATACCATACAAGCAATTTTATTTAAGAATTGCATGTTCAGAATTTTTATTTTCAAGCCTTATTTAAATTTAAAATAGACTAATTTTTTGGCATTCATTATAAAACGATGTAATTCAAAAGATATTTCTTGAGTGTTTCATGCAATCAAATAAGTTACAATAGGGACGCTTTTAATAGTTTTATTACAATCACGCATTTTATAACAAACACAATACACTGCAACAAATTACAAATATCAAATTAAAAATAAATTCACTTAACGGTTTCAAGCAGCCTTCCTTATACATTTTGTGGTGTAAAAACCACTTAAAAATACTTATTTACACATCATTATGGTACTTAATAAGCATTTGACAACTGCTACTGCATTAGCTACTGTGTAAGCATTTGACATTCTAGTCGTTTTTCATAAGAAACACTTATAAGAAATAGACGATTCAGAAAAGGTATTTTTTAAAATGGCTATTTAAGAATGTTCAGTTTGAATTATCGTCAATTAGAGAAGCGATATGATATTATGGTATTATGACCCGGCAAATTGTGACATTTCTGATTATTCTGACACCTGCCGTGAAATGGCTTCAGTGTATTCAGTGATTTTAGATAAAACCGTAATCTGAAGAGAATAAGATCATTTCTTTTGATGATAGGAGATATTTCTCGATATTCGCTTGACTATGTATAGAAAAAGAAGCTCATTCGAATTTTCACTCACATTGCTTAGCCCCTAATAAACAAATATGTTTCGAGGAATCAAATTGCCTATAAATTCATACAACAATTGCATGAAGCCTTTTGTATACTTCTTTTCCCTTGAGAGGGGCCAATGTAATCTTTCGTTGCAAGTCATGATAGCTTGCCTCGCTCCCCCCCATTTATGCGGGCCTTCTAACCTATACTGGTAAGGCACGCTGGGACCAAATACCAGTTTCAAAAACAGAGGGAAATCAGTAAAAAGATATTTAAGCAGATTTGGCTTTGCGCCTATCAAAGAAGCAATATCATCACAGTAGCTGCCTACATCAATACGGATAGACATATAATCTGATGGTACATATCGAGCTTGGTTTTTCTTATGCCTGCCAATGGCTTCTTTCAGCATTATGTCATTAGGTGGCAATTTTGCTTTGCCAGCGAATACTTGAGCCGCATATCTGCACTGGAGTTCACCAACAGGTATGCCAGGCCCGAATGGATTTATAAACCCAATGAAAACTAGACTGGAATGAGGCAGATGTGTTGGATACATGCATTTGTACAGATTTATTTTACCATCTTCAACTTGGAGCAAATCTTTCTCCAGAAAAGGAAATTTCCACGTGTACCCCGTGGCCATGATGACACTGTCTACTTCTGTGACGTCATCCTCACCTTCGAACACAACTCCGTTTTCTGTGAAGTATTTGACGGCTGTTTTCTGTACGACAGATCCGGAAAGAAGCTTAGAAGAAATGGCATCGTTCAGAACTGGATCTTTGGCCAAAATATGATGCTGTGGTTTTACGTAGTAAAAGTTGTGATCAAATTTCGTGTCTACGTAGAATGTTTCGATGTACCAGCTGCAAAAGTTTATAGGAAGGTATTCAAGGAAGATCGTTAAGTATTTTCTCAGAAGTATGTAATCTATCGGATAGCCATTTGGTCCAACTCTGTTCAGAACAAACATTCCACTTCGTACACTTAGATATATCTAGAAAAAGAAAGTATTTTACACGGGGTACTTATTTAAAAAAAAATAGAAATCTATTATATACTTAATATTAAGAATTTACTACAAATACTACTAGAGCAAATATACTAAGAGAGGTTTTGCAATGGCGCATCATTTTGAGACAAAATATTATTTTTCCACAATGTATATTTTCAGATATTAATGCTAATTTTAAGACTCCGGTTTTCAAAACATAAGGAAATATTTTTAATTTCGAACCTCTCAAGTAAATGAAGTTCAGTTGATAGCTGTATAAGAATAATCTATTAAATTACAATATTGTTACGAATTTTTGCGGCGATTTGTTCTTCAAGGGTAAAATTTTGGCAAAAAATGGTACTTTTTGCGCAACAAATAATTAAGATTTGCATTTTATTGCACCTAAATCGGTTAACTACTACGCGAAATAGGACTTTTGGAATGCGGAATAGGGACCTTTCTTCATAGGAGAAAAAGGAATTTGGTGGTTTCTAGCCAAATATTGGCAATTTCGCTTAACTGACTCCGTGAAGATTTAGAGTTAAATTTGACGGCGTTTCGATAAAAAGCTGACCGCGCCTAGCTTAGAGACACTTGGCATGATTTTATAAATGTGACCTGCAATGCTTGTCCTTTACATTAGTATTACGTCATAAATATAAGCGACCGATAAGAAACATTGTTAGAATTACCTCGAAAATGCTGAAACTTCCCCCCAAACGTTATACAAAGATCAGCTTGCCCAGTTATCAGTTGAGTTGTAAGCATACATTTTTAATTTTAGATATATTCAAAGTACTGTAATTAAAGAAAAAAATAATTTTTTTTTAGCCTATTTCGCATGACATACCTGTTTTGCTACGGATGAAATAGCTTCAGCTGCATCTAGTCCAGAACATCCAGCTCCTACAAGAAGTACATTCTGTCCTTTATATTTATCGACTCCTTTCAAGCTGTGAGTATGTATAACATTCCCTTTGAACTCTTCCAATCCTGGAAATCTTTCCATCTTTGGGTAATTAAAGTGCCCGCTGCACACCATCACTCCGTCAAAAGTATCCGTAGAAACACTTCCGCTAACTCTGTCTTTAACTGTGACACACAACTGACCTGTTCTGTCGTAGTCATCGGCCTTCTTCACCTTGACTACTTCAGAGTTAAAGCGCATGTATCTCTCGCAGTCGTTGAATTTGTAGTATTCAGTCATGTACTCCAAGACATCCCGGTGTCGCATGTAATTAGAGTATTCCTTTTTCGGGGGAAAGTTACTGGCAGCTCCAATTTCCTTGCTGTGGATCAGTACAGTCGTCGGCATTATGGAGGCGTAACCAACAACGGAATCTTCTCTGTAGTTCCAAGTGCCGCCGTATCTGTCACTGGCTTCGAAACATACGGGTTCCATGCCTTCTTCTTTGAGGGCAACTATGGATCCAATGCCTGAAACTCCTCCTCCTACGATGGCTATCCTTTTCCTTCTGGGTGACTTCTACAAATAAATAAGTTTCCAATGATTTATAAAGAAAGTTAAAGTTTAAATGTTATTTACCTAACGAATATTTTCTTTCAAATAACGTCCGTTTTACTGCTTGAAGTGTTTCTCAATTTCCACCATTTGTATGTGATTTCAGAGAAAGCACGTATAGCTTTTTACTCTTCTCCATGTCTACAGCAAAGTTAGAATGTCAGCATAACATGCTTTATCCTGATCCAGCGGCGCACACAAGGGAGGGATTCAAGTGGTCTGGACACCTCCCAAAAGAGTTATCAATTTCCCTTCCTTAAAATGTTATGTAATTTTTGACATTCAAATATGTTGAAAAGTATTATCGAATTCTTATTCACCAGTTAAGATGAATAAATGCAGTAAAAGGGGATTACGATTTAAAAAAACATCAGTTTTTTTCCATGTGGTTGGTGTCTCATGGGCTAGTTTATGGGGTGGATCAGGGCCGTACCCAGAAAAAAAATTTGCAGGGGGTCCAAACTTTGAAAAAGCAGAATTTTTAATAAAATGACTTCATCGTCATTATTTTTTTAACAAAATCTAAATTGAGGGGAAGATCAGGGTGTCTGGTCTCCTCCCTGGGTACGGCCTTGTGCTGACCCCAGGGGCGTAGCCAGGGGGGGATATCGGGATATATCCCCCCTCGAAATTTTTGGATTAGTGATGAAATTCCGTCTATTTATGCACATATAAGTTCATATCCCCCCCCCCGAAAATTTTTCCTGGCTACGCGCCTGGCTGACCCCCTCCAAGAGAAACTCCTGTGTACGCCACTGTCTCAATCCCAAAAAGATACATAACTACCAAATATTTCTGCTAGAGAAATATATTCCAAACTGCTTTTATTTTCTTTTTTTTTAAGTCGTGGCAAATTTCAAATTCTACAAATGATTGTGGGCGTACTATATAATATATATTTTTGAGAAGATATTCTGTAGTGATTAAACCAAGTATCACAGAAAAGTAAAATGAAACATTTATTGTTTGACTAACCGACGGCGGAGACCAGCTCGTTCGCCTCTCAATAAATCTTGTTCGGAGAGAATCCTATTTCTAACCGGCTTCCTTGGCACTGAAATCTCTCAGATTCTAAATGGAATTTAAAATTAAGATGGTTAAAAAATATAAGATGGTTTAATGATAAAAAACCTACGTAAAAGAATAAATTATTTTCGTCCTGTATTAATTCGAAGAGCTTGTGGATATGAATGGCGTTCTTTCAAAATATCAAACAAAGGAAAAAAAAAAAAACGGAAGAAGATCTGAGGAATGTGAACACCCATCTGATATGACAACTGCGCGTGCTGTAGTTCGTTCGCAAAGCTAAACACAAGCGCACATACAGAGACTAATGATTTTATTGTAAACTACTTTATAAACACCCTTGAGTCTAAACCCAACATTCAAAATGACGTCAATCTCACTTGTGATATCTAACTGGAAAATTACTGAAAGCAAAAAATATATAAATAGATAAATCTCACGTAGTTCCCTTTTCACGCTAGCGGATAATGTTGATGAAAATTATATAGCTCGTTGTATAATCTTTACGCCAAAGCCCGGCTTTCTAATGTATTTTAAATCTCCCGACATCAGGATGACTGCGATCTATAATTTTAATTTTTGAAGGCAAAGAAATAAATGAACAAATGAATCTCACGTAATTCACTTTTCACTCTATCGGATAATGTGGATGCTTATTATTTTCCCTGTAATAATTTGTGTAATCTTTAATATTTTATGAAGAAATTAATACTAAAATTTTAATAATGAAAGTTTGTGCTCGTAAAAAGGACGTCAGTGCGCTACGGAAAAAGACTAGCGCTATTTATAAAGGATTCCCATTGTATAACAGTAGTGTTTTGCGTGTTTTGGCTTCAAATAAAAGGCGATAAGCGTCAAAATTTCGAGAAAGTTGCATAGAACATTGAATAAAAATGTTCTAATTCGAATTTCAAAAAATCGCTTCGAGGTATCTCGGGACCTGTCCTGGCGAATTTCCATACAAAATTTGGTAGGTCTACGATGACTCGTCTCGGAGCTAGGCGACTGACAAACAAACATTTTACACTTTGTTTTATTTTTTTTTAAAGATGCAGCATAACATCAGGTTTATGATAAATGGGGTCCTGATGTTTTCTATCTCGAAAACTGCATTGAATACTTTTTGTTTTTTTTTTACTCTTGATTATGTTAGAGGTAGGTTGGGAGCTAAAGCAAATTTATTCTTGCACTTGCTACCTTCAAAAGGAGCACTAAGTGTTCTGCGGTCACAGTGTGAGAAATCCTGAGTTAGTTATAAAGGACCCATTGAAATATTATAAATACAACAAATTCTTTCACAAAATATTTATTTATACGATATATTGCTCTTTAATTCATATCATCCTAACCATTCTATTAACACTATCTTTATTTATAAATTAGTACTAACTATCTTCGTTTCTCTCACTTAACTGCTCAGTTTATAAATATTTAAATCTTCCATGTTTCAATATCATGGAAAATATCAAACTGGTGTTATCTAGAGGAGCTATTTAGAACTGCACACGATTTGCGAATATAACGTAAATAGCTTGTAGCAGAGTTTATGAATCACAAGGATTTTTTAATTTATGGTGTTACGTTTTAGACTGCCGTAAAAGAAACTACGGGGAAGTTGTAGTCAGTTCAACTGATTCTTTCACACAGTTAATTTTCAAACGGAATAACGTTGAAACATGCGATGGAGTCGATTATTTTCCCTTTACGTAGGAACGTTATGGAAGACCGTAATCGTACATTAACAGGCTGAGAGATATGCATACATTTCTCGTAGCCTTTATCATAATTTGAAAATGTAATTATAATAAAACGTTAATTTATAATGCACTAAGACCTAAAAAATAAAAACGCATAGCAGAGAACTTTTTGCGCATTTCGGCAAGTCAACAAGTCAAGAATTTCCTCCAAAGCTTGAAAAAAATGTAAGTCAATTTTGTGCCGCATTCATTGCGAACCAATCATGAAAGACAAAAACAAAAAATATATTTGTGTATATATATATTTGGCCCATCCTAATGGATAGTTCAGTTTTGCTATTATGTGAAAGCGCGACACTTTTACATTGAAGTGTTCGTATGAATCGCATGAAGTGTTCGTATAATCACGCTTTGACGATGCCGTCAAAATGTTGTCATTAATAAATGCTGCGTTACTTTAATAAGAAAATAGATGATATGACCGTCGCTGGTAGATGTTACAACTATCCAAATTATGAAGTTTCGACATTCTACGCCTAATAGTTTTTGAGATATGCGAGTTTAATGAATTTCTGCCCATAGAGCGTTATGTATTTCGAATCTTTTAGGCTGTCCTGTATATAAACTATCCAGTCGATTGAGACCAAAATGAGAGGTGCACAACTAGATCATAGAGCAATCCTAAATATAAAATTTCAACATTCTACGAGCAATAGTTTTTGAGATATGCGCGTTACATGCATACATACATACGTACGTACGTACAGACGGTATGGAAAAATTGGCCAAAATAGACTCGCCGCTGATCAAAATGTGTTTATCATTTTATAGATAATTTCGAAATGCGTTGAGCGAAATGATCGATCACTATATGATCGTGCATTACTATGAGATGAGCATACTATGAGATAGCTAGCTTACTATGAGATGCATCGAAAAAATTCTAAAACTAAATTTAGAGGTAGTCAAAATCGGTTTTTTCGTCGAAATTTGGCCCCCGAAATTTTTCGTTATCACATTACTTCCTTGTACGCAGTACAAGGAAGTAAAATGAAAATACGAGCAAGAAAATAGAAGTTTTAGTAATGAGTGGGAGGAGAATTTCTTTTGACAATAACGGAAAAGTATTATCTGTTATTTGTAATTCTACGATTAAAATTATAAAGCTAGCAATTTACGTCGACATTATGAAACCAATCATCCTCAGTTTTCTAATCAGTATCCACCAAACTCCAAATTTAGACCAGATAAACTTGCTTCATTAACCCTTCAATGCATGGCGGTGCATATATGAATCATACCAACTTTTACCGAATTTTGCTTTAAAAAATTCAAAAAACAGGCGGTTTTCTGGGCTGATTTTTATCTTCATACATCCATATTGATATGTAACTGTCATTTCCCACAGTAGATGGCAGTATTTAGCAGCACTTGTTATTGAATTAGCGCCAAATGTTTAAATCCTATTTCTGTATTTTCAATGATCTTGTCAAGTGGTTGCTATTCTTCAATTCGACTTTAGAGACCTGTAAAATTTACTATATATAGCTCAAGGTATTTATTTTTCATTTCTATGTTTAGATTTAACCAAAGAATTATTTTTATGTGAAAAATTTCAATTTTTTTGTTTGATTCAAATATGCATCAACATGCATTTATGAATAGGCTTCACTGCAGAGAGCAGTTTGATGCATTTATGAATCAGTTTAAAATTTGGGCAGAATTTATAATTATAAGATCTCATAATACCTTTTATTTCAAGCTAATTTTTAAATCACACATACCCATTCATAATTTACATGCATTGTTGTTTATTAGATACATAAAATATTATGCAATGTATACTGTTTGTATGAAAAATTTCTAAATTATTATTTTTTATAATCATGTTAATTGAACAGGTAATTAATTGCTTTTACGAGTAAAGAATTGGCTAATAAATACTATTTTACTGTTTTTAATTTTGTTATAATCATCAGTATCTAATAATAAACCAAATGTATAGAGAAGCATATCATTTCAAAAGTATTTAATCCCATATAGCATTTTTTTATTATTATTGCGCTTTTGCTAACAAAGTAATATGTATATATATATATTACATTTCAAAATTCCTTTATTTACAATTTTTAATATTTATAACTATACTAAGTACTATTTTCCTGATTCTTTAATTCTATTATAATCATCATTTATCTAATAATAAATAAAATGTATCGAGAAAGATAGCATTTTAAAAGTATTAAATCCTATATACCATTTTTTAATTATTATTGTGCTATTGCTAACAAAGTAAAATATTTTTTTATGTGAAGTTATTGTCGACCCAAAACATTTTTATCTACCAAAACCCTATTATCGATCCAAAAACATGGAACTTTAAACAGCAGTGATAAGTGTCATAAGATCGATTTCAGCAGGCCAACATAAGCAAGTTGCCACTAGTTTTGAGCAGAGGTATACCATGTGGTGGATGTCATGTTTATCACATATGGGTTTAAACATATGGGGGGCGTAGATTTGCTTGATAATCATATAGGGAGATATAAAATAACTCTGAGATCAAGAAAGTGGTACATGAGACTGTTTTATCACTTCTTAGACCTTGCAGTCATAAATCCGTGGCTGCTATATAAAAGAGTTTCAGAACAAAATGGAGCAGACCCCAATGATTTGTTAAAACTAGCCGCCTTTCGATGTGAGCTTGCAGTCGGACTATGCCGAATGGGTGAAAGTTCTGTTGTGAAGCTGGGAAGACCCAGTAGCCTTTTACAGAAGAATGAATACAATGTGAAAAGGCAAAGAGGTCCTGCAGCGTATATTCCTCCAACATGTGTTCCACAGGACAGAACTGAACATATGCCAGTATGGAATGAAAACCGCACTCGCTGTAAAGTGCCAACTTTCAAGTTCCAAACATTTATTGGATGCGAAAAATGTGCTGTAGCATTATGTCTAAACAAGGGCAGAAATTGTTTTAAAATTTTTCATTCAACATAAATTTGATAGTTATGAATGTATATCAAGTACAAAGTATTTGGCATGTCATTTTATCTGTTTTTCTTTATTCTGTTATTGTCATATTTTCTGTTAACAATTTTACTAATTAAATTTAATTAAAAATTTCAATTAAAATCAATATCTTTTGAAAACAATAATTAATTAAGTGTTTTATGCCAAACTTTATCAATTATGTGATAGTAAATAATTTTTTATTGTGACTCGCATTTTAGCGCTAAATGCATGACGATTCATATATGCATCAAACCTAAAATTTCAAAAACTAATCAATAAAAATACTTAAATATTTTTTTTATTTTTTCACGTGTATTTAAGCCATGATATTGAAGAAAAAAAATGTTTGGTAAAAATATAAAAAATCATGCATTGAAGGGTTAAAATCAAATTTAAATAAACAACAGTCAATTTTGATGACCTTTAGCAATCAAGCTATAATAATGTGGCTGAAGCCAGTTTTGTTATTGCCTAGAATATTGCTCGTGCAAAACGCCCGTATGGAGAGGGAGAGTTTATTAAACAAACAAAGATGTACTTAAAGTTTTAGATCCAAATAATGCAGCATTGCACAAAGTAGTTTCGCAAATTCCCATCTCGAGACACACAACCGAACGACGCTCAATTGCAACTAATACATCTCTAGAATATAATTTTAAAAATCTGGAGTAACTCCACTCGACTTTCCGAACACTTAAAATTAAGATCTTTACCAAGTATTTAAATAAATTTTAATCTATGAATAATTCAACAAAAATTCTTAGTTTTTTTTCAATTTGAGTTCAATCGAATGTGCCGCTTAAACGTTAGCGCACTTTCGAGAATTTCCCCCCATAAGCCATAATGCAAAAGAAATCTTTGTCGTAGCACTGCAGAAAAAATATAAAATCAGTACCGGTGATACGATCGTGGTTTATAACATATATACCCAATTTGAGCTCAATCGAATGCACCGTTTAAACGATAGCGCATTTTCAATAATTTTCACCCATAGACCATAATGTAAAAGAAATCTTCATAGCCCTGTAGAAAAACTATAAGTTCTATATACATACTAAAATCAATACCGGTTTTGCAACGGTGGTTTATAACATATATACCCAATTTGAACTCAATCGAATGCACCGTTTAAACGCTAGCGCATTTTCACGAATTTCCCCCCATAGGCCATAATGTAAAAGAAATCTTTGTCGTAGCCCTGTAGAAAAACTATAAGTCCTATACACACCAAAATTAATACCGGTCTTGCGACGGTGGTTTATGATATATATACCCAATTTGAGATCAATCGAATGCCCCGTTTAAGAGCTATCGTGTTCACTCACACACACACACACACACACACACATACATACATCTCGTAAAAATAGCATAAATGAATTTAGAAGACCTCAAAACGTGTAAATACACCAAAATATCGAAGTCGAATTTTTTCATGATAACAATACTTTCCTTACATGGTACATGCTCGGAAAGTAAAAATGATTTGAAGAACTGTATTGCAATCACCTTAGCCCTTGACGAATCGACAGATATCACAGATCTTCCGCAATTGGCAGTTTTCATACATTTTGTTTCACCTTACTTCGTTGTTAAAGAAGAATTATTACATTTAGTAGCACTTCAAGAGTCAGCCCGCGGTGTCGATATTAAAAATGCATTAGATTCCATAATGAAATCTTTTGATGTGCCTCTTAATAAACTTGTAAGCATTGCTGGTTAAAAAAAAGCGGTCTAATTGGGCTTTTAAGAGATGATTCTCAAATTCCACAATTCATACCGATTCACTACATAATTCACAGAGAACATCTCGTTACAAAATATTTAAAGTATCCTAATATTATGAAAACAGTGTTACACATTGTAAATTACATTCGCACAAACGCAAAAAATCATCGACAATTCAAAAATTTCCTTAAAGAATTAATGAACGAAGAACTTCCAAATGACATTAATTTCTTTTGCATTGCAAGATGGTTATCTAGCTACAACGTAATAAATCGGTTTGTAGCTTTGCTTGATACGGTAACTGAAATTCTTAAAGAAAAGGAAATAACCTTTTCAGAATTAGACGATGACGAGTGGTTGCAAACTTAATGTTTTTGACTGATGTCATGGAACATTTGCAAACACTCAATTTACAATTGCAGGAGAAAGATAAAATAATATTTGACCTCTCACAGTGTATATTTAGTTTTGAATTTTGTTTTAGTTTTAAGAATTTAGAAGTGCCCAGAATTCCCCACAAGTACTTGAGCATTCTTTCAGTTTTTCACTTTCTGCTTTTAGTCTTTTAACAAGGGCTTAACCATTCCATTCCCATTTTGCCTTCAAGGCACAACAGCAAACATTTCTTACTATGCCGCTTGTTAACATGGGAATACTAATGCAAGGCCTCAACATTTTGTAAAAAAAGGGGAAACTTCACCCTGCTTTGCAAAAACGATGAAACCTAACATGTTAAAACTGGACGATATACAAGATGTATTAAACTCCCTCGCAGCTTAAGCCTCAGGCAAATGCAGCACCTTGCAAGTGATGTGGAGCGGAAACAAACGCAAGTTTATTTTCCCTTTTCCAAACACAAGTAGCCTGCAAAGCCGATGGAAAAGTTCACATTTACATTGCAAAAAATGAAAATGATAACTCCTTGATGGGCATAAGCATTTTTATCCCATTCGTCCAGATTTTGTAGATACCAATGGCGTTTCCTAAATTTCCGAAATAAATTTCATGATCAGTTTTAAACATTTTCTAAGTATACCTATTAAAGGAATGAAAGTTCGACGGGTCTATTTTTCAACTGCAAGTGTTTTATGGGAACGAGCTCTAGTACTTGTGAATCACAGTTAGAATATTCGATTAGTGCTTATTATGTTGGGCGACCGATGGTGAAAGTGCTAGAATTTGGTGGTTTCATGGTGAAATCCCCAAATTCTAGCACTTTCATGATCGGTCGCAAAATATATAAGCATCATATGCTTTGCAGTAACAACAATAAAAAAGAAAATCTACTCGTTGTATGTTAAAGAATTATACGGCAACTTAAACAAGATAGACGATGTATCAAAGTCTACTTTTTGTTTGGTCGCAATGTAATTTTTGCCGCACTTTACACACTCGTTTTACTTTCAAACTTAGTCATCCTGAAAATTCAAAAATTCGAAATTTTATGGTCAAACTTTTCGCGAGGGCACATCCAGAGGGAGACCGCCCCCCCCTCTGAAAAAAACATATTTACACTAGATAAAATGGGCTTTCTCATAATGAGGATTTGTTTAATACAAATCTTAATTGATATTCAGGGTTTGCATCCCCAACTTGAAAAATATTCTGGATCCGTCCTTGATCTCTCACTAGAGAAAACCTTGTCCGTCTCTCCGTCCAAAAGTGATCTATCTCTCCGGATAATTTGGGTGAGAAGTATAACCTACCCTAACTGTACATTTCGGATTTCATGCCATCGCTTTAGATTATTTGGAAGCTTGCATGTTCCCCGATATTACTTCATCAAAACGAGACAGATCATATACACGAAACAAAATACCTTTATTTGTACAATTACAACCTTATGCAAAAATATATTTTGCTTACTAACAGCAGCAAAGATTCTTAGCTGAAAATAGTATGTTATTCTTTTTGAGAAGCAAATAGTGACACACGCCATACAAAATGTCTTTCGATGTATGACTGCGATAGTTGAGAAATCTATGGAGCAACGCATTAACGAAATATTTGACGGGTTCACGTTACACTATGGTTCACCTCTCCCGGAATAATCCCAAATCACATGTATTTGATTAAGAATTTTTTTTCTATTAAAATTTGAAATATCCACCACTCTCCTGAAAATTGCAATCTTCATACGTGCTTACAAGGTCTGCGAGTGGCTCGCAGAGGCGTGGTGATTTAGAGTTTATTTGTGTTTGGTAATTTTATGTACTTTTATAATGACTTTTAGGGAGTGTTATCTGTATGTATATGCACAGGGCTTCCAAAAATGTGACTGAACGCTTTAATTCATTATCTATTAGAAGTATGTGGGCAATGTAAAGAAAAAGTGTTCAAAATAAGGTTGGAAAAGGAGCTATGTTAACAAAAATTTCTCTTCGAAAATTTTTAAAAGTTACGCTTTATAAATTTTTATACGGCTCCGGTACAAAACAATTCTCTATTAGTAAAATGTGCCCTATACATTATTGCGGCGATATAAGAAATTTGAGAACTATATCCTAAAAAGTATTAGAGATATGAAGATAAATATATGCTGACTCAAAGCACTTTTCAATAGGTTTGGGAGGGGAAAGAATCACGTTTGATGATTTCCTTTCAGGGGTCGTACAGAAAATATGAAAGGAAGAAAAAAATAGGTATATATTTTTTACTCTAGCGTTAAAATTTTACATTCGAATTCATGTATAGACTCTGATCATCTCTGTTAAAATGCATCTCTAAAACTTTTATAATGCAAAGTGGAAATTTTGTACACCACCCTATTAGTGTAGGGGGGTGTACTAATTAGTGTACTAATTGGGTGTTTTTGTACAGGAGTCGGATAAAAATTGAAAATGGGTAATATTTAAAAAAATTAAAAAAGGAATATATTATTATTATTACTTTATAGGAATTAATTATAGGAATATACATTTATTAAATATATATTAAAGGAATATTTATTTAAAATATTAAAAAAGGAATTTTTTCTTAACATAGTCCCTTTTTCTACATTATTTTGAACGTTTTTACAATTTACATTACCCACTTATCTCTAATTCATAGGTGTTGCATTTTAAAAAAAGAATTTCACAGATAGATATTTCACAGATATTTAAGGAAGATCACTGATATTTCTTTAAAAAAAGCGGGGGGGGGGCACCTGGTCGAAATTCCAAATGACCTGAAAGAGATTTCTACGTATGTGTATGTTACATTTTACAGCAAGGATTTTATGAATATATTTTTCTCTTTGAGAGTGGATATGCGAAAAGAGGTTTTGACCACTTATTTTACTTGGTTACCAGTTGTGGAAAATTCTCTTTTATGCAGCATTTACGTTACATACCACGAATACGTGTTACATTTCGTACAATTGGCTTCAACAGTTTTGGCGAAACATTTGAGATACCAAGAATGCACATAATTTTCCAGCACTCAAACCTCTTTATATAAAGAATAATATCCTGAGTGACTGGCTCACCAGCGCTCACCCAAATCTGTGTGAGCTATAGAAAAGGTGAAATTTAAATACATTATTTCTTTTATACCCAAGTTTCCATGTAAGAAACGATTTTGAATATTAGGACAAAAACCAGGATAGTGGTCCCTAAAAGGTTTTTTTTTTTTCACATTTCCCTTTAAACTTTAAAGGAAAAAAAAGATAGCTCCAAAAATTCCTCCTTTAAAATGTAAGGAACAAATATGGTAAAAACCCTTTTTAAGGGATATTTAGAATTCGTACCCACACGGGGTTGGGGAGCCAAAACATTTTTTCCCCCACACAGCCATCCATTCGTCAATGGAAAAAATTCAATAAATATAAAATTCTTGCATCAAAAATATAAAGAACAAAAAACCTAAAAATCATTTTTAGGAATTTTTAAAATTCTTCCTTGATAAGGATAGCTGCCGAAAATGTGTTTTTCACATTTATTTTATCTTGAAAGAAAAAACCCTGAATGCTGATGCTCTTGTATGTATATATTATATTTATGATATTTTTTATTTATACATTTCAGGAGCTTATTAATTTATTCCCAACAAAAGGATTTTGCTTCTTTCAGTTACAGCACAGACAGGCAGTCAGAAAGTCAGATATCGCGTCATGATTTAAATTAGGAAAAGAATTTTTTAAAAATGTACTTACAGAATTATCCATTTTTTCTATGTCAGCCGTATCAGACAGTAACAGCGGAGTCCCGACAGAGTCAAAATCGAAACAATGGTTTATCAAACGCGTTTTGAAATATCGAAGTTACCGATAAAAAATCGGATTTTCATGCGTTTTTGATGGTGATAAAAATATCGAGAAATAATAAGTTCGCTTTTGAAATTTATCTCCCAGATATTTTAACCGTGTTTTTATGTTGAACTTGCCCAACTGAGTAAGGCCAAAATTTCGATGATTTTCAAACAATATCTATTTGCATAATTAAAGGAAAAAGCTTAATATTTAGTCACTGTAGCATTTTGTATTCAGTAATAGCTGCAGTTGATAGAATTGCACGTGGAAATTACAAGTGCTCCAAAGTTATATGATTTCAAGGTCGTTTTTCGCAACAAACGGAAACAATGAGTGAATAAATAGTAACCATGTTTTTATTACGGTCGAATGCACTTCAGATTTACGTGATTGATTTTATGAATTTAGAATGATGCTGATTACTTTTTCTTTTAGTAGCACTAGATAGTGTCATTAACTTGAAAGAAATAAATTGAGGTTTTTTTTTTTGTTTGTTTATTTATCCTCTTATAAGGAACATACTGAGAAAAGATAATCGTTAACAGACATCTTACAGTAAACTGTTTTTCCCTGTAACAAATATTCTCGAATGAAGAAACAACATGCAAATATAAACTACAACGAGGAATTACTATTCATAAACATACATGCGCATTCAAGAAATTTAACCCTTTGAGGCGCAACCCTTTCCATATGGAGAAAAAAGGGCAGCCGTTATCATCTCTCGACTTAACTACCGGCAAGATGGCGGACGATCGAAACGTTCATCGCGTGCCACTAATCAAGAGATCCTTTTTTGACGTAGCTGGCTGTGCCGGCACAGCCAGCTGCAACGGCTGCCCTTTTTTTCAGCATTGGGCAATCTATCCGGCTGTTCTCGCATTCTTCCATTTTAAGCAGATGTCAGTGCTGTTAAAAATAATCGTGACAATTTTTTCACGGGATATGACGTGCTAAAAAGTAAAGGATTCTCGTGGAGCTATGTCACCCGCAACTATTTTTATAGAAATCAAATCTATTCTTCGTGACTGGCACAGTCAAAACGTCAGAGTTTGGTGTTCCCAGAGCGGGAACACTGCGCGTTAAAGGGTTAAGTCCACAATTGATATGCAGAGTACAATGGAACTCCGATTATCCGAGTGCAGTTTAGCCGATATTATATGTTGAGCATGGTACTGAACTCAACCAAGCTACTCTCTTTAGCCGAGGTACCACCTGGATTAATGTGGAAAAATTTAGATAGAATCTTGAATCAGCTAAAACATGGTAGATTACAATAAGTCATCAGTATTGTGACAAATGATTGTCCGTTAGGGTGTTACAAAAACAAATATTTTGTAATATTTAAAGTGGGCGGTTGATAAGTGCCGTATGATAAGGGAAAAAAAATAACTGTCTTCAGGAAAATCGTATATTTAAAGATCGCTCATCTCCTGTAAAGTTGTGAAAATGTATTATTTTATGGCTTTTTTATAAGAAAAAATTGTCTACATTTTTTTGTGATATTTTATTCCAGCGGATGGTTTGTATGAGCCATTTGACGAGAAGAATTGTTTCATAAACAGTATGATAATATTTAAGGATCACTCATCTTCGAGAAAATTTTAAGAAAAATATATGATTTTATTGCTTTTTTGTTTGTCTGTTTTTGTCGTGTTTATTAAATTAACCATGTGTGGCCAGTACTATCTGAAATAGATTTGGCCAGTACTATATTTGGTGTTAGATTTTTGAGCTTTTTTCCCGCGGATAATAAATCATGAAAATAGCTCTATTATGCTTGAAATTTTAATGAATTGAATTACCACTCTAATGCGAAATTAAGATTATTAGATATTCACAGTTTGTTCGTGTAAAGCATGTTTTTTCTTCTCCAATATATGTTTTACAGGTCACTGCAGCCATAAATAATCTTTTCGATGTCATTTCATTTGCAGTTCAAAAGTAAAACAATTATATATTTTTTTAATTTATAGTTTTCAATGTCAGCTATTTTCGTGAAGAGTTAAAAATAAAAATGAATATCAAGTCAGAATATAGATAATAAAATTGTTATCATTCTCTGGAACTAGAAAAGAAATTGGAAATGAATAAATCTGACTGAAGTTCAAAAAGGCAGTCTAAATTCGAAATTTTCGTTTGTGTGAGTAAACTTCAAAGGTGTAAGTCATATCATTAAAGAGACCGCAATAGCTAAGTATAAGTCACCACATCTTATCTTTTTATGCTAAACAAGACAGTTTAAGAGTGAACTAAAGTCCATGAATTACCTTTAGATCAAATAACTGATATTAAAAATACCCTTTAAAAATTTGCCTAATCAAAATTCAAAAGGCAGAATAAAAGTTCTTGTTTGTAATAAATGTCCGAATATTAGATGTGAATTGACTGTGAAAGAAAAAGCTTACTCTTCACCCCATTTTAACACTTTATGGAGGATAGAAAGTTTTAAAGTCAAGTTCATGGAAAATTCAGTTTGTACTGTTTTTATGCAGAATTAAGGTATGGGATCTTGGATACTCAACAATTTTCTTTTTTGTAAAATTACAGCATAAGGACTGTAAATTTTACAGTATACCATTTATCTTTTTTTTTACTGTTAAACTACCGTGATTCTACTGTATTGGATCTTTAAAAATACGGTATATGCCCCGCTTCTATTCTTAACACTTGAGGAGTTGGAAAAACGGCACTGAACATATAGTCAGCTTTATGCAATGTCATATGTAAGCTTGATTCTCATTTTATCGACCCACTTAAGGAATGAACTGATGAGTCAACCGTACAAAGCCGGAGGCTCAAACCTTGGGCCTGTACAGTAACAGCACAATGCCCTACCATAACGCATTTGAATTTTTTTGAAAGAAATAATTTTGCTGATATATTTAATAGTAGAATGCTCTATCATGAACTTGTGATGCATCTTATAAAAAAATCATACACATTCCATTATGTAATATAAACAAGTTCAGAATTTAAAATCTGATTTGTTGCCAAACTTCCCAAGCAATTAGCGTTGCTTTTAACACAGCAAGTATATGCAAAATGTAATTAAAACTCGTAAAGAATAAGCTTTTCTTTTTCTGGCCTCAGATAATTACTTTAAACATGAAGAAAGAATATTCTTCTTTGTTCCAGTAATTCCTAGAGTATCTACAAGTTTCTAACGCTATTTTTTATGTAAGCAAATTAAGATTCTAAAATTTAAAAAAAAAGTAGTTTTCATTAAATCGTACCTAAATTAAATGAAAAGTTCAACAGGAAGTTCTTTTTTAAGAACATTAAATTATGATGGGTGAGATGAAACTCAATACAGTTAACGCAATACGCTCCTCCTTTATTCGAGAAATTTGATTTAATAGAAAAAGAAATTTCCTTAATTATGAATGGATAAACTGAAAAAATGTTTTTTAAACTTTGTATCTTAGCGTTTTCCTTCCATGTATTCAATTTCAATAACAGTTTTTTTTCAACATAGCGTGAACTTTAAACAATATAAAAAAAAAAAAAAAAACAATTCACATAATTTGAAAGTTTGGGAATTTAAATATTCTGTCGAAGCTATGAAATCCATTTAAGTACCTTTTGTCCTTTGAAAGAAATATGCAGTTTACCATAAGTGTGATATTTTTTAATTTTAAGTATTGCGCTTAAAGAGGGTGTTTCAGGAAATTAAGAGCCATAATTTATATTCTTTGCAGAATATTTTAAAATGTAAAAATTATAATAAACGTAAGGTAAAAATTATAATAAACGTGATTTTTTTTTTTCATTTCAACGCTAGAAAATTAACTGCAGTATTTTTGAGTGATATAAATGTTCAATGAAATTATTTACTTTGACAATATTAATCTTCTAAATCTATCACAATGAAAAACAAAAGCTTGAAAGATACTTTGCTAAATATTTAATTTCTAAATCGTGTATCCTTTTTAACTATATATAAACCGATTGCAGGTTTTCTTTCTAGTATCTAAAATAATTAACCGACAATTCATGCATTTGCTGCAAAATGGAGGTAGCTCCATCCTACAGTAGTTTAAAGTTACACGTATTATCATCCAGAAAAATAAAAGAATAAATATAATAATAAATAATTTTTTTTTTTCTTTTGGTAGTTTGTGTTGAATCTTTCAATTCTTTTTTATGTAGTTTTCCGAAAAACTTGATTTTGAAACAAAGTCGTACATTTTCCTCTACAAGATGATTTCCAAATTTTATAGTGAATTTGCAACAGGGCATAAACCCACTATAGTAACTATTTAAATACCTCACAAATGAATACTTTTCATTTCCTTATTTCATTTCCCGATTTATGTAAACAAACTCATCCACCAGTCCATGTGCAGTCAATGCCTGCGCTGCCCTTCCACGCCTTCGCCACCATGGGCTCTGGAAGCATATGACCTGGGCAGAAGCCTGACGCGGGGACCCCAGTATTTATCCCCAAGCAAGCTTGATGCTCATTTTATCGACCCGCTGATGGGATGAAAGGCTGAGCCAAATCTGCCCAGTCCGAGAATCGAACCCAGGACCTGTGCCTTTAATTTGTCCAGAGACTAATTTTATTGGAGCTATCTGAAGACAGAATATATTGTTCTCAGTGGGTTTTTAAAATTATTCTCAATAGATGAAATGAACCATCCAGCGCAACGGTGTAGGCAGTGTGCTCAAAATGACTGAGGGGTTATGTCACTCGAAATGGTAGACGGAAAGTACCTGATTCAAAACCAGGTCGAGTCCGCCGTCCTAACCGTTCGGAGTTTTCTATGGCTTTCTTAGCACGGTTAGGACACCTTAGAAAGACCCTCACGGAAGTCACCCTCTTGTGTTGTCCTTCTAATTGGATTCATAAGCGGGTTTTGTGCCAAGCACCCAAATCCGAAAAACGTGTTACACAAAGACGGAAACAAAGCGCAACGGTGTAAACGCTTTGTTATGGATTTCGGTTTTCCCCATTTATTTTTATATGGGCTTCCCCATATTCATCTGTTTTTCTATGTTTTTTGCGGATTTTCGGTACTATGCGTTCAGAAATGGCATGCTACTTTCTCTAATTCTGCCACTGAGAACTTCCTCATTTGCATACTGCTCCTATTAGGAATTTGTGTATTTTAAAAAAAAAGTTTCTTTAATTTGTCTGTAATTAATTACAAATTTTTAGTGTATTTTACATTTAATACGATAAGAATGGTCGAGTCCAAATATAATTTTTTTTTATATTCTAGATAGTTCGCCGTTAAAAAATATTAAAATTCTGTACGGCAGACATTTTACCAATACAACAGTATTAAACATCCTACACATGCTTTCAAGAAATTATTTTATACCCTCACAGCACTTTAAATCAAAACAAATTCAGAGATAGAGTACAAATATTCAAAAATTTTTCTCCGGATTTTCCAAATATATATTTTATATATATATGTAACGAAATGTAATATATATATATATATATATATATATATATATATATATATATATATATATAACGAAATATTGTTTTAGACTTAAAGTTTGGCAGAGACTTTGGGCTTGAAATAAAACTTCTGTTTACATAAGTGTGAGAAAATGCTAAGCTTGGAGGCAAACATGCAATATTTTTCAAGAAAATTCTGCTGTCTAACGTGGTAAAAGTTTTCAATTTTTCTTACAGACTTATTCTTTTTTTGCGGAGTACCAAGATGAAGTACATTCCATTTTTTGTAAAATTTATTTTAAGACAGCTTACAAGCTTATTTCTGCTTCGATAGGCTTTGCAATAAATATCGAAAAATCTACCACCGGAAGAAACAAATAATTTCAATGCTATAAATATTAATAACCAGAAAGATAAATCATGCAAAATTCATACATAGTAAAAAATAAAATAAAATAAAATAAAATCAGGTAGCCTCTCATTATGAAATTGCTGCAGGATATATTAAGGTCGACTTATCAACTAATATTTCCTGTTACTTATACTAATAATATCTATCTTCGAGTTTCTTCCCCTTAATATTTACGCATTTAAATCCTCCACTATATTCCAATATTTGTCTATCAAGATGTTGAATAATGTTTATCCCCTTTGAGGAGAAAATCTAACCTATTTCATCCAAAATAGATATTCAGTAGAGTTATAAAAAAAATGCTTGCATTACAGAGTTAATCGTGTAGCATATAAATCACTAAGTTTAACTTTCAAACGTCGATTTAAGTTTACTATGAAATTCATTTCGGAGCAAAATATGCTTGCTTCAGCAATAACAAAATTATTCATTATATTTTAAATTAAGAAAATGATCTTTATTGTTGACGGATATTCTAAAAAGCACCAATAAATGGAAATTCCTCAAAATTAAAATAAAAAATAAAATTTCAGTATTCAGTATAACCCTAACATCTTTCTTTAAAGTTAAGAAAATGAACTTTTCTGGATATAGGCCAAGTAACGCATATATTTCATTGAAAAAGATTCTTCAACAGCCCCTTTCACTAACTAATTAAGGATTTTTGAATAAACTAGATTATGGTAATCATGATAAAATGTAAATCTTGAGTTGAATTAAAATAATCCTCAACAGATTGGTTTTTCCGAAAGTAGAAATGCCATTTAACTAAAATAAGTTTTAATTTATCTCCTGTGTTAAATGTCAAAATGAAATCAAAGGATTTACGTCTAAAGTAGTTTATTAAGTCATTCATTCAACAAAAAATATGTACGTGAAGGCTTACATTTACATACATGTGTACAGATTACAGTTAGTTGCGAAATGCTTTACATGTTTCCTTTTTTTAATGGCCATTTGGGTCAGACACTAGAAATATTGGTACCAGTGTTGGTACTGAAGATGATTAACTGCGCCAAGAATATAGAAAATGATGCAGAGTACATATATATATATTAAAATCTCTATATTAATATCTTTGAATTCATGCAAGATTTTCCTTGTAAAATATCTATAATAATACCATTCACCATTTTTTTTTCTTTTTACCTATCATTATTCTTGTAAAATCTCTATATCTCTACTTTGATGATGTAAGATGTCTCAAGTGATATCTACTGTTATATTTGGAAATTTATTTTGGAATGTGGTATAATATGTAGGCTTGCCTATTTTTACCAATTCTATGTACATGTGATTAGCGTGCCCTTTAAATCTGTGGGCCGTATGTCCGCTCACGTGTCAGATGGTAAATGAGTGCGGGAATACCTTTCCCCATTTCCGGTGGTGATCTAAATAGAGAAGAGCAGCGAATTTTCCACATTCAAGAAAAGAACCCCAAGACTGACGTTCATAGCTGTAAAAAGTCCGATAAAGCTAAGTTGTCAGAAAACGGCCAATATAATGTAAAATTTTTTAATAGTAATTATATAATACGCTAACGTATGCAGTACCAAATTCGACGATATTTCCACGCTGCGAACCGAGAGAGCTAGATGTAAACATTAGTTCAATAACAATAACACAAGTGCAAAAATCCAAATTAACACTTCAGTGACGTCAAATGGAGCAAGCAAATGTCGGCAGTAGCTAGATTACAAAATAATAATAATAATGAATACACAAAAAGGAAAGATCTCTCGGACTTTTTCACAGCTTTAAAATGTCGAATTTACGGTACTTGGCTCATTAATCGTCTATATAAAAAATATCACCATTCATTGGGCTAAAGCACATTTTAGCCATTTGCTATTTCAACATCGGCTTATGATGACACCCAAAATGCGTAGCAACGCTAACCTAAATAAATTTAATAGCAAATTCTGTTAAAACAAAGAAACATGAATTTCATTGAAATCAGTTCAGAAATTTAGTCAGCACTGCACTGAGTATAAAGAACAGTATGGAGCGGCGTAGCTGGCAGCCTTGGCGGCTAGTAGTAATGATAAATACTAATGTATGTTAACCACTTGTAAACCCTCCTACCTTCCGTTAATGCATATGGCCACTTTTCCACGGTATAAATTTATATCACTGGTTTCCAGTACTGATTTTAATGGGACTTTTTTGCACACAAATCGGCTAAATGAGATGACAATTTTAAGTGAATAAAAGCGGATAGTAGGTAATTGTTAGTAAAACTCCGTCGGTTACAAATTTTAGTCAATGCGATCATTATTCTTATTCTTTTTACTCGTGTTAGTATGATTTTTTAAATTGTTCGCATAAAAAAATTATTGATGGTTTATCTCTATTTAAATAAACTATCATGTCATAAGCAGCACTAATTTTAATTATCGTTACAGTGTCACCAGCGTTTCCTCAAGTATGCTCCACCAGGCCCTTGCTGATCCTTGAAGCACTTTTGAGTACTCCCCAGAAAATTTCTGAACTTCGTGTTCTTAAATTGTGAATGAGTTGTAGTGCATTCTGTTGATTCAGCTCATTTCAAAACGTTGTACTGTTATCCTGTTTGA
This sequence comes from Cheiracanthium punctorium, assembly GCA_038373885.1. Taxonomy (NCBI): domain Eukaryota; kingdom Metazoa; phylum Arthropoda; class Arachnida; order Araneae; family Cheiracanthiidae; genus Cheiracanthium; species Cheiracanthium punctorium. The sequence goes on from JAWZYV010004889.1 coordinate 660,746, forward strand.
AAAATAAGTGAAAAGCAAATAATTAAATTTCATTCAACAAAGTTATGAATCAGACCGTTTAAATAGTTCTTTGCGTTTAAATAATACGGGTTATAAATTAAAGATCGAATTTCCAAAACTTAATTACACTATTTAAGCTAGCACGGCATTTCTAATCACGTGGGCGTAAACCACGTATCACGGTACAGAACCTTTAAGTAGGTTTGCACTTCAGAGTAACATTTATGAAAAGTAAGTATTTTTTTTTTATTATTACCTAAAGGAGTGTTTTAAAGTAAGCCTGGAAATACCACATAGTTTAATATGTATTCTTTCAAAAGCAATATGGTTGGCATTTTTATTAAAAAGCACATTTTTCGCTGTCAGATCAATATTTAATATTCTTCCGTTCCTAAATGATAAATGGAATTTTACAAGTTGCTGAACAAAGAACTGAACTAAGCTACATATAAGTATATGTATATATACATACATAGCTTGTAACATAGTATAAAGCAATATTTTATTTTCGGCAAACAGGTTTTTGCGTAGTTACGGGATTTTGTAGATGCAATATGCAGTTCTTTTTATATACAGCACTGCCTTTGAGCAAGAATTTTTCCACACATATAGATTTTTGCCGTAGAATAAAATTATGGATTACAGAGAAATAAGGCTATACTATTTTTGTGTTTTAGCTTTCGTATTTTATTCTAGTTAAACATAAAAGTTTATATGAAACAAAATGAAAGGACAGAATATTGTAACTTTTCGAAGATAGGTTTTTTCTAATGAAATACATGGACTGAGGTAGTAAAATCTTTATTTTGCATATTGTGGACAAGAAAAGGTAATCAGTATGTCACGCATTCAGACAACAAGTTAACATAGTGAAAGATATGCTAGTGACACGTCGCTTTAGGAAAAAATCTGATGTGTCCAACACATGACTTCCTTGCAAGTCTATTAAATCAAAAATGTTTTCTACGCACTTCCTCTAAACTTATTTGTTTGAAAGAGATAAAATATCAATAATAGTAAGGTGTAGCGATTTCTAGCCAAATATTTCGATATCGCCAAGCTGAGTTCAATTTGAAAGATTTCCTTCTGACACTTTATTTGGCGATATTTCGCCAAAAGCCGACAAACTTAAGATAGTTTGCGAGATTTTGGGGATAGCCAAAGTAGTCATTGACCACAGACATTCAATGAATTGAATGCATCCATACACCTTAATGTATTTAAAGTCATTTGGCTCACCCTGTAAATAAATTCCCAGTCGATTGCTGTCAAAAAAGATATTGAAAACAGTTAGATATTATAATATAGTTCTAAATACAAAAGTTGAAAATTCTACGATTCAAAGTTTTAGAGTTATACAAAATACGAAATAAATTTTGGCGCCAAATTTGGCGATATTTCGGCGAAACTCGTAAATGTCGACGACATTTGGCGAGATTTTAAGCATGGACCAACAATGACAGATTATCGCCAAATTTGGCGATATTTCGTCAAAACTCGCCAAGAACGATGACAAATGGCGATACTTTGGATATGGACCAAATGACTGACTATCACCAAATTTGGCGACTTTTCGGCAAAACTCGCCAAGGTCGAGGAGAGACGGCGAGATTTTGGGCATGTACCAAACAATGACTGTCTACAATTGTATTATATTTAAGATGTCCATAGACATTAAAGTAGTGAAATTCTTTTCGGTGGTCCTGTAAATAAACTCTCCAGTAGATTGGAACCAAAAATTGAGATGCACAACTAGATGTTACAACAATCTTATATATGAAATTTCATAATAGTTTTTGAGATTTGAGAGTTAAATATGCACACACGTACACCAAAAGTCTCCAAGCTTGGCGACTTTTGGCATAGTTCTTGAGGGAGGCACGTGACCGTGGTCGGACCATTACCTAACTTATGTGGTAGGACGGTATTGTGCTTGAAATGGATGAATGCCCCTAAAATTGCCTTTGACCGTAATGCATTGGAAATCTTTTGAGTGTTCCTGTAGCAGAACTGTAAATGATAAAGACACTTTTTTTAATGGAGAAATTCATTTTCTAACTCTTTACAGCATATATCACTTCTGAGTCGTTTGAAACAGCCCAATACCTCTAAAAAACGCTTTGATGTATTTCGGCCCATAGAGCGTAATGTATTTCGAATATTTTAGGCGGTTCTGTAGATAAACTATCCAGTCGAATGGAATCGAAAGGGGAGGTGCACAACTAGATGTTACAACAATCCTAAATATAAAGTTTCAACATTCTACACCTAATAGTTTTTGAGATATGCGAGTTTAATGAATTTCGGCCCATTGAGCGTAATTTATTTCGAATGTTTTGGGCGGTCCTGTAGATAAACTATCCAGTCGAATGGAAGCAAAAGGGGATGTGCACAACTAGATGTTACAACTATCCAAAATATGAAGTTTCGACATTCTACGCCTAATAGTTTTTGAGTTAGGCGAGTTTAATGAATTTCGGCCCATAGAGCGTAATGTATTTCGAATCTTTTGGGCGGTCCTGTACATAAACTATACATTCGATTGCGACCAAAAGGGGAGGTGCACAACTAGATCATAGAACAATCCTAAATATTAAATCTCAACATTCGACGACCAATAGTTTTTGAGATGTGTGAGTTACATACATACGTACGTACAGACGGCATGGAAAAACTGACCACAATAGACTGGCCGCTGGTCAAAATGAGTTGCAGTCTCGTTAATATGATCGTGCATGCTAGCCTACGATGAGATGCATCGAAAAAAATCTTAAAATTAAATTTAGATATAGTCAAAATCGGCTTTTTTGTCGAAATTTGGCCCCCAAAATTTTTCGGGATCACATTACTTCCTTATACTACGTACAAGGAAGTAAAAACGCTCAAAGATTATGGTAAGCCTACACTAGGGGCATTTGTCTATGAGGGATGGGGATGCTTTGGTCAGAGAATATTTTAAGGGTTTCTAAGGCGTACTCATGTTACATCTAGAAAAAACCTACTAAAACTTCGGACATTAGGTCGACAGCCTCGCGCTAGACCCAAATGTGGGATTTCACAATTCAGCCGTCTCCCTATGTTTAGAGTCTCATCCACTCGGCCAAAAACATTTTAAGTGACTACGAATGCAATAAATCACTAAGGGTAAGCCATGTTCATAAATTTCCATATTGAATTTTAATTAAAATGATGCAGTTCGAAAACATTACTGAAATAATAAGTAACCAAATTTTTTGTGAGATACATTAAAAGAACTGTTTGAGATTTGAATATTTTTTTTAAATGGTACAGGAATAATTTATTATTTTCGGTAATTCTATTGATATGTTAATTTATATGCTCTACATCAAAGAGTTTTATTTATCTTTCTATCACTCATATTCATGAAACAATGGAAAATTAGATCAAATATTATTCAAACCAATCAAGATAGAAATTTACGTTACTTCTATTTTTTTCTTTTAACCCTTTGAACATCATGGAAATGGGCAAATATTGTAAAGCTGTTTTCACAGTAAAATGTTCATGCAGTTTTAAAATTATTTAAAAAATAAAATTTTGATAGAAAGATTTCCTCCTAAAATAACTATAAACTCCTAAAATAACTATAAGCTTTAATATCAAAACTTTTTTTTTATACCTGAGTGTTATAAATAGTTTCAATTATAGATGCATTGCAGTGAGAACTGGAATGAAGTAGGCGGGATTTTATGTCACAAACGCTTGGAGGAATCTAGAAATGCTAGTAATTTCATCTTCGAATAATTGTTAGAATTTTTGCTTTGCTCATATCTTGCTTTAAAATTAAATGTAAGCACTTATCGTGCTATACCACAAACTTTGATACACTATTGGTAGCTGTCCTTGTTCCTCAAAATGCTTTTTTTACAAATACGTGGCGCCTCATCAACAATCTTTTATGATCCCATTCGTCTTATCATCTCAAGTTTAGCACTTTTCTACTGAAGCTCTCTTTAACAAAACAGAGACTTCGCCAATGTAAAATTTAGGAAAAGCTTTTTCCAATGCGTTAGAAACTTTTCTATGATATTCAGATTAAAATTTGCAGTATTTATGAGATCTAAGTGAAACATTTTGTGATATATGAGAATGCTCAATGTACATCAATCTTACCCACTTCAATTTATTTCTCATGTGCAGCATTTACTCTGTTCCCCCGCCCCAACCCTATCAATTAACATATTTAATTCACTAGATACTTGAGACATTCGGACATTTCAAGCATAATACAGTAAACATACAGACGTTTTACAAAGAAGTAAAGTATTCATTTAACCTTTTATATCTCAACAACTGAAATTTTTAAAATATTGTGCTGCAGACTAAAAACATAATAAAAGATTTCATTTTCCACTTTTGTAATTCATGTAGAGGTTTAATAACCAAAACGTGTATGTTGGAGAGTTCAATAAAACGATTATTTTTATTTGTCTATTACTTGGAATATAGGTGTAGTATACCAAAGTGTTACTAAAGTGCTTATTAACAATTTATACTGAGAGCTTTTTAAACAGTCATTAATAGTCTTATAAGGTTCACCTACGAAAAAAACACTAGAAGTGCTGCAACAAGCAATAGTGCGACTGCTGAAGGACAAAGTACAGTTTCGTGTTACAATATTATTATTATTTTTTTTTCTAACGGGCGGGTACTTTGCCGATTAGGCATTGTCCCTTACAAGGCCCGAAGGTGTGACTATTTTATTATGGGGGCACCCAGTGGGCGGTCAGAGTTACCCCCTATGAAGGGACGGACACAATGACAACCACGCCCAGTCGGAGATCGAACCCCGGCCGCCGGTAGTTGAACCCGAATACGGTGCTTTACACACCATACAACTCGGTCGGCGTTAAAATATTAATTAAGTATTAGAAACTTTTAAGATTTTTTAAATAATTTTGAATATTTTTTTTAATTTAATTATTTTGTTATACGTGGGTGAGTTTCATTAAATTCTATATGTAGCTTTTTGAGTAATCGTCATTTTTGTGATTTTTTCCTTAATTAATGATAACCAGTGTATGTTTTACTCTTTCACACTGAAACTGCTGGACGGATTTGAATGAAATAGCTTATATCTTGAATTAACACATAGGCAGACTTTTGTGCCACTGTTCCCTTGAATGTCATAGATTTTAAAATTTTGTGGCACATACCAGAACGTGGCATAAAACCAAATATTACGCTGGGGGAGCCTCGGATAAGTAAAATATAGAAATTTAATACTGTGATTCATATAATGTGAATGAAATAATTAGTGAAAAGTTAAGGCAGAATGCTTAAGTAAGCATAGCCTTATGCAGCAAAATTGTATAAGGTTAGAATTGGAAGAAACGCGTAGATAAAAAAAAAAAAAAAAATACGTATATTTATGAAAATCAAAACAGATCAGTGCAAGAGTGATTGACATCAGCTGACATTATTTTTTCTTCCCGCAAATCATGCCCTAACAACTAATATCCCGGACAACGCGAAGCTACGCATCTAGTTATTAAGCAAATCTTTAAAATTAAAGATACATAAAAATCTAATATGGCTGAAGTTACTGATAGTGCTGGGAAGTTTGGTAACACATTTCATTTCTACATAGAATTATCATTATTGTTGGTTAAATGACGATGCAAAACGGGCAAAATCTAAAATATTTTGCTATAAACATATTGTAAAAATTATAAGTACAGTAGAACGCGCTTGATGGAATATCGTTTAAAAGAATATTCCCCTTATTGTAATAAATTATATCAATGCACGAAACTGTAATAATGAGTCGGTATGATCCCAGATAATGGAATATCCTGTTATAAGTTTTCGTGGCAAACTGACCATTCCATGAAGCAGGTTCGACTATAGCTATATATTACTATTTGACCACGGATTGGATAGAAACGTAAACATCCGGTTTAGAGGAGGAAATGGGCATATCCAACACTTGATGGGGATGGCAGTCAGATGTATGCATGCCATTGAATTATTATAGCACAGTTTTGAAGAAGTAAAGCTGCATTCATACTGACCATTCCGTGCCGTAACCGTATTCACTCCGCTAGCTTTACCCCCTCCTGGACCAGTTCATTTGGATTCGCCCTTACTGGCAGCCTGCCAATATTCTACGTGATCCGTGGTCCTATAATAACTATGAGTATCGTGCCGGTCCTAATGTTTTACGTAACTCGGGAATTAGGTTTAAGTATGGATGTTTAAAATTATTACGCGATAAGTTAACAAATTTATAAAGGTATAGACGTTCACTGTTGTAGATAACTAATGAAAGGCTAGTTTATGCACAGATTTTATAATGTACTGTAGAAAACACTAAGAATGAGTGATATAATTGTTTACAAGTAATAACATCACTGTTGGAAGATTTGTCTTCATAAACTACACACGGGGTACCGTAGTAGCCCTGTTGACAGGGTGCCGAAATCTATCTCAAGATTCAAGTTCAAGTATCCCAGTTGACCCACCGTGTACATCTGGCGAATGTGCACGTTAAGATTTTGGGGTTGTATGCCATTTTGCAAAGTAAGTCGGCATATAGTAAAGAGATGCGTATAAGGGAATGAGCCGTCTTCCGGTGATCTTCTAATTTGGGAAGGGTAGATAGCTACAAAACCTGAGTTGTCGCTTTCCTCCTGTGTGTAACTACAAAACAAGTTATGATAAAGTTCTTATGAAGATCAGATATGCATGTTATATTTATAGGATATTATACAGGGTGCCCCAGGCTAGGAATGGACGCGAGACGCTAGAAATCGCGCACTGTCTCGCGTTCTCTCGAGACGAGAACGCGAGACGAGAGAGGCAATTTTTTTTGCCAGACGAGACGCGACTCGAGAAAGGAAATATTTTGCGAGACGAGACAGAGTCTCGTCTCCCGTTCTCGTCTCGCATAAATTTTTGATACGAATTACATTTCAATCAGAATTGCAGTGTTGTATTTGAGGAGGTATGCTATTCTGAGAAGACAGGGTACTCTTTGCCTGAAGCCTCTACCGTTTAACTTGCGTCTCCTTTGCTATCGTTCCTCGTATACTATCAGCACTTTACAATACACACAAACACGTAACATTTAAAATCAGACAGCACGGGGGATATACAAAACACACAAAGGAGAGGATAAAGGAAGAAACTGGAAAAAAAGAAAGAAAACAGAGAAGAGTAGAAGACAGAAAAATAATAGGTAAACAGAAGAAAGGCAGTACGGTAAATCCAAAGCTAGACCATATTTAGATAGGGTCTAGAGGCACTAACTTTGGCGGCCCGGGTTAAACCCGATTAAAACCCGGGTTAACAGGTTAAACCAGGGTTTCCGATTAAATATGAAACACATATCTCATACACTAAAACGAGAGGGGGGAGGGATGAGCAGGCCTCACTATAATTATCCCGTCCCCAATTGAAACTTTTATGAATTCACTATTGCGTACATTGGGCCGCTTAGTTAAATTAAAATTTTATGTGTGCAACATGTCCGGAGTTCTGCATCATTTCTAACAAAATTCAAAGCTTTATATAATTTCAAAAGCAAATGAAACTCCCATCAAACATCCATATTACATTTACGCAGTTCCGAAAATAAATAAACAGAAACAAATAGTTTTTCGTGTCATGTCACATTATATATACGTATTAAATCTGAATTTTATCGCTTCAAATGCATATATCAGTTAATATGGTAACTAATATATGTACTAATATGGTAATAGAAACTAATTGTTCTTATTGATATTAATTTTCAATAAAATAGTATGAATGTTACTAAAAATATGCTAACAAAATAGCAGTCCTTAATTTTGCAAGACTCGCGAGACGTCTCGCGTCTCGCGCGAGACGAGACAGAGCTTTACCACTGCGAGACGAGACGATACACTCTGTTTCTCTTCTCGCGTTCATTTCTAGGTAAGTCACACATTAAGGAATCAGAATCGCACAGAAATGCATTGTGGGAAATTCTATTTTTACTTTCCTATTAATAATCACTTTTGCAAAAGTGTTGAAGTATTTGTCTAATTTCTTAAGCAATTTCGATCAGTTTAAGTCACGTGTTTTCTGTGAAAGATGCATTAGTATTTTACGAAAAGTGATCGGAAAGTTATCTATTATTTCAGTACTTGTTCCAAAGTTATAATTAACAACTAAATGAAGAGGCCGTTTCAGGCCCCACATTGCTATGTGATTCTGAATCCTTATGATGTGCCCTGCCCCTCTTTAAAGTTTGTCCCAACCATTATGGGACTCTCTGTGTATGTTGATATCTTACTTATATTACTACTAGATTTCTAACCGTTGTTTCCATTCTTGGCACACCTATGAAACCCAAAAAGCAAACACAGCCCCTCACAAAAAATGAATAATTAGCTTATTTCCGGAAACAGACCGAAGGTCACAATGTTAAATATTCCAAGTTATTCTTTATTTGAAAGTAACAAGACTTTCATAATTTAATCTAATGTCCAAATCAATTAAATACCTCCATGCAGTGACAAAATTCTTTTCAAGATGGTGTCGATAGAAGAATATCAAAAGTGACATAAACAGTGAACACTCTTATACATTTTTCATTTTTTTACCGTAATGGGAAATTTATTAAAAATACTTATATTACAGTCCATTTTGTTATCAATCACTAAAAATATTCAGTAAAAATATTCAGTGATGTGAATTCTGAAAGCTATATCGACTAATGCCACGTTTTATTAAAATACCGTAAATGAAAATAATGGAAAACAAGCATAAAATTCATGTTTACTATACTTGTTTGTCTCTCAGATTTATGACGCGAATGTTGCTCACATATCGAACAGTAACCTAATGTAAACTTTTCTTATTAATTCTATAAATATGTTCAAGCAAATTTCCTTGAAAAATGACATTTTCTCATTATGTTAGCATATTTTACAAACTATGAATAATTCAATTATTTAAATTTATGTCCATCAGTGTCAGCAGCTGCTACCCAAGTCATCGTTTGTATTATTTATTGGATGCATGTACATATTTTCAATTTCCATTTACATGACATAATTTTCTTCGAGATGTTCTATACAAAAATAATCATTTAGGGGCAAAATATATATGCAAAAATATACAAATACTTATTTTTTTGACAGTTAATCAAAAACAAAATTTCCTTTTCAAATGAATTTTATTTATTTGTTTATTTTTAATTAGAGACTAAATGTAGATTTACAGTCGATTTTTAATGCAGTTTTTCTTTTCAGATTCCAGTCAATTTATAATCTGTTAGTCTCGTAAGTAGGTTTGATTTACCCTGAATTATAGAGTATTTTCTCAAATAAATATTTTGGTAAAGAGATAAAACTATGTGGTGTAATTTATTTTCAGGGTCTGCGAACAGTTAATATTTGTATAAGTACAGCAACTTTAATAAGATTCCCTCGTAAAAGCAGAGTGAAACTTTATGAAATACTTGCTATGTCAATAATTATTCTACAATGAGGAAATTTTGTAGAATAAAATTACTTATTGTTAGTTAACTTTCATTGATCTGTAAATAATGAAGTTCTTCAGTTAGAATTAATTTTATTCTGTTGCTGCCCCTTATTTTGTCATATTTTAAAATATTTTCAATTTCCATAGTTATCAAATGCTTTTAGAGCTGATTCATATATCGAATATATTTGGAGTCACAACTGTCAAATGCATTTATTTGGAGGTGCTACATGACTATAAATCATTAAATCAAACCAACTTGCATAAAAACTCTGAAGCGCTCAAAAACAATAAGGTTCCTGATTTTTTCTACCAGTAGTTTCAGTAAATTTTTGTAGTTTTGTAAATTTTTGTCAAAAAATTTATGTAATTGTTCATCTCAAGTTATTTATTTGCGACTTAGTAAGTAAATTTCTTAATTTTTACTTATCTTATTTATTAGCAGCAGATATAAATGAAACGCAACTTTAACTGCTCCCCAAAACTGTTCTAAGTAATGTGTTCTTTTAATCTATGAAAAAGGAGACATCTCGCAAAACAACTTCTGATGATTTGTACCGAAAATGCTTTAAAAAGAGAAAAGCGAATATCCTAATTTTACGACAAAAATAAGATTTTTCCCTGCACAATTTTCAAAGGCCTTCATTAGAGCAGACGTTTTAAAGATTCATACAAAGCTTAGTTTGTTCGCTTTGTGGCGATACACTTATGTTGCTTTTCGTGTTCTCGATGCAGAGCCCAGTGAAACAGGTGGTAATTTGCGTAATTTTCACCTCGAAAATACACCGATTTTTGTGCTAATGTTGCATGAGTACTGTATGGAGCAAAAAAGGGTATGATACGACTGCTATTAGAGAAAATGACATACTGGTTAATATAAAAACTGTACTTTTAAGGAAAAGTAATTAGATATAAAAAAAATAAAAGTATGAACATTTTATGATTACTCTTTTTGATTGTTAATGTATTTTCAGCATCCTCTTTATTTATTTATAGTAATTTACACTTTGAAGAAATTATTTAAAATAAAGAAAAATATCCATTCTTTTACAAAGTAAAATGTAAATTTAAAAATAGGCATTATGCACAACATAACAAAATCTTAAATCAGTTTTAGCTATCTTTGTGAACATTCGCACTTGGCTAGAAGAGGTGTATCCAATAGAAAAACTTTTGAAAATTACGAAAATTGCTTTCATTCTGAAAGAGTATTAGAGATTGGCTTGTTGGCTACAGGGTAACGAGGCACAGACCTCATAATTCAACCGATAGGGACACATTGCGAAACCAGTCACAGAATCTCTATGCATCTCCTCTGTGTTCATGTGTGCTCTGTCATTACTCTGTACAATGTATATTTAGAATTCTTATTCCTTTTTTGCATTCATAAGCAATTTTTTGCTTAATTCTTTTCATAGTTCCTTACACTTATCTTAATAGTTGAGATTTAATTTGTGAATTTTTTTTAAATATATGATTACCTCTTCCTGCTTCATGCATGATTTGTTGTGATTATTTACGTTTAAGATGGCTATGTCTCTTATTTTATGGCCCGGAGCGCAAACTAGCCCCGTTACATTCTTACAGGAATTTTTCTAAGATTTTAACCGTTTTTTTAATGAACTAGGAAATTGTATAGATGCTTTGACTGCAACGATAAAAAGTGAGGAAAAGATCATTCTCCACATTTTAAAGGGTTTCAGGCTACCACTGTCTGCGTGTAATGAGAAAAAAAAGGGGATACTGAGACATAACATATAAACGGGAGGTATATAACTATTTTTAACATTTTCGTTATCTTAGTAACAAAATCTTGTGTTGTGACATAAGTCACAAGTTTAATCTAACAATCGACGAAGAAAAAAAAAACTGAAATACTTTGAGAATTTTAAAACGCACATTGCTTTTTCAATCTTGAGCAAACTGCTTTCGGTACTGCTGGTCAAAACCGGGGTGTTTTGACAGTTATTGCACAGTAACATGTTTTCAAAGATTTATTCATGATTTTATTATAAATGACATTTCACAAATGAAATTACTACTTCATAGTCATTGAAGTCATGAGTCATTTCAAATTAGAATTCATGTAAGTATCGGTTCCTATTAGTCTACTGATTTATGCATTTTCTAATAGCTAACCTTATCCATTATGAAGCAATTTTGACCAATAATAAGAAATAGCACACGTAATTCTACGAAATCGCAGAGTTCAATTCTTACATTCTGAAATCGGTGGGTGTACATTTCTTCGGATAATCGAGGATTTATTGTATAACAAATTTGCCATATAAATATAAATTTATTCCATTTTTGATAAATGGTGGTCATCTGAAATATTCATTCACTCTTGTTTTTCTAACATTTATTTCGTTTTTGAAAAAAGTTTTTTATATTCAATCGAAACGTAGGGGAAAGTGGCCCAAATGATCCTAGCGGGCAAAACGATCCATGCTTTCTCAGATACAGGCAGAGCTATCTACCAGGTAATAAATAAACTAGTTTTGCCTAGTCAAGAAGGAGGAATGGCGGTAAGCGATCTGTGTATTACATGTCTGAGTAGAATTCTTCAAAAACACTGGGTTTTATCACATAAGGTAAGCACTACCTTTCCTGTTTATTTAGATATGCAGCCTTTCATGTACAGAAATAAGCGTTTAGTGAAAGGAGTATTATTTTTAGATGTGAGTTACATTTGCTAAGTCTGTTATGTATCTCGGCGTGTTTCAGTAAAATGATCCCTCGACTGAAGAAACTCCAATACCGGGTCCTAGGCGTGAAGGCAGCCCTTCAACCACTCTAAAAATGCTTGACTCCTCATAACATTATTTAATAGTCTTGCGTTTATTGTAGGCCATAATTTTTGAATTGTAATTTTAAAGTATTCCATTTTATTGTTTGTGACACTTTTTTATTTTAAAATTTTCATAAAATAAATAATGCATACTATATGATTGTAAAATTTATTTTATTTCATTATGTATAGTCATAATTACTTTTATATCTTTTATTTTACCGTTAAAAAACAATTTAAAATTATTTTCAAATGAAGGATCATTTTACCCCTGGGTTTAGGTTAAAATGATCCTTTAAAAGCTTTCTAATTTTTTTTCATTACTCACTGTGCTTTTAAAATATTATTAAAATATCTTTATGATGCTAAATATTGTGTAAAATATGATAGAGTCAAAGTATTATTTCAACATTTAAGTTATTTTATACAAGTTTTATTCTTAAGGGGATCATTTTAGGCCACCTTCCCCAACTTTCAAAATTCGATACTTATAAATCAGATATAATAAATAAATATCAAGTATTCACGAAAAATCTATTTTTGAACAGTGGCAGTCACGTACACGATTTAAATTCACTAATAATTCCTTTTTCTAAATATTGAGTTTAACTCCAAAGACACTTCCATGTAAAACGTTATTTAAAACTGCATAAGTTTATCTAGGAACGCAAATTTTAATATCGAAAGAGAAAACGACTTTTTATACACAATGACGAAACTCAATTTTAACTACTCCTAAAAACATTCAAAATAATGTAGTCAGCTAACCTTTAAAAACTGGCACGTCTTGCGAAACAGCTTTTCAAAATTACACTTCACCAACAATACGCTAAAAGGGAAGATGAATATCATGATTACATGACAAAAAAGAAAAAAATCCAATTTTTCGCGATTCCACTTTCAAAAGCCTTCATTAGAATAGCAATTTTAAAGTTTCAGACACAGATGCTGCAAGATTACCTTATTTTTTTTAAATTTCGGAAGCGAAATTACTTTTTGTACACGCTCATTTGTAAACATTTGAGAGAGGCTTCATACAGAGCTGAGTGAAGCATTGAAGTATTTTTGCAACAATGAAGCAAACATAATTACACGCAATTTTGCGTCATTATTTTATGTTTTAAAAGAGGAATATTTTAACTGGTATTTGAGGAAATGACATAAATAATGGTTTGTGAGAACTATCCTTTTAGTGGAAAAATATATGTAGGAATTGCAAAAAAACTAAGGGTTTCCGAATTCTTTCTAATTTGTCATAATACGTTTATTTTTCAAACTTTATCATTAGTTTTCCACATTTCTTAATTATAACTCTTTTAAAATTTTCTTTTACTGAGTGGTTACTTATGAAGGAAAATCGTCTATGCGTGTTATTGAAATTACCTTCTATAATGCTAATTACTACAATTTTCGACGGCTTATCTAAAACTATTAAATATAGTTCAACTGAAATTACTTAGTATAGTTTTAAGGCTATTGTTGCAGAAATGCTTTTCTAGTTTCTGGATTCGTTTTTCTAAAGTCCAGTTGGTGTAGAAAGTTCTAGTAAAGAGTAATGTGCTTTAAACAGACCGCTAGTACAGAAGCTTTCACAAATGCTGTATTTATTCATAAAATAAAACACACCCACAGGCAAAAATTCAGTGGAAATATGCGAGGGATATCGTAGACAGTCCCTCAAGATTCATCAGTGGAGAATTTACTCACAGCACTTTAAAACAAGGCTTCAAAAAGGCAAGCGCAAATACCTCCTCTATAGCACAATACAATTCGCGGCGTAATACAGCAAACACAACGAATGCTGGGTGAGAAACTGACTGTTTAAAGCGCATTACTGGCTGATTGTGCTTGTGAATTTTTATACAGCAGATTGTTCGACGAAGTTCTAGAAGTAATAAAGTTTGTTTTCTATCCGGACAATCGGATTTTTTACTACAACTTTCTACACCAACTGGACTTTAAAACGACGCACGCAGAAACTAGCAAAGCATTTCTGCAGCATTTGGTGTCACAATCGGGATTCTAAAGATATACTTTAATTTTTCAGTGAATGGTGTGGACCAGAAAAACAATGGACGAACAATTTCAACAAAAGCTCATGGATATGCTAGAGGAGATGAAAGCCGGACAAGCCGATTTAGAGAAGAAAATTGAATCCAGATTAAATGTTCCAGAGAGCTCTCCTTATTTCCTGGGTTCGTCGTTCTAAAGCCCAGTTGGTGTAGAAAGCTCGAGTAAAGAGTCCACTTGCCAGGATGGAAAAAAAAATTACTTCTAGAACTTATCGTCAGAATAACTCCATCCGGTGGCGTAGCCAAGGTGGGGGGCCGGGGTATAGGAGGGGTCACAACAACCCCCTTCCCATGAGGAAATTTTTGCCATACAAAATGTATATTCTTCACTCCCTTATCACACACACGTATACATATATGTGAGTTGCAGTAGTCGTAACCCCCCCCCCACCCATGAAAAATTTCTGGCTACGCCACTGCTGTGAGCTGAACAGTTTTTAGCTGCTAGCTGCAAAATCTTCTTGCGAGCCTTTTCTAGTCTTTCATGCACATTTTTATATTACTGAAACTGCCCGAAATCTCTGTGTTCGCAGACATTTTTCAGAATTAGGAACACGGGTTAAATTCTCCTGTTCTTATTCCTTTTCGAATCCCGAAGCTTTGTTTAATGCGTAAGTTCTCATTGTTGCAAAGTCATAAAGACGAAAATTCCTCTGGTATTCTCTGTATCGTCTTTTTGCGGTATTCTCCGAATGCCTCTTCAAGGACCCAGCCTGTGCTCGCAAAACAAATGTTTTTATTACTGTATATGCGTTACTGTGAAGGACCGAAATTAGAGAATGTCGACTTTCACCGGACAGTGTCAACACATACAAAATTCGTCCCCCCTAAATGAAACCCCGAATACTTGATTATATTCAAGTATATTCGGACTACCACCGGTTATGTCGACAAACACAGATATGCCCTGGGAAAGACCAAAAACAGAAGTCGATGTTAAACAGAAAATCAAAAACGTATCAAAATGATTTTTATTTTGTTAGGGGAGGTTATATTTCCCCATGAAGCTACGGTTCTCCATTTTTATAGAAGAAAAATCCTGTGCAGTATGGATGTCAAGTTCTTTATTACCTAGGCGTAAAACTAAAATGATTAACATTTATCCAAGTGTAACTTCTGTCATTATTGAGAAGCCAAGTAATATCGAGCATCTTTTCTTCTTCTCGCGGTAGAATCTAGAGCTGCCTATTCAAAACAACGGCATTTAACCCTTTGAGGTGAAACCCTTTCCCAGTGCTGAAAAAAAGGGCAGCCGTTGTCATGGCTCGGCATAACTACCAGCAAGATGGCGGACGATCGAAACGTTCATCGCACGCCACAGATCTAGAGAACATTTTTTGACGACAGCAAGCTGCGTCAAAAAAGGGTCTCTAGATCTGTGGCACGCGATAAATGTTTCGATCGTCCGCCATCTTGCTGGTAGTTAAGCCGAGCCATGGCAACGGCTGCCCTTTTTTCAGCATTGGACAATCTATTCAGCTGTTCTCGCATTCTTCCATTTTTCAGCAGATGTCAGAGCTGCTAAAAAGAATCTTTTTATGAGAAATGACGTGCTAAAAAGCAAAGGATTCTCGTGGAGCTATGTCACCCGCAACTATGTTTATAGAAATCAAATCTATTCTTCGTGACTGGCAACAGTCAAAACGTCAGAGTTGGGAGTTCCCAGATCGGGAACACTGCGCGTTAAAGGGTTAAATTATCCGTGGTTTGTGCTGCAGTAAAAACCTCTCATAGAAAGAGAGACGAAATCGTTACGGTACCGGTTGTAACGTTTTATAGTGCCTGAAATACAAAAGAAAATGCAAATCAACGACATATTTAATATTCACCATTAGTGCATGGTGAATATCGACATTTGCCTGTGTAAGAGAGAAAAAAAAATCTGGAGTTTGTCCACTCGGTTTTCCGAACACTTACGATTCAGATCATTGCCAAGCATTTAAATAAATTTTAATCGATGAATAATTTAAACATATATACCAAATTGAAGCTAAATCGAATGCACCATTTAAACGATAGCGCACTTTCAAGAATTTCTCCACATATGCCATAATGTAAAAGAAATCTTTGTCGTAGCCCTGTAGAAACACTATAAATCCTATACAGATCAAAATCAATGCCGGTCTTACAATGGTGGTTTATAAAATATATACCCAATTTGAGCTCAATCGAATGTACCGTTTAAACACTACCGCACTTTCAAGAATTTCCCCCATAGGCCATAATGTAGAAGAAATCTTTGTCGTAGCCCTGTAGAAAACTTATAAGTCCCATACACATCAAAATCAACACCGATCTTACGATGGTGGTTTATAACATATAGACCCAATTTGAGCTCAATCGAATGTACTGTTTAAACGCTAGCGCACTTTCAAGAATTCAACCCCATAGGCCATAATGGAAAAGAAATCTTTGTCGTAGCCTTGTAGAAAAACTATAAGTCCTATATACACCAAAATCAATAACGGTCTTGCGACGGTGGTTTATAACATATATACCCAATTTGAGTTCAATCGAATGCCCCGTTTAGGAGCGACCGTGTTCACTCACATACACACAAACACGCGCACGCACACACACACACACACAGACATACATACACCTCATAAAAATACCATAAATGAATTTAGAAGACCTCAAAACGTGTAAATGCATCAAAATCTCGAAATCGAATTTTTTCATGATTACAATACTTTCCTTACATGGTACATTTTCGGAAAGTAATAAGGAAAATATTTCGGCATTCACCAAGTGAGTATATGAGAATGTTGACATTCACCGGTGACAGTGGTCATTCTTTGGATTTCAGACCTTTACGGTAATACTATATGCAATACGGTAACATAGAACAGAAAATGACCTTTTAAAGCCTAACAATTGATTTCATAGATCACATTAGCGTATATGTATATTTTCCTTCATTTCTGAAACACCGAGATGTGATCATAAAGGTTCCGACACAAGTTGCAAATTTAGAGTTGACATGAGTTTCTAGAGGAATTACCTTTTTAAATCCTTTATTAGCATTTTAGATATTGACTTTGAAGTACAACGAATATAATGCTGCTTACTTGAGTACTTTAGCAAATTGAGAATGATGCAGAAGCTGTTTTGTTATCAATTGATATTAAAACAGAACTTCGCTAGTTGGTAGCAAAGGAAACGAAATAAGAGAAAGATACAGAAATAGGACATAGTTTCAATGTGAGTTGTGTAAATTAAGTACAGTTCACGTGGTTTACAGTGTAGCATGGGTAAAATGAGCTTTTCTAATTTGAAGTTGAATAAAGTTTAATCGATTTCTTTTCGTCTCTTAAACTTCATAAAATAATCTAAAAAACTTATGGATGATGCTTTCTTTTGGTCAAAGTTTTCACCAAAAAATGATCAAAGTCTGTCCAATGGGTAGAATTTTTAAAGGTGTTGCCTTATCTAGAAAATTTGGTCTGTAAATTGAAGAACAAATACTCTTTCAAAGAACTGTTCCAGCATAAGTCAAATTTTATACTACAGTTTCATGTTTAAAAAGATTTTCTTCCAAAAATGTAAATCAGGAGGTGCATATTAATAATATTAACTTTTATTATTTCTTTCACATAGCATTTTTTCCTTAAGCTAATTAGTTACTCACAAAACTCAAGTACCACATTTACATTATACTCGAATAATTTTTATTTTCGTCTGTGTGGGTGGAAAGGAAAATGCTATCCATTTGCTGAACATGATCTTGAAGTAAAAATAAAAGAATATCTATTTTTTTGTTTATATTATTTGTAAGGTTATTTTTTAATTAAAATATCGTGAAGTCAGAGTAGAATGAAATGCTTTATACTCAAAAAAAAAAAAAAAAAAAAAAAAAAATAAGATTTGGAAAATTTCCGAGATTAAAATGTGCAACTTTGTAATTGGCGAAAAATAAAATGGTTGATAAGTGATTTTGAGGAGATGATTCTAGCACTTGGCGCAATTTAACATCATTTTATGGTCTGCTACTTGAATTATGAATACACATGAATAAGTTTTTGAAACTTTCATTCAGTTCGAATTGTGCATTTTCATGCGCAGCTTTTCCCCATCTATTTGTGATGTATTACATCTAGAAAAATGATGTTAGAAATATCAATTTTAATTTTGTTTAATCACACACATGAATAATGATATACTTTCTAACTTAATGGAATAAGGAAAGAAAATAGGGAAGACCCATGGATTATAATACGATTTTAATATATAGCACTTTAGTACGTATTTAAAATCTGAAAGTGTTTCAGATTTTCTTATTTTTTTTCTCCTTTCAGTTTTTTGATAAAGGCCAATATATCCAGAAGCTCTTCAGAATTAATATGAGACGAAAATAATTTGTACCTTTTGTAGGTTTTTATCATTTAACCATCTAATTTTTGTAACCAGGGACCATCCGACACGGTAAGCATCGCATCTGGGCGCGGGCTCCGAAGGGGCCGTCACTTCGAACTCAAAAACTGAGTAGAGGATAAAAGGGGGCGTCTTTCTTACATTAGCAGGGGCGCCACTTACCCTAGGGCCACTCCTGTTTGTAACTATCTTAATTTTAAATTCCATTCAGAATCCGAGAGATTTCAGTGCCAAGGAAGAAAGTGGGGAATAGGATTCTCTCCAAACAAGATTTATTAAGATGACAAACCAATTGGCTGCTAGTAATAACTATAGGAGCACTATTTTATAAAAAAATTATGTACTTATTCCATGCAAACATTGATTGTTTTCTACTTTTATCACAAAATAAAGAATTATGTTATGATCAATTTTAAAGCTCCTTCTATTGTGATTTTAAAACTATAATAAAAAGTTTGACACGGTAGTTTAACTGTGGTCTATAATCTGTGAAATGGAAATGTGGGTTACGGCCAATTACCTACGCTGGGGATCTAGGCCGGGGTGGGATTGCCTCCGACTTTCTAAAGGGCCCTAACCCGTATTTACGCGAAGTTTCGTAGAAAACCATAGGAAACCCCGAACGGTTCGGTTGGCTGATGCAACTGGTTTCGAAACAAGCGCCTTCCGTCTCCCAGTTCAAAGAGCTGCCACTGGTGGAGCCTATAATCTTTGAAAACAAGCTCATTACTTGTAAAATGTATTCAGGAAATTTTACAAGAAATTTAAGACTACTTCTGCAATGCTTTTCATAACTAGTGTGACTGATTTTCAACATTTTCACCAGGAAACGTAGACAAAACTATAAAATATTTTACTTTCATCAATGAAATTGCTGTTGTTGTTGTTGTGGGATTAAGGCCAATTATCTGCACGAGGGATCTAGGTCTGGATGGGGTGCCCTCTGAGGGGGTCTTTATTAGGGGTGCTAACCCGTATTTACGCTCAGTTTCGGAGAAAACCACGGAAAACTCTAGGGATAGACGCGAGACGACTTTTTTGCGAGACGAGACAGAGATTTTCAGCTTTTTTGCGAGACGAGACACACATTTTTAACATTACGATATAGGGATTTTTGCGAGACGAGACAAAGCTTTTAGGCTATTTTGCGAGACGCGAGATGCTAAATCTTCGTCTCGCGTCCATCCCTAGAAAACTCCGAACGGTTAGGTCGGCGGACGCGACCTGGTTTCGAATCAGGCACCTTCCGTCTTGCAGTTCAATGCGCAATGCACTATGCCACTGGTGGGGCCATAAATGAAATTAATAACAACCATGGTCAAATGAAAAATTAGAGCTCTATTCGGTACTCTCACAAACCACTATTAGAATGAGTCCTCGAGCATTTTTTAATAAATTACTGGCTTACAATCTGAGATTCCTTAGTGATATCTATAAACTTCTAAGTGCACAGTTTCCGTTTTCGAAATTTTCCAAACAGCAATTTAGAACACTCGTATTTTTGTACTTCTAAAGATTGCTTCGTTTACTTTAAAATAGATTTTTTTTTTCATAATACCGCTTTAGAATATTTTAGCAATTTGTTCTGATATAGTTTGTAAAGCTGTACAATGCGTATCAGAAAATATCGCTGCCAATTAGGCATACGAAAATTTCTTATATTATGCTTTCTGATCTTTGAAAGTTGCTCATTGTTTTTGCTTTTATTCTCAGTTCAAAAGTATTTTTTTTTTAATTATTCCAAGAAAAATTAGAAGATTGCCTTTGTTTTGCTTCCATGCCCGAGAGAATAAATATTTGTTTACCAATAAGCATTTTTGAAGTCAATTTATTTCAAAACATTCGTTTCCAATAAAACTCCTACTGCCTATCTCCCTTACATGTACAATAATTTTTTTCACCTATTTCAACATGGCAAATTTTTTCGCAGCGTTATTGGCTATTCAAAGCATGTTACATGAAAAATAAGAGGAACATAGAAAGAATATATATATAGTACTTATGTATATAGGAATGTATATATATATATTTATCTTTTTCGTGATTTAGTAAAGATTTAATCAATAAAATGTTTATCAATAAAATGTTTATCAATCAGATTATCAATAAAATGTTTAAAAAAGAAGAATTAAAATTTTAAGAATATGTATATCATATTTTTTAGTCATTCATGTGAAGTCCAAAGTTTAATGAGAGGCATAGAGTTTTGCTGAAATATATATATATATTTTCTATTTCATTTATTCTAGTCTTCTGGATCAGGTTAATAATCAATTATTTAATTCTGATCCCAATTTTGTTCCATTTATACTAAACTTACGGGTATTTTCTCTTGATATTGACATTTTTAAACAAGTTTGCTGTCCTATACGAGAATTTGCACAGTTTGTAAAATTAGTACATTTACCAAATGCGAATTAACTCGTTAATCACCACTTTATCTGTATCATAGTGTAAGAGCACGGTCATACCCAATCCATGCCAAGTTCTAGGCATACAGGAATGGACTAAATAATACACCTGAAGTATTGAATTGGTCCTGAGTGAGTAACGGTCTGGTGGGGTGGAATGGAAGTATGTTATTTTTTTGTAACAAACAAAACATAACTAGGGTGAAAAATAACTCATGCTATTAATTATTGTTGTCTCCCTTTTTGGTCCAATAAATTATCCATTGGCAACATTCAGTTTAGTGGGAGTTATCTTTAAAGTCGGGTTATAAAAATCCGTATGTAATAAGACTTGTAATTTTTTTTTCGGTGGTATTTTGTTTTTTAGTGAAAAGGGATAACTGGGGTGGCATTATGCTGTAGCGTGTATCATGTAAGGATTTTTCTTTTACAGTGCATTAATAGTGTTTAAATTTTCATTTGATGATTTATTTTCTTTTTGAAAATATGCTTGACTACAGTTTGCTATATTCAGATACAGATTTGAAAATTACCATTATAAAATTGACTGAAGGAATTCCAATATTTAACAATTCTAAATAATAATCGCTGTTTCATGTAACAATGAGAATGTGTGTTGCAATTAACTTAAGGGTTTAAAAGGACAAATTCTATCACTGTTGAATGAAAATGTTTTACAATTTTCATATAAATATCCGAAGCTAACAAGCATATTGGTTCAAAATTTCGGGCAAATATTCTCTTCTTGAGTTTAATTTGATCAAACATTCGTATTCTAACTGTCAAATAATTAAATTTTTCAGTTTGTTGTATTTAAATCCGTTCTGCACAACAACTCCAGAGAGAGACCTTTAAGTTTCAGGTAAGATAACATTGATTTTGGCGTTTTGCCACCAAATATTGGAGATAACTTTTAGCTGCGTTCAGTTTTGGGGACTTCATATTGCCCCAAAATTAGATATAAAATTGTGAGTTTTCGTATAAAAATACTTTCCAAGCTTGACGACATTTACAACTATTAATAGGTCCTGTAATGTTTGCTTTCTTTCCTAGCATGGTATCACGCAATAGATATACATAAGGGCGATTGTCGAGATTGAATCACCTCGAAATTAATAGATATATCTCTAAAAGTTATAATCACAAGCAGGTCACCCACTAGCAGTCAGTTCTGAGTCCTCACTTGCACAGACCACGTTAATTTTGGAAGCCATAAAAATCTATATTTTGCTATTATAAGCGTTGTTTCGCTTTTTTGCGAAGCCCATATCTTTAAGGCTATTTTCGAATTCCTTATTGTTGTATGCTCAGGAACAGTTAAGAATTCTGCTAGAAAATTCTACTGAGCTTCAGCCTGCGGATAGATTTTATTCAGATTTGAAAATTAGAAGAAATTACAGTATTTGAAGAAGTAGCTGTGATCGACTGACGGTGGTGAATAGAAAATGTGATTTCTTTTTTTAATTTTTGAATTAAAAATTGTTCAATGAATTTCTAGAAACAATAAAACATGTGCTTTGCCGTCAAAATTTCACTAGTTACAGGAACTTTCTACAACTTCCGAACATGCAAGCGTACGAAACCTATAATTCAGCAGTGTTCCTGCAACAATATCTATTATTTTCCTGAAATTTCTATCTTCACTCAAAATGCATTAAAAAATTCCAGAGCTGAGGGATTACACAGTGCAAGAACAATTTGAGAATTACTAAAAATGGGTATATGTGAAAAGGAAAGCTTATTAAAGAATTTAAATGAAAATACGTTTCCTCAAATTACTATGCCCTTAACTCTCGTTTCAACAAAATAACTATATTGCAGGTATAGGTACTTGTTGAATACCTGTCAAAAAATAATGTATTTTATTGCACAACTTATAAAACTTTCAAATGATTTTCCGCATATGCTTTAAAGTTTCTTTTATGAAGTGGTGGAGGATGAGAATGAACAGATCATCAAAAATTTAACTCACCAATCTATCAGCAATCGTTTATATCTTTCTTCTTAATATATAAAAATCCAGTGTCCGTGTGTATGTTCCGAAATAACTCAAAAACGGGTCAACTGATATTCATGAAAGTTTGCATATATATGTAATTTGGTCCAACTTAGATAATAGGATAGTTATTATTCAAATTAATGGTCTCAATAATTAATAATTAATAAAAAACTGATCATCAACGTTGATTGTTGTTATTAATCGTAGATTCCATAAATCTGGAACAGATGGCGCCTTAAGAGAATTTCTTTATGTACAACTGTAGTTTAATATGTATTTGTGTACTGCATAAATTCAAGAAAAAGTGTTTATCCAAACCGGCAGTCACGAACACGGCCAAAAATATTGGAACATTACTACGAAGAAAATTAATAATATCTGCGATATTGAAATACTCAACTCATAGCTTATCGTCTGCTTCTAAAGGGATAAAAGCGTTTTATTTTATTTTTTCCGAAATTGGCAACCGAGATAACTTTTTTATTGTTTTGAAAAAAAAGAACAGTTTAACAGTTCTTGCTTTAAATGACATCTTATTATTTGCGTATGTTTTATTTACAGAAAAATTCTCATATTACAGAGGAAGAAACCTAAAAGAACGTATTATATAATTTTCATGTATCTTATGTTATCTTAATATATAAAAATCCAGTGTCCGTGTGTATGTTCCGAAATAACTCAAAAACGGGTCAAGTGATATTCTGATTACGTTGATTGTTGTTATTGATCGTAGGTTCCAATCGTAGGTCCAATATTTCCGTTTGAGACCATTAAGGCTGGAACAGATGGCGCCTTAAGAGAATTTCTTTACAGAGAACTGTAAAACATTGTCCTTTGCATCTCATAGATGGCGCCACACCTTAATGTGATACAGTTTCTTAGACTACACACTATACATGTCTTATTTTGCCTATACCAAGCACTACTTTTAGTAATATGCGACCCAAAAAATCTAACCTTACTAGCAAGAAGACTCGATATGCACGTATTGAAAGAGCTCATGAATCAGTCTGATCCAGTCAATTGTAATGAATTAAATAAAAAGGTTAGTTCAATGAACTACTATGCGTATCGATTAATGATTAGACACAATCCGGACAACTATATCCTTCGATATCGTCAATTGTATCATCAATACGTTGTGGAAATGTTTGCTAAGATTGAAAGCGAACGTTTGCGATTCATTCGGTTCAACCAAGCTAAACTACGATCAGAGGATTACATTCACTTACGAGATGCTATTGTTGGAAACGTCGATGGAAATTTAAACACCAATGAAATTGGTAGTGCTGTTATTTTACCTTCCAGCTACATAGGTAGCCCACGAAACATGCAAGAATACATGCAGGATGCAATGACTTATGTACGTCATTAAGGTCGTCCAGATTTGTTTATAACATTTACGTGTAATCCAAATTGGGAGGAAATCTAATCTTTATTATTACTAGGTCAACAATCAATACATCGTCACGATATTACTGCACGAGTGTTTAAACAGAAGTTGAAATCTTTGATTGATTTTATAGTAAAAGATTCAGTTTTTCGCAAAACGTGTCGTTGGTTGTATTCAATTGAGTGGCAGAAATGAGGCTTACCTCATGCTCACATTTTAATTTGGCTTGAAGATAAAATTCGTCCAGAGGAAATTGATCAAATTATTTCAGCCGAAATTCCAGATTCTTCAACTGATCAAGAATTATTTAATATTGTTACAAGTCATATGATTCATGGACCGTGTGGAGCGTTTAACATGACATCACCATGCATGGAAAATGGGAAATGTAAGAAGCATTTTCCTAAGAAATTCACAAATGATACCATTACTGATATTGATGGTTATCCATTGTATCGCCGCAGAAACGCTGATAATGGTGGTCATACATATAAAATGAGAACTTCAAATTCTAACCAATTAGAAATTGACAATCAATGGGTAGTACCATACTCACCACTACTCTCCAAAACGTACAAGGCTCATATTAATGTTGAGCTTTGCAGTTCTGTGAAATCCATCAAGTATATTTGCAAGTACGTTAATAAGGGCAGTGATTTGGCCGTATTTGGAGTACAAAATATAAACGAAAATGATGAAATAGCACGCTACCAAATGGGTAGATACATTAGCAGCAGTGAAGCTATCTGGCGCATACTTAGCTTCCCCATACACCACAGAGAACCTGCTATACAACATCTTGCAGTGCATCTTGAAAATGGACAACGTGTGTATTTCACTGAAGAAAATAATCTCCAAAGAGCATGTGAACCCCCAAAAACGACACTAACCGAATTTTTCCCTTTGTCAAAAACTGATGTGTATGGTCAATTCGCAAAAACAGTATTATACACTGATATTCCATGCTATTTTACATGGAACAAACACGTCTGCTAAAAAATGGGAACCACGTAAAAAGGGAGAACCACATCCTTATATTGCAGGCATATTTAAAGCTAAGACACTGGGACGACTTTATACTGTACATCCAAAACAACGTGAATGCTTTTTTCTGCGTTTATTGTTGGTGAATGTTCCTGGAGCAATCTCTTTTCAATTTTTACGATCAGTTAATGACCAAGTGTTCAGTACGTATAAAGATGCATGTCACGCGTTGCAACTTTTAGAAGATGACAACCATAGGGATCTGACACTTGCTGATGCTGCTTTAACGTCCTCGCCGAGTAATATTCGTCAACTATTTGCCATTATTTTGATGACATGTTTTCCAACACAGTCATCTACATTGTGGGAAAAATATAAGAACTACATGACTGAAGATATACTCTACCGACATAAACAAATAAACCACTCTCCAAACTTAGACTTCACACAAGATATGTATAACGAAGCTTTAATAATGATTGAAGATTTATGTATTATGATCTCAAATTCACCTCTTATTCTCATCTTGCTGGTATTCCATCTCCTAATCGCCCAGCTACAGACTTAGTAAATAGTGATTTGCAGCGAGAAGAACAATTTAATAATCGTGATTTAAATACATTTGTTACTAACAATGAACCATTATTAACTGACGAGCAGAAGAACATATGCAGTCGAATTATGTTGGCTATTGATGCCAAACAAGGCGGTTTTTTCTATTTAGATGCACCAGGTAGTACCGGTAAAACATATTTGTTATCTTTCATCCTTGCGAAACTGCGGTCACAACAAAAAATTGCATTAGCAGCTGCATCATCAGGCATAGCTGCTACTTTGTTGGATGGTGGGCGGACAGAAAATTCTGCTTTCAAGCTACCATTAGATATTCATAACAATCCAAATGCAATGTGTAATATCAAAAAAAGAAGCGGAATGGCAGCAGTGTTACGGAAGACTTCGATCATAATTTGGGATGAGTGTACTATGGCTCATAAGCATTCGCTCGAAGCATTAAATAGGACTAGCAGGATTTAAACAATAGTGACAGATATTTCGGTGGTACTATTTTATTACTATCTGGTGATTTCCGGCAAACGTTGCCAGTTATTCCTCGCTCTACTTTTGCATATGAAATTAATGCATGTCTAAAACAATCAATTTTATGGAGAAATGTTGAAACACTCAGACTGACAAAAAACATGCAAGTACAACTCCAAAATGATCCAACAGCACAAGAATTTTCTAAACAATTACTGGCTCTTGGAAACGGTGAAATAGAATTTCATCAAGATACTCAACATATTAGATTGCCAGATAATTTCTGTACTGTTGTTCAAACTAAAAATGAACTGATTGAGAGTGTCTTCCCAGACATACTAAATAACTATTTAAATCATGACTGGCTTAGTAATCGTGAGGCAGTGAATTTCCCAATTGAATTTTTAAATTCTTTAGACATATCAGGAATGCCACCACACAATCTTCGATTGAAAATTGGATCACCGATTATTCTACTGTGTAATTTAAACCCTCCTAAACTATGCAACGGTACACGTTTGGTGATCAAAAGAATCACTGGAAACGTTCTTGAAGCAACTATTTTGACAGAAAAGTTTAAAGGAGAAATTGTTTTGTTACCACGTATTCCGATGATATCCAATTCTCCCATACCATTTAAAAGACTACAGTTTCCCATTCGCTTAGCTTTCGCGATGACTATAAATAAATCTCAGGCCAAACATGTCTATTTGCGGCTTAGACTTTGAAAATCCATGTTTCTCCCATGGGCAATTATACGTGGCGTGTTCACGAGTAGGAAGACAATCAAGTTTATTTGCATTAACAAAGGACCGATTGACCAAAAATATTGTACATCGATTGGCGCTTCATTGGGTATCAACTGTGATTTATTACGATTAAAGATATTTAGAGTATATATATCAAATTAAAAAATTTAAAGTATTTATTAAATAAATGTTATTAAATGTTATGTTAATTTGTGTTAAATTTTGTCTTTCAAATCCTGCTTAAATCACTCAGCCACAGCAACGCGTGGCCGGGTCTGCTAGTATATATATATATATATATCAATGAAACTATAGATTGTGTTGTTCAATATTTTTTTTTATTTCAAATGTTTATGCCAGGGTTATATTAATTTATGTTTTCAGTTCAAAGTATGATTTGAATATGCACTATTCATATCACCCCACCTCATCACGTTGGATGTTTATAAAACACGTTTTACAGCAATAGGGTTTTCACCAAAGAATAAGGCTATTACAGTTACAATGACTGAGAATATTCGAAGAAAAATTATTAAACGTAAAATTTAACCATTTTATTTTATGTGCCACCTACAAGAGTCCACTCGCTTGATACTTTATTTTTATTTAATAAAAGTAATCAGTAGTGAAACTCCATAAAATTTAAACAGGAGCTTTATGCATTTGAACGGCATTAAAAGTGATAAAGAAGCCTTCCTAAGTATTTTGGTGTTTGGGTGACTTCTAACTAATAAATACTTTTTCAGCTGCCTTTTTTATTCTTATTTTTAAGAGAAAATAAAATACTTTATTGAAAGGAAGTATATGTAATTTTTAAGTGTATTTTAAAGCATTTTATCCAAATTTTAATCGAAAGTATATATTGTACAAATTATCATAAATGCTTAAAGAGTATGCTTCAAATCTTCTATACCGTTAATAACCTACAATGATAAATATAAAAATAACTGTTCATTCTTCAAAAAGGGTTTAAGTTAGTTCTAATAATTAATAGTTATTATACTATTCAGATTAACTTCATAATGTAGTCTGTATTAAAGAATACGTTAGAGCTTTGAAAATTGATTTAATTTGTTTAAAATTAAAATAAGCTTTTTGCCGAATTTTTTTCTTTATTCAATACTCCAATTTAGTTGAACTCCGCAAAGAAATCACACGTAGATAATAACTCCAATCATTCGTAGCACCGCGTAAGAAAACTTATAATCAAAATTTCTGACAGAGAAGAAAAAATCTTTAACACTGACAAATGAATGTTCTAGACGCTGTTGACATCTTTTCAGTTGTTTCAAACTTCTAAGTTTGTAAACAAAGTTCCTGGGAGTAATTCTGAAACTATTATATATAAAACCCAGAATACTTCAGTTTATGTATTACACGTAATACAAATTGTGAAAAATTTTAAAGCTAGTTATGAATTATTTGATTATATGTTTTTTTTTAGTATACTTCTGTTATTTTAGTTCTTCTGATTAGAAGTTTCTGTATTCTTCAAAATCAATTTCATATTCCTCCACTCAGATAAAAGAAAGTTTTACTCAGCTAACTCGCTAAGTGAAGCTGAAAAATCGGTTCAAAGTCAGTTAAAGAAGCTAAAGCAGTTTCAATTTCTACTTATTATAAAAGAAGGTGTCTGTGGGTGTGTGTGTCTGTCGGCAGCGTTACGGACAAACGGCTGCACCTAAAAACACCAAATTTGGTACTCTGGAAGATATAAATATGTAGTTCTGCACCTCGAAGCGATTTTTTTCAAAATTCGACCTAGAATTTTTTTTATTTTATGTTTTATGCGATTTTTGGCATTTTTTCTCACCTAATTCGTAATAACGGCGGAAATTACGCTCGCAGCGAAACGGCATTTGTATCATCGGATAGAGGAGAAAATTTTTTTTAAAAACAGTTTGTTCTGAATACGTAACATGATTTACCGATTTTTAGGAATTTTTTTACGAAGCATCTGCTTCTTCGAATTCTTTCGTAAAATAATTTTAAAACTGTCGCATCTTGAATTCTATCCGTCATAACTTTTTGATATTTTGATAAATCGTGAAACATTCTTTTCTCCCTCTTTTAAAATTAAAACGAAAAAATTATGTAAATTAGATGATTTTTTACGAATTTTAATGGAGCCTAATATTTAGAATTTAATAGCATCAACGCGATCTTACGCCATTCATTACATTACGATCACGGCACGAGAATTTATGTTCGGTTGTTGCCACAGAAAAGATTAGAAAAAATGGTTTTTTGAACCAATCGAGTTTTTAAATGGGATATCGGAATTTCAATTCGCAAGTGAGGATCTATGACGTCAAATGCTTTAAGATACGTAAAAATTACGCCATAATTTTAACCCATTTATTCCAGCTCTATTTTCAACACAGGGAGACGATATTTTGATTAAAATTTACTGTAGAAATAAACTATAAGAAACTCAGGATTATTATTATTAGAAGTGGTATTTTAATCCGGTGCTTATATAAAAATTGAAATGTCTTCACGGTGCTGAAAATGTTCATTTTAAAAGTTACAAAGTTCGTTTCAAAGCGCGATATATTAAAATTTTTCTATTTACTATTTTTATTTTTGGCATATAACCATGGCGCAGGCGTTGCCTAACATATGCATGCAGGTTGCGAGTATAGTTTTATTTTAACGTTGAATTACGTTCCTCCATAAAGGTCCTACATAACGCAAAGTTTTAATGATACCGTTTGAAAACTACCATGCGAAATATCGAAATTAACTCCCTCAACCAACCGGGGTATCCTTAACGGCAGTCAAACAGTGACGTCAGAAATTAAAAAAATGCGTGAAATTTGTAAACTCTGCAACTCTAACGCCCTGTCGCAATTAAAGCGGGAATAAGTAGCTCCTCGAGATTACACAGTTTGATTTTTTTCAGGAGACAGGACTATTGAGGATATAAAATATATCGCTATATTAGATACATGGATATTTAAAATTGCACCCCTTGGATATTTTCTCCCCACAGTAAGATGAAATGGTTTGCGTCGATAAATACGCCGATCTTATAAAACTACGTATAAATTAAATATATATGGAGAGTTTCCTTAATGGCAACCATCATGTGAAATGATTATTATTTATGCTAATGCGTGAATTGCAAAGAATCGCCATAGAATCAAAAGATCCCATTTGGGCCAAATAATCTAAGCTGTTTCTTTTAAGGGAGCCTTGAAGAGGGAGAAGCGAAGATAGATAGTATTAATGTACGTAATAGGTATTATTATTAGATTTGTAAGGATAATATGAATAAATTACAATATACCGTGTTAATAAATATTTCGTGAAATTAAAAGTGCTTATCCTTTTTCAACGGTTGTCTTACAACCAACTAAATGAAAAGTAATTCTAATTTTCGTTAATATATCCCGCAGTAATTTCAACAGAGGAGATTACTTGAACTTTTTAAAAATGAAATTCTGTTTTGTCGCATGCAGATATGATTTTAGTAGTAAAATATTCGCTTCTTCCCGTATGAAGAGCGGGTGCGCAGCTATTTTAAAAACATCTCTTGAAAATAGCATAAATGAATTCAGAAGACCTCAAAACGTGTAAATACACCAAAATCTAAGTCGAATTTTTTCATGATTACAATACTTTCCTTATATGGTACATGTTCGGAAAGAAATAAATGGTTGTCCATTTCATGTAGTGTCTTAGGTATTTAATGCTACAAATTGAGCCTAAAAAACAGTATGATGTAGAAATAATACATTTTGAAAGCCAGGAGTTCTCAAACCATCAAGTTTTCCACTTTTTTGATAGTGAATGACACTGACGTAGTTTTTTGAGTCATTATAGTGCAATGATGCCAGGTTAGTACTCATGACGCAAACTTTACATCAAGAGTCAAATAATTTTGCTCTTTTTTTTAAATTACACATGTAAGGAAAATTTTCGTTTCCTACCGTGCGAAGAACGGGCACGCAGCTAGTAATTAATAAAATAAGGAAGGGTTTTAAAAGATATCTGTACTATTGGTCTGTGAAAAAATGTTTTCGTATTCCGACGAACTGTCCAATAAATTATCGGCGGTCGTGTTAGGAATCGCAAAGCATATTGCTAACATTAGTGCGATCGGCGACTGCAATAAACTGCAGATTATTTCTGTACACTGCAGAAAAAAAGTCTTAAACTGACAGAAAAAAACTGTCAGCCAAGACGTCAGTTTATTTCCGTATATTTTACAGAATTCTTCCGTATTTTTTCCTTATACGAAAGATTTCTGTAAAATAAACTGAGAATATGTAAAATTTATGGAAGACTTCTGTGAAAAAAAAACGGAAATAAACTGGCGTTCTGCCTGACAGTGTTTTGTGTAAATTTGACAGACTTTTTTGCAGTATAAGTAAAACTCATCTTCTTTACGAATAGCATCTCTTGTAAATGGGAATTAATACGTTTTTGATGGCTGATTAATGAGAGAAATTCTATTTGTAATTAGTACACTTCCTGCCATCGTATTTTTGGAAATAAATAACAGTTTTTAAAAGAAAAGTGTGAATTAAAGATTTAAAAAAAAACATGTAATGGATCATAAATTATAATTTAAAAATAGTTTTGTACTTTTTATGATTACGTTAGTTTAGTTATTGTTTCAGCTGTAAAAATAAATTAAAATGAAACCCATTTAATTGGTAGATTTTTTTAACATTGATACAGGAATGTCAAATTTTGGGTTATTCAAGAAAAAAAAGTTCTATTTTCTCGAAAACTGTTGATTTTCGGCTGTACATACGGGAGGGGGTTAAAAATGTCGCCTTTTAACTCCAATTGTTACCTGTATGTCGAGTTACCTGTAACCCTGTATACAGGGTGTTGCCAAAAGATGGCAACAAGCTTTATTTCTTCATTAGAGATAAGTCTATGTGCAATGGCATTTGTACAATGGCAGGCAATGTACATTTTTTAAAATGTTCAAAACAAGTTCGTAAATAAGACCCCGTTAAAAAGAAATTCCTCTCGTTCATTCACAAAAAGTTACGCTTTTTGTATTTGTATACGACTCCCGTACGAATTCCGAGTTAGTCAAATATGCCCCATACACTCATGAGGTGATTTTCAAAATTTGAGAATTTTACCTTAAAAAGTAACAGAGATATGAAGATAAATACAACGCTAAGTTAAACTACTGTTCAGTAGCTCTCGAAAGGAAAAAATCGCGTCGCATTTCAGGGGTCGTACATAAATTACGAAAGAAAGTCTGTTTTTCACTTTAGTAATAAACTTTCACATTCAAAATCAGGTATATTTCCCGATCAATTTTCTTTAAAGACTAGGGGCCAAGGCCCCCAGACTCGCTACGCTCGCTTTTCGTATGAGGCATTCGGCCCAAGGCTTATTCGTAAAAAAGACATAATTTCAACAGACAAAACCCGAAGATTGGAGCATATAGAATGTTACTGAGCTACACATTGCTTGATTCTTGCAGGTTCATTGGTACATAAAAATTTAAATTTCACACTACAGTAGATCCCCTCCCCCTCATAACACGGAAGATATTTTGTTATGGGAATCCGGGTTGTGCGGGTCCTGAGCTATACTCCACCTGGAGTGCGGACTCCGCTTATAATCGCTGGAAAAATTATTTGCAATCCTCAGAAACACAATGATATTTAAAGTTGCCATTCAAAAGTTATATTAATTAGGAGCTAAAGCATAATAAAATTAGAGCATCTGTTTCAGCTGTATTTTTAATAATGTAAAACCTATTGGACACCTTGCGAATTTGCCACTCATGGTGATTTTTCATTATTTGGCGACTTGCGTACATGTAAAGTTAATAAAAGCTACAGAACACATAGGATAGCTTGCCACCAATAGCGACTTTTCATAATTTGGCGATTTACACACGTTCACAACCTATAATTACTGTTCATTTAAGGTTACCGGAAAACCATTATCCATATTTTCATTTACATAATAGTTTGCAGATTAGCGTACTTAGCACCACGAATTATACCATCTCGTCGCGCTAGCAAATATCCAAAGTGTACTATAACTGCTATAATGGCATAGTTAACGCCGCCAAATATTTCTACTGGTAGCCAATAATCCAGCTGGACCGATACGGCTTTAAAATAATCTGCATTTTAATTATTTTTCATTTTCAAGATATTAGTTATTCTGTTTTGGAAAAACGGATAATCGCTAATTCTAAACTCCTGTTGTCTAAGCGAACTTACTATTGGAAAATTGTCAACTTTATGTAACACATTTTGAGTTACTTATTTCATGTAGTTTTTATTTTGGCGTAAAATGGGTGTATTTCTACTTCATGTTTGACAATTTCACGTGATACTGCATACTTGGAAACGCTTTGTTGCAAAGGAATGAATGATTTTATGCCAAATCTGGCAACCATTCGGTATATTTTTTCAGTTTTTTTATTAATATCTTCTAAAATAATTCAATTTTCGAAATTTAAGTCAGGTCTTCAGGTTCCTCGGAATTTTTCGAATCTCTGGGCACCTGAGTCGAAACTTAAATCCCCACGGTTTAGGAGGAGATAGGCCAACAAGCTTTGACAGCGCCAGCGGCCTTTAGTTTTTTTTAGAATAGAGAGATGCTCAAATTAAATTTCATGCTGTTCTGGAAACTCGCGGAATCTTTTCGCAATCAAAAGTCTTCTTTTTGTGTACACAGCTATTCTCATGTCTATGCAAACGGTTTATTTGTGAAAAAGAAAAATGATAATAAACTGTGTAATCTGGAAAAGCTTTTTTAAATGAATTTGAATCCCAATTGTTTGACGTCATATTCACTTGAAAAGGGTACTTTTGTCACGCAAATGATTTACTTTTTTGACTCTCGGAAATAAAATGGTGCTGAAAATAGCAAAAAATCGCTTAAAAAGGAGGGAACGGATGGATTTTCAGATTTTTAAAGAAGCGCAGATTGTTTTCCATACATGATCATAAAAATTTTCAATCGGATCGTGCAAACGGTGAAGAAGTTATTCCGCTTTTTGTGTTAACTTTGTAAATTTCACACGATTCTAGATACTTGGAAACGCTTTGTTGCAAAGGAATGAATGATTTTATGCCAAATCTGGCAACCATTCTGTTTATTTTTTCAGTTTTTTATTAATATCTTCTAAAATAATTCGATTTTCGAAATTTAAGTCAGCTTAGCAGGTTCCTCGGAAATTTTCGAATCTGTGGGCACCTTAGTCGAAACTCAAATCCCTACGGTTTAGGAGGAGATAGGTCCACAATCTTTGACTGCGCCAGCGGCGGCGACAGCGGCCTTTACTTTTTTTAAGAATAGACAGATATCTGTGAGACGTTATACGATGAACGGCTGAAATTTGGTGCATCACCTCATTAGTGTATGGGGCACATTTTACTAATTACGAATTTTTTTGTACGGGGTGTCGTAAATAAATTAAAAATTGTAAATTTTTGTAGATGAACGAGTGGAATGTTTTCTTCACGGAGACTTATTACAGACCTTATTTTGCGCGTTTTATTCAAGTAACATTATCCACTTATTTCTCATTGATAAAAAATTAAAAGCCCGTTACCATCTTTTCGGGACACCCTGTAGCAACTGAATGAAGGATAGCTGACTTTATGACAATTTTGAGGAATGCAAAAGATTTTAAGTGACTTTCAAATGATATAAGCAGCTACACAAACAGTTCTGCTCTTGGTATCTGTAACAGTCAGAAGTAAAATGGATAAGAGTAAGGATTTAAGAGGATAATAGCGGATTTAAGGATTTAAGAGGGGGGTGTGGGGAGGGACAGGAGTTCATAACCCCACCCCATGAGGAATTTTTTGCCATACAAAATGTATATGAGTTGCAGTAGTCGTAACCCCCCCTCCATGAAAAATGTCTGGCTACACCACTGGCCGAAATGTATTATTGGAATGGTTGGATAAAAATTCCGCAGGCCTCCACGCGCTTTCAAGGCCATCCAGGTCAACTCACCCGAAGCTCATCAAGCGCGTTTGGGATGCAACAGAAAGAGATATTCCCCGATTCGGGTGGTAGCCCGAACAAAATTGCGAGTTGGGATGCACACACATGTTGATATAGAATTTACAAATATGGTAGGAATTATTGCTCAGCATGAACAGATCATGTGAATCTTGCAATAAGATGATCTTCTTTAAATTATTTTAGTTTATTATTTCAACTTTCAAATTCGGGGTTCTATTGCACTGGAAATGTTTGTCCGAAAAATTAGCAACCATTCACAAAATGTATGACTACGTATATCTACAAGAATTATATCACCTTACGTACTTTTCGTATTATATGAAATAGTTCTTTTAATAATTTCTTTTTATTAACAAATAAACAAAGTACATGGAATTGCGTAATTTTATCTATTAAGATAAAACATCTTAAAAGAACAGTTATGATTTTTTGTTTAAAGCATGCGCAAGCTACTTCATTGATTAACCAAACTTGGCGTCTTTATCCACGGACGTTGTTGGCATATTTGGCTATTTAGCATAAAAAACAAATTGATATGCTGTTGAATCGGCTTCATAATGGTTTACATGCCACTGTCTTTGCAGCCCAGATCTTCAAACTCCAGCGTAATATTTTTCATTGCTGTGGGGGATTAACTGGCCAATTCGGTATCTCTTGACGATATGTTGTGCTTGATTAGTAGAAAATCTGAACACGATCATCTTTCTTTTCTCACCAAATTAATTTCGTTGTTGTTTTCAATGTGATATTTAACTCTTTTCTTTCGATTTACAAAATTTGAGTAATGTTTTTTAGGTAGTAATTTATATAAAAACTGATTTTATATGAAAATCTGACGAGAAAATTTAAAGATTATGAGTTAACAGCAGTAATGCATATAAATACTAACTAAAAATTAAATGCATAAGGGGAAATGGCTTTTATCGATAAATAAATGAACAAATATTAGAACAAACAGCAACTATTTAAAATAATATAACAAACATTTAGCCGGTTGTAAGACGAGCAAAAGTTGTATCATAATTGTGATAATCATTTGTCGTTTGAAATTTTTAGATATTTAAGCTGCATTCGCGAAAAGTGGTTTGCTTCATATATACATGTATATGTTATGTGTTATCCTGATTTGAACACGCACTGTTATTTCTGGCGCCACCATTAAAATAGGTCACGAGCCTCCACTGTTTAAAAGCTGTAATACGACCCTACAAAAACAATCGAATAAAAATCTAATATCATTCTAATAAACCGCCTGTTAAAGCAATAAAATTACCTTCCATTTCCCCCCCTCTTATTTATAAATGTAAGCAATAATGATTTCAATTCAAATTTTCAAGATTTTCACTTCATAAATTTCCAGCAAGTACAAAACGTAGTACATATCTACGCCACATAGAAAAAAAATCATTTATTTATTTCGATACTTTATATTCTACTCTTTGAATAATTCATGGCCTCATATAGTTGGTCAAATATTTTCTAAAACTTTGTGAAATATCTGGAGCCCCGTTTTCCACTTGCTTCCAAATAGCATGCAAAGCGGGATCCAATTTCCATTTATATTAGTTCGAGCAATAAATATGAAAATTTATAAATCACGGTACAATTTGTCGAAGAAGAACAGTAGTAATTGCTAAACATATTGTTGTTCACACAGCTTTAAAAAAAAAAAAAAAAACTTCATGCATAGAAAGCCTACATTACGCTTTTGAATACAAATTAAAATCTCATACCTATCTTTTGAAAGTGTAATTAGCCAATTAATATGTTTGAGATACTGTATATAAATGAACTTTTTAATTACCTGCGATTCTTTGAAACAGTGCTTGAGGGATTTATACATTTTTTGTATTCATATTCAGTACTCTCAATAATGAGGGAAACAAGTGATATCTTGAGTTATAATTCTTGCAGAAGAAAACTCTTTCCACTAATGTTTGGGGTTTAAAGCTTTCTATCTATATAAATAAAACTAGCTGAAGTACCCGTTCTTCGCACGGGAATGAATGGACTTTTTGATATTACGATTTGTGGTGATTACTATTCATTGTAATAAACAGATATAGCAAAGTGGATATCGCGTTATATTGTGTCCAATAATCATGCATACCGAATTGCAAGGCAATCGTTTGTACGGTGCAGAAGGCCATGCGGCGTAGCGCAATCTAGTGGCGAGTTTTAGCAAAACGGATACGGCGAAAATATTTTTCGCATTCAGATATCGATCTATACGAATTTTCATGACTATCGGCTGGACAGTCCTGAAGTTCATGTGTAGACGCGACATCTAGTGGCAAGTTATAGGAAAATGGATAGCGCCAAACTCTTCCCCGTGTTCAAATATCTATGTATACCTATTTTCATAGCGATTATTTGCACAGTCAAGAAGTGATACACTGCAGGGCCATCCAGTGGTTCAATAAAGTAATGATTTGCTACAGCGCCGTCAAGTGGCGAGTTATAGCAAAATGGATAACGCCAAAATATTCTCATTGTTCAAATAGCTATGTATACTGATTTTCATAGCGACCGTTTGAATGGTCAAGAATTTGGCCTGCTGCAGCGTCATCTAGTGGCGACTTAAAATAATAATGCATTGCCGTGTCATCTAGTGGTGAGTAACATCAAAAGGAACGCAGTTAGAACATATTCTTCGTGCTCAAATGTGTAAGTATAAAAAATTTTATGCCGATCGGTCGAACGATATAGAAGTTGATGCTTTTCAGCGCCATTTAGCGGCAAGTTACAGCAAAATGGATAGTGAAAAATGTTCTCCGTGTTCTAATATTCGCGTGTACCAAATTTCATCGAAATCGGTTGGACGATATTCGCATAGCAAACGGCTAAACGGAATAGAATTCGACGTTCTGCTGCGCCACCTGGTGGCAAGTTAGAGGAAAACGGATAGCATAAAAAGCTTCTCCATGATAAAAGACTTAGGTGAACCAAATTTCATGGTGCAACGGTGCTCAACGGTGATGGAGTTTTTCAACCTCATACACTCATACCAACATTCATTTTTATCTATAACCAGTGTCATTATATATCCCAGTCTCAAATAAAATCCAGTTTCAAATCTAAGCCTCGCCAAAGTGCCAACATACGCCATTTTGCAAGCGTTTTTTCAGGAAATCATTCGAAGCATTGACTTAGCAGCAATAATATATGGGAAATTGTTCGACCGCGAAAAAGTAAAGCAAGCCTTTATTTGAAAAGTTGAATCCCTTAATACAGCCGAATTTTTTAAAATTATCAACTATAACGTGTTTTATTCATCATTACTCCGATGTACTAAATGAGAAGATTTCAATTTTCTGAAATTTGGCGGAATTCCCCCAACTTAAATCAATGTATTAATTTGGCGAGAATTCTGGAGATAGATCAATTGAAATCCCTTAATAACTGCATTATTTCTTCACGGATCATTAAAATTTATCGCTGTATTCTAATAAAACCTTTGCACTTGTTTTCAAAAATCTATTTCCTTAAGCTCTCAATAAATTGCGCCAAGCCGAAATCTGTGCGAACCGCTAGAACTCACTTTCACAAAATCGGCATTTGAGCCATTTTATTTCTTCGCCAAACTAAAATAATTTACCTATTAGCCTCGGAAATCTTCAATTCTTATTGTTTTGCGTGTAAAGCATTACATTCCTGCTCTGATTTCCCATGCACACGATATTATAATTTTAAAAAAAAATAACCTTACGAATATAAACTAACAAAAAAAAATCATTATTATTCTTTTATTTTTACTTTGAGAATTTAAAACATTTTATTCGGCAAAATCGCCACACATGGCA
Source organism: Cheiracanthium punctorium (assembly GCA_038373885.1). Classification (NCBI taxonomy): domain Eukaryota; kingdom Metazoa; phylum Arthropoda; class Arachnida; order Araneae; family Cheiracanthiidae; genus Cheiracanthium; species Cheiracanthium punctorium. The sequence continues at coordinate 699,808 of JAWZYV010004889.1, forward strand.
ACCACGATCCTTATTTCACACCTTTTTCACTACAGAGGTTACAATAACGGAAAGCTTTTTGCGTGAATAGCATAAAAAATCTCTTAAATTCCGGGAACGGGTGGACTTTCAAAGTTTTAAAGTGGACTACGATTTATTCTATATTATTTTACATATCTGTGCTAAATTTCAGGCCGATAGGTCCATTTTTGGGTATTTGTATACGAACGACATTTTATTCGGCAAAATCGCCACACATGGCAACCACGATTCCTATTTCACACTTTTTTCACTACAGGGGTTACAATTACGGAAAGATTTTTGCGTGAAGAGCATAAAAAATCTCTTAAATTCCGGGAACGGGTGGACTTTCAAAGTTTTAAAGTGGACTATGAGTTATTCTATATTATTTTACATATCTGTACTAAATTTCAGGCCGATAGGTCCATTTTTGTGCATTTGTATACGAATCAAATCCACAAACAAACAAACAAACAAACAAACAAACAAACAAACAAACAGAATTTCATTTTTATTTATAAGATTAGACTTTTGTCTGTACATTTCTTGGAATTCAAAAATTTTGCGATTTCTATCCGTTTTAAGCACCCGGGAATCCGATGCGACCCTCAAAAAAAAGTTTGTCTGTTATTCTGTCATTCTGTCGTTCTGTCATTCTGTCCTTGACGCTTTTTTTGTTTAAGCATCACGTAAAAACGACTGAAGCGAATGCTATGAAATTGGGTGTCATGATAGGTGGTCACTCAACTTAAAACATAGGCGTCGAATTTTCAAAAAAATCTTGATTAGATTTTCAGATTTTGCGAAAATCGTTTCAAACTGCGTAAATTTGTGTTCAAGCATCACGCAAAAACGACTAAAGCGAATGATATGAAATTGAGTGTCATAATAGGTAGTCACTCAACTTAAAACATTGTCGTCGAATTTTTAAAAAATCTTGATTAGATTTTGAAATTTTTCATTTCAGAAAATCATTTCAAACTGCGTAAATTTATGTTCGCACATCACGTAAAACTGCAAAGGTGAAAAAATGATATTTGGTGAAATGATAGGTGGTCACTCACCTTAAACTGATGAGTTTAACAAAGCATCTAATTAAAAAAAAATCGATCAAATTTCGAGATTTTGTGAAAATCGTTTAAAACTGAGTGAATCTTTGTTCCCACATTACGTAATAACGACTAAAGCGAATGATATGAAATTGGGTCACACGATAGATGGTTGCTCAACATAAACTATAGGAGTCCAATTTTTTAAACATTTTTATTAGATTTTGAGATTTTGTGAAAATTCTCTCAAAATGCGTTTATATTTCTTCAAACATCCCGTAATAAGGACTTATACGAATGATACGAAATTGAGTGATATGATAGGTAGTTGCTAATCTTAATTTATAGGCGTTGAATTTTTAAAATATTTTGATTAAATTTTGAGATTTTCTAAAATCGTTTTAAAATGCTGAAAATTTGTTCCAGCATCACGAAATAAAGACTGCAGGGAATGAAACGAATTTGGGTGACATGATAGGTTGTCACTCAACTTAAATTCTAGGCTTCCATTTTTTCAAAAATGTTGATTACATTTTTAGATTTTGCGAAAATTATTTCAATATGCGTAAATATTCGTTCCGGCATCACATAATTACGACTAATGCGAATGAAATGATATTACTTAGTTACTCTCTAACCTGTATTATTTTAACAATACATAAAAATTATAACTTCGCTTTCTTTACTTTGGCAACATACTACATCCATTCTGTGTTCTCATACAATGCTAACGAAAGATCTTGCTTTTTTGGAAATTTGCATTCAATAACCCGTCGAGGACGGATACTTCAGCTAGTCTTTCTATATAAATATTAGCTTTTTAAGAACCATTCTTATGTTTACATTTTATTTTAATTTAAGATTTCAATAAAAACTACCATGTATTTTTAAAAATATAGTCAATAGATTTCTTGATCCTCTTTAATTAGATAAACAATATTATTCTCTATGATGTAAATGAGAAGTTTGATGTTGATGTTATTGTTTCTGATACCCCCTGGCAACTGCAGAGTGATGCCAGATCCTCCATGTTGGAAGGCGATGGACAGAAGGGGACGGCTTCCATTTGAATGAGCTACAGTAGAAGGAAATCCGACTTGTTCGAGGGGAATTTCAGATGAGGAACCAACCACCTGAAATCGGCATCCCCAGAGATATCGTTCGGAGGGAGGACAGTGGAGCCACAACGGATTTTATATGCACCAGCTCCCATTACCGAACACGGTTTCACAGCAGTCCAACCGAGAGAGGAGTTCACGCTCCCAAGCACTGGCCAGGCCGGTGGCTGCTTCACTTGCCGTGTTCTAGCGGGAACGGAGTTTAGCGCACAGACCACTGCGGGACAAATGAGCAGTTTATCATTTACTAATGCAACTCATACTGTTACTAATTTTTGAAAAGATGTATTCTTTTAAGCTTTAGTGTGGTCTACAATTCATTCTTTAGTATAGTAGAATTTCGTTGCATGAAAATCAGTTAATTAAACTATGAGTTATGGATCTTTTAAACTCTGATTGTATAACATTTGGTTTTGGGCGATATCGCTGTACTTGGTTTCAGTTTCGGTGATTTATCTTTAGTGGTAAATTCGCGAATACAATAATCGTCGAAATGTGCCTTTGATGATTACAATGTGCCTTCCAAACATTTTTTTTTTTTTGAAAATAAATGAAACCTCGTGTACTGACTAAGGTCATAACCTTAAAGAGGAAAAAATTGTTTTGAATTTCTTCTTATAGGTTATCGGATATCGCTACTTCGGGTGTATCATACTGTGCGCGAGAACTTATTCTATTGTTCCGAGCTGCCCTTTTTTTTTTTTTTTTTCGAATGCCTTTCTAACTTTTCTTTTTTGAAAATGAATGAAGCCTGGTGTAGCTGAATTTAAGTTCATAGCCTAACCGGTTATGTCGCACCCTGAACGAGTAATTCTGCTATTATTCTGAGAGAGGCAATAGTTCTAAGGATATACGCAAGCGTATATATGTTCTTCGAGTAGTATTTATAAATTTATTGTTACATTTTTTTTCATTTTTTACCTCTGGTGTATCGATTTTAAGGTAAAAACACGAAAAAAGCACCCTTTGGTATAAAGTACGCACCATGAGTAATTCCGCTCATTTTTTTTTCTTCATGTAATCCCCGGTTAAATTCGTTGTGAAGTATTAACCGATCTTCTCGGTATTTCATTGAGTATATTGATAGAGATCTGTTCATAATTGGAGAATTATTCTTTTTGTAGCTGCTGTTGCGCTTGACTGCCTGTAACTCATTCAGCTACTTACTGTTTTTGAATTCCTGCGACTTATGCTGTGAAAATTTTTCGAAGTTTTTTTTTTCTTAATAATAACGGGCGGGAACTTACCGATTAGGAATTGTCCCTGACAACTGCCTGAAGGTGTGACCATTTTATTATGGGGGCACCCAGTAGGCGGTCAGCGTTACCCCCTATGAAAGGACGGGCACAATGACAACCACGCCCAGTCGGGGATCGAACCCCGGGAGTTGAACCCGAAAACAGAGTACGGTGCTTTACCCACCATACAACTCGGTCGGCAATTTTTCGAAGTGCAGAAACAATGTCAATATTTATTCAATAAGTTTTAAACACGCAGTCACTAATTTAGGTCCTTCCTTGAGCTTAATTCACCGGCTTTCAATGAAAATCGCCGCTTAGTGAATATACCTTTAGCTAAAAAAATAAAGCTCCCTTGAGCGCATCCTGGATCTGAAGATTATCTTTGGAAGAAATCGAAAGTTGAATGGAAGCTAATGATCAGCATGAAATAACTGATGGAGAAATTGTCGCTCTTGTCAACTGCGATGAAAACGAAAATGAAGATCAAACACCGACTATTTAGCCTCTCAGAATTTCACATAACGATGGAGTTAAGGCTCTAGTGACTGCATTTCAATACATTGAGCAACAAGAAGCTACAGGAATTGACATAATGATGCTCAAAGATGGCGAGATTTGGCAGCGAAGAAACGGCACTCATCAGGAAAACAGACTACCATAATTTTTTTTTTAATCCCCAAAGGACTGAACTTTAAGTGCAACATACAGCACTCGTAATTTCAGACAATTGATAGTTATGTAACTGTAAGTTCATTTTTTCCATGTTTTCTTGTATTTGTAGAGCATGATTATGATGCAAGATAGTAATTGTAATATAACATATGTATGTATGTATTATGTTCCAAGATACAATGTAGCTTAACGTTTAAGAAGCTTTTACTTGATTCCTTTCTATTATCCGACGCTTTCGCTTATCCGAAATCGTGCCGGCCCTTTTATTTCGGATAAGCGAGACTCTACTGTAATTAAAAATCCCACAACAGCACTAATGTAGGGAATTTTTCAAAAAAGTCTCCCTCAAGTATGTTAGTGTCAGATTAAAAAATATTACCTGTATTTCCCTTGAGGTGTGTATTTACCTTTTTACTTCCTCTTCTCATCATTTTTGAATGAAAAACTTAAACTCACTTAGTTACTATTTCCCAGCTAATTGGGTCTCCTATTAGGGCTCGTAGATCCCAAACTCAACTACTGCAACTTTTTTTTTTTTTTTTTCCAATTTCTACTATTAGTTTACACTCTCCCTATAAGTATATATATGAATTTATTAATTAAATTTAATTAGTTAATTTTAGATCCTGTTACGCGGGATTAAAAATGAATAAAAACAATAAACTGAACAAACTGGATTAACGGTATCGACCCTCGCTTCGCAAACGGTCCTGCATTAATTAATTAATTAATTAAATTTAATATAAAGTAACTAAAATAAAATTTCTCTTTTTGACCTAAGTAGGAATAGGCTTTTTTTTTTAAATGTTACATTACTTGTTTATTTTCAACTCATACGGTGAGAGATGACGTTAAATAAAAGTGACTATTTAATGTTTAAATACGGGACACTCTATTAAAAATGAGGAAGGGGGGGGGATTAAAATTGTTGAAAATGACAGTTTTAATATATATTTTCTTTTTAACGCAAAGTTTTAATCAGTAGATTATAACATTACATACTCATAGATCGAGATTATTTGTAGATTGCCAACGCTAATATCCTATACTTGGACTTTTCAGTGAACAGCTGATGTTATTTTGCGCTATGGCATGTACACCACCGTAAGAGTGCCCTCATAGCTTAGAAATTTGCCTCTATTTAATATACATTTATCAGTATTTAAAATAGTGTTCAGTTTGCGTTGCTCTTCGTAAATTCTTTATTTTATTGGTTGGCCCCAAAACTAGCAGTTTTTAACAAACAACTAAATTATTTTTGTTGTGATTTTTATTGTGATTACGTTGTTACTTTTAAATATGGGACAAAACTTCAAAATTTAGGACTGTCCCAAATAATATGATACGGTTAGTCAGTTTAGTTAAATGGCACAGTGATTATTTTTTCTTTTATGTAACATTTTTAAGTACATTTACTATAGTAAATTACTATATTGTTACGAATTTTCGGGGAAACCCGCTATTCTAGATTTTAAAATAGTTTAAAATTCGTATTCTGCGCATAAAATAGTTAAATTATGCTTTTTGTTGCACCAAAATCGGTTAATTAGAACACGAGATATGGAGTTTTATGTTTCTCCATTGGATTCTACAGCATTTTCTAGAAATCTCGAGAAGTATCGGTCGTTGGCCTTCGCTAACCTAACGTTTGGGGGACTTATTTTTGGAACCAAATTTGCAATATTTCGCCACAAAGTCGCCAAGCTTGGCAGCATTTCAGCCATTCGGCGCGAGTTTCCCAATAGAGCTTGTAAAGCTAGTTTTCCTGCATTAACATTACATAATAGCCTTATATTGCTCACTACGTAGTCAAAACTCGCATTTACTGGGTCTTTCGAGAAGCAGTTTTTTTTCTAGAAGCTTCTTCTAGCTTCCGCGTCACCTATAAATACAGGCATGGCAGATCCCAGTTCAGTGTTCATCGAGATCTCGCTGAGTGAGTTTGCTGTGCTATATTTTGCTTGCTTTTCAAAGATGGTTTTAAGTTCTGTGTGTAAATTCTTCGCTGCTGAGTCTTGAGGGACTGTGTACGATTTCCCTCGTAAGTTTTCAATGAATTTATGCCTGTAGAAGTGTTTTATTTTGTGTGAGATATACAGCATCTGTGATAGCTTCTGCACTGTTAAAAGCACATTACTGTCTGATTCTGCCTGTGAATTTTGTACAGCTGATTGTTCGACGAAGTTCTAGAAGCAATAAAGTTTGTATTCCATCCTGACTAGTGGATTCTTTACAAGAACTTTCTACACCAACTAGTCTTTAGAACGACGAACCGAGGAATTTAGCAGAGTATTTTGCAATAATATCAACTATTGGATGCAATTCATAGGTGCAATTCAGATGGTGCAATTCATATAAAGTATCCATTATACACAGAACTAATATCCCCATCATTAAATTTAACTGGTTTGCCCTGGAATTTCTTATAAAGTTATGATCGGAGAACTCAAAATAAATTCAATAACGGAGCAGCCATTTTCAGCGAAACATTCGAACGAAAAGTTATTGGAACTGAAAATAAAACAACCTCGTTTATTTCATAAACCTTCGACGTATCCATCCAACTTATTTTCGAAACAGACAGTAGCAAAATGCAATTTGAAGATATTTTAATATTCAGAAACTTTATTCAATATCAAAACTGTCATTTATTTTCGAGACGTAATTTGTTTTCCTACCCCTACATCATGTGATTAGGAAACGCAACTCCCATTCGTCTTGCTTTTTAAATTTTTCCCGAGAACAATTTCTTAACGCATTTTGTATTTTGGAGGAAGTCGTAATGTTCTTTTTAGTTTAAAGAAAAGAAAATTTAAGTTTTCTAGATATGTGTCACTTCTAAATTGTTCAGTCGTAATTATTCTTGTATTTAGATTACGACAAAAATGTCGCGCACGTTGTGACTAAAGATTAAATGCACTGTTCCGTTCTGCGTTAATGTTTCCTTGCGCACTGATACATTAAAAATTACTACCTCAAGTACACCTTTGTGCATTTTCTGACTGATTAAATTAGAAATTGTAAAAATTCTTTTAGCTGCAGCAAAAAATTTAATTTGTTTTAAAATCCCTTTCTTTTATTACCGTGTTTCCCCGAAAATAAGACCCGGCCGTATATTAATTCTTGACTACGAAATGGTCCGCGAGGTCGCATGCCGAAAACTGTAGACCATTTAGCTGCGTAAAGTTTTGCCCGGGGTACACCAGCGAGTTACGTATATTTGACCTTCCTTACAGGTGAGTCTAAATAATCTATCGTTAACCCCTCAATCGGTGCAAGAAATTCTACGGACTCTTCTCCGAAACAGCAAGATGTTGGCATGAGGGAAAGCTTTTTGGGCATTGGCTTCGGCCTTTTTTCTATTTCTTGTAATTTGATGTAATTTCTTGTAATTTGTGTAATTTCTTGTAATTTGATTTCTTGTAATAACCGTGTATCCCGTAAAACTTGGAAGAATGCTGTGCCATATTTGCATAATGATCCACGACATAGAGCAGTTGCCGAATTCCGCTAGCTTATTCCACTGTCCTGCGCTTCACAAGACTTCTCTCGCCGGCCGATATTCGGCGGTTAGAGACCTATTAGATTAATCAACTGTGTTGCATCATTTTATTCATTTATTTATTTATTTCTCTGTTTTTAACTTGTTTGCTGCAACTGCTCATAATCTGCCATTGGAAATAAAATTTAAAAATGTCCCACGTTCATTTCTCTTTATTCTATTTTCGATGTAGTCATAGATTTCCGATCGCAAGTAATCTTTAAGTGGTTTGTTTAAATGCTTTTTGTACTCATTTTATATGAGCATTATAATTTATAGAATTTTGAATGTATTTTTAAATCACTAAACGCCCATTACTAAGACAACGTATTGAATACTGAATATTTTGTAGGACTTACATAAGGAGAATCATGAAAAATCGTACTAGGGCTTGTTACTTGATTCGGTCTTATTTTCAAGGAAAACACGGTAGAGCGGGTTATGCGCGTTACTATGTATTTTAATAATTTATTTATGTAACATATACCGTTTATTAAAAGAAATTAGATTGCTTAATTTAGATAATGTGATGGTACTAACATGTATGTAGGAAAAAGCGATAGAGTAACCGCTTAAAAGAGAGAGCTAAATTCACTCCGAAGGAATTAAAATAACTCCGAAGGATTTAAAACCAGCACAAGTTTATCTCTTTTTTAAGACCGGAGCTATTTTAACTCTTTCGGAGCGAATTTAGTTCCTTTTTTTAACGTGTAAGGAATTTGTTTCAAAGGGAACATATGATCCGATTGACAGTTATCTTTAAAACTATGCTGTGAAGAATATTCGATAAACTTTTAGGTACAATAAATATTAACGCAGAAAGAAATATTCATCATGAGACATTCTGATACTTTTCGAAATCGGTCTATAGCATTAGCTCTTATTGGTGTTTACTAATGTTGTTCGTTCTGTGTTAATTATTTCATACCAAGCTACCAATTTTGTAGAATTAAAATTGTCTTTCATCGTGATGACTCAGCAAGTTTCCCTCTAGCTAGATGTATTCTTTGCGCTCTCAACATAGTGTCAGCTGTTACAAATCACTGAAAATTCTTTTGTTTACAACTAGTCGGAAGTAACACAGATTAGTGGGCATGATTGTCCCTTTGACTATCAGAAGGATTGAAAGAGCGTTAAATTTTAAACTAAGAACTTTAAGGCTATTAGAGTAAAAATGAAAATTTTTTGAGCTGTTTATGAATCCCTTCTCCAATTAAAATCTAATACATTTTAAACATAGCTTGTAGTACTTTCGAAGTAATTAAACTTTTAAGAAATAATAGTTAAGTTTAACAATTTTAATTAAATGAAAAAAAAATAGATCCATAAGTGTCAAAACTGTTTTTCTTTGTTTAATAACTGAGATACGTTGAAAAGGAAAAATGAAAAACAATTTATGCGCATTCTAAACACAAGTTTTGTACTTAAATTTTAAGCTGTATTATTTCTTTCAAAAATAAAACTTTTTTTTTTTCATTCGAACAAACACGTAATTTTATTAAACTTTTTACTGCAACTCAACATTCAGGAATGCGCTTAATTTGCTGAAGGGGAAAAAAAAAACAACTCACGCGAAGTGGCTTTATTATTTTTGGACAAAATCCAATTAAGTTTTTTAGTCCATATAAACTGTTTAACACTGAAACAAGTCGTGGAATCTCTGTAAAATGCAGTATGTAATTTCTTAGTGTCAAACTTTTTACTTTTTTTAAGCAATTAAAAAAAAGTATGAAATATTTTTCTTTCTAGATGCGAATTACATAAGCAATATCTAGTTAAAATTCCACAATTTTATTGCAAATTATTGCAATTCTATTGCACAGTTTATTGTTTGGGTACAAAGCTCAATCTTTTCTGTTCTTCTAAAATGTTTTTGGACTGCTTACTTAAAATACAGTTATTGTTGCTTATAATTTGAGCAATGCTAGCCTGGCTTTGTAGTCTACTACAAAAAGGTACATGTATTTAGTGCTGGTGATTTCCAGTGTCTTAATACGGATATTTTTAAGAATGAATTTTTACACTATTTTTGATGATATTACAGATTTAAACACTTGCACCTAGTTAATAATCTAAGCAATAAAATATTTTTTACTTGCTCAGATTATAAATTTAGGAAAGAAAGGATAAAATAATGTATCTTTTGTGACAGACTGATACAGCTGTCCTAAGAAGTAGTACTATAGTTTGTACCGAAATTTTTTGCTTCCCTTTATACTGGGGACATATTCTATTTATTCTATTAATATTGAAGTAGCGGAAAAATCCCGTATACAGATTTAAACGGAAAATATCCCCTGTGAATCTACGTGACTCCACTTAAACAAGTTTTTGCATGTACGATGCATTTTTACCAATTTTGGAGTGGCATCTGTTGGGCCCTTGCTAAGTGGGTAAGGATTATCGTGTACTCTAATATTGGATCATTCTGTTACACTTAGCAAAATTAGGCACATAATTGGCAAAATTGGGGAAATTGATTTTAACAAAACTATAATTAACATTTTATTTTTGACAGACTTTTAACAGATTCTAATTTTGCAGAGCGTATCATTCAGTTTTTTTTTTTTTTTAATAAAACATTATATTTTCTGATTGTGGTAGCCTAGAAGTATTTTTAAAACTACTTGAAAAACTTTCAAATCTTTTATTTTCCGTCAATCAAAAACTGGTAGGTGTGGTAAAATTACAGTCTTACTTGAAAAATGCTAAAATAAAATCTGTGATAGCGTTACTATTCCTAGTACACTAGAAAAAAAATTACACAAACCCTGTTGGCAATTTTTTTAAATTAGCTGGTAGAAACCGATATTTGAAAGGGAAGGTTTAAAGCCCCCAAAAATGTATTAGCAAAAGTCGTGGGCAGCTAGACGTGCGTGTGGAACTAGCATGGTAACTTCAAAGAAGTTATCTGTAGTATATCCATTATTATTATTACATTTTAGGACTGTTGTAATAGTATTTAGGCGTTTCCTTATTTTATTTATAATTGACTGTTCAGTTTATTTAGATGGTCATCAAAATACTCTGAATAAATTAAAAACTATGGGTTTGTTACTGGATACAGGTTGTACCAAATATTTAAGCAGCTTCAACAAAGTCTGATATTGGGACATGGTGGTGTTTGAGCTCTGAGCTGCCGGTGAGAGGGGTGCAGCTCTCCTCCCAGAAGACGGAGTACCCTGGCACGACCATCGACGTGATGAAAGAGAAACCGGGATTCATCCTACCAGGCAACTATCTTCTACATATCCGTAGTCCAGTCTCTATGTTCCCGTGCCCACTGTAGGCGTAGTTGAAAATGATGCTTGGTAAGCAGAGGCACACGTGTTTGACGTCTACTCCGCAGTCCCATATCCAACAGTATCCGCTGAATTGTGAGTTCCTAAACACTTGTTGAGTTAGACTCGGGCCTGCATTGTATTGGGCTGTCAGCTGAGCCACTGTCTGCAGCGTATTTTGCTGTACTAGGCGGGACAGTCTCCAGCGTCCACTTTCTTTGACGATGCGTGGACGCCCAACATATTGGCGTCTATTGCTGGTTTCACCGCCATTAATCCACTTTTATAAATGCTAACAACGGCAGATCGTGAACAAACGACCAGTCGGGCAGTTTCAGAGATACTCTTTCAGAGGGGCCATTAGAACCTGCCCTATATCCGATTCGCTAAGATCAACAGCCTTTCCCATCACTCGCAAACGTAAGTGGAATCATTCCTTACCTTCTCCAGCAACAGTTGGATGCCATTCACACTTAATTACGTGCTCTCCATGTCATCCAGACGAGCGCATTGAAAAATGTGTGAGAGGTCATAATGAAATGGTTCTTTGGTGTGTTGGCACAGTAACTGAAACCGAGGAAATGTGAGTTTTTCAGCAACCTTTTATGGGTAATGTTATTTATTAACCAAAATATCTATGAATTTAAAACAAAATAAAACAAACAAACAAGAATATTTGAACATTAGTTTTCACTGTGTTATTTTAACTACAAAAATCAATACTCAAAAAAAAACAAAATCATTTTTTAAAAGTGGATTCTTGGTTATTCTTTAAAAACATCTAAAGAAAACATTACGTCATCATTTGCAAGTCTACCTGGTTTTTTGAATTAGGAGAATGTGAATTTTGCTGCAAAGCTTTTGTTCGATGATTTGTCGAGATGCATAAAAGGAGATTTTCAGCATATTTTTCAATCTTAATATGTTCATTATAATGCAAATCACTATTACAGTGAGATTATGAAAAGATGCTTAAAAAGATGAACACGATTTAGAATTCAGTCAGATTCGAATTAAAAGATGAGATAAATAACTTAATACCTTAAAAAGTGGATGTGACTTTTTTTATCTGCACCCTTCATATCTTGAACGCTTACTTTAATTTAATGTTTTACTAGAAGTTTCAGCTTCATATCATGCTCAGAAGTCCCGGAATATATGATTTTCAATTTTGTTTTTCCTAATAAAGTTAAGTATTCCTCACTATTGAGATTCTTTCGTCAATGTTCTTTAAGATACAATCTCTACTCTGCTGCACAATTCAAGTTTGAGAATAACAAAAAAAAAAAAAAAAAAAAAATCTGCACACAAATCTAACATCTAAAATATTAATACTTATTATTTTAATTATACTATCAGTGAAATATCAATTACATATAACACAAATCTATATAAATAAAATGACTTTTGTCTGTACACCCTCCAAAAAAAGTATTCGAGAAAGAGAGAAATTTCCTATTTTTGATTTGCGAATAATAATTGAGTTTTTGAAAAACGCACAACGTGATAGAAATATGGAAAGTCATATTTATACATAGCCTAATTCATATTCTATCATAAAAAAATTTTAATATACGAAACCAACGTAGGCAATTTCTATCTTGCTCGAATACTTTTTTGGAGGGTGTACATTATTTGGAATTCAAAAATTTTGCAATTTCTATCCGTTTCAAACACCTGGGTATCCAGCACGACCCGAAAAAGAATTTGTCTGTCATTCTGTCCGTGACACTTTTTTAGTTCGAGCATCACGTATAAACGACTGAAGCGAATGAAATGAAATTTGGTGGCATGACAGGGGATCACACAACTTAAAATATAGAAGTCGAATTTTCATATATTTTTATTTAATTTTTAGATTTTGCGAAATTTGTTCCAAACTGCGTAAATTTTTGTTCGCGCATCATGCAATAGCCACTAAAGAGAATAAACTGAATTTTCGAAAAATGATAGGTGGTCATACAACTTAAAATATAGGAGTCGAATTTTTTAAAAATCTTGATTAGATTTTAAGATTTTGCGAAAAACGTGTTTAACTGCGTAATTTCTTGTTTGTGCATCGTGAAAAACGACTGAAACTAATGAAACGAAATTGAGTGACATGGTAGGTGGTCACTCAGCTAAAATTATAGGTGTTGAATACTTTAAAATTTTGATAAGATTTTGAGATTTTGCAAAAACATTATAAAGTATGAAAATATTTATCTGCCGCGTATAAACCACTGAAGCGAGTGAAATAAAATTTAGTATCGTCAGCGGTTACTTGAATTCTTTGTGTCAAAATATTTATTTAAAAAAAAATAGATTTTGAGATTTTGTGAAAATTTAGTACATGTTTGTGCTATTCCTGTAAAATGGGAATGGGATAGAATAAAATTCGGAATTATGTTAGATACGACTTAATTTGAACTACAGATGCCAAAACAGTTTTCAATATTTCATAGATTTTGGGATTTTGTGAAAATCGTATAAATGTTTGTTCTCGCATTCCTTAAAAATGGATTAAGTGTAAACAATCCAACAGCTAAAACAACAAAACTTGGAATGTTTTGAAAAATTAAATATATATTTTTTAAATGTTTATTTGCTTTGTTAGATTTTTGTGAAAATTTTGCAAAATATTTGCGAGGAATAATGTTAAAATATCTACAGTGAATCAAACAAAATTTAGTTATAGAATAGGAATGACCTCTTGACTTGAAAAACTCATTCAACCAGAATAAAATTGAAATTTTACGATAGAAAGTAGCTCTCTGTAATAGTCCCATTTACTGATCACTTTGTTACTCCCACACCTGTCATCTTTTAATAATACACAGAAGATATAATTTTTATTTCTATACGATTGCTAATATATTTTTTACGCTCTTTAAACACCTACAATATTGACGAAGAATAAAGCTTTTTGAAAATTTGCATTATGTACTAACCCGTCAACGACGGGTACTTCAACTAGTTATAATATATAAATACTTGCCCGAAAGAAGGAAAATAAACTAATATCGATAACTGTAACTTCGATTCATGAATACCAATAACTCTCTTTATTTAGCGGAGAATTTGGCAAGTTCCTTGGGACATCAAACTATCGAGAGTTTACTGAATATAAGTGAAATATATATAATAGAATACACATAATCTAAATTTGTGTACGTATCATTTATAAACCATCTACAGGGATGAACGAGAAATGTCTCCCAGATTTAGTTTAAAATTGGAATATCTTATTACAAATGAAATAATTTAAATCAGATGCATCAGAAGTGTGTATAATTTAAAAGAAAATCATGTGGTTCAGATTTTATTGATCATAAACTCTTTTTTCTTTCTAGGGATCCAGTCAGCTACCTGTAGTAGCCTTGACATCTACCAGGGCCAGATATGTTGTTAATTTCATTATGAGAGCCTATTAGGTAAGCCACACCGTTGCCTCATATGAGTAATCTAATAGTTTCGAACCAATTCAATATGAGAGATCTAGCACCTGGATTAACACATTCATCCGTATCTTTTGAACTTGGTAGACATTGGAGACACGACAGATTTTACGAACACCAACTTTCTTTAGAGTGCAGGGTCTACAACAGTCAAGAAATGTGTTCATCCTGACAAGCAATGATAAAAGCCTATGCAACATTCATTTCAGTGTTTAGATGGGAGCAGTTTTTAACCTACTGATCCACTGATATTTGTCACAAACTTGAAGAAAAAATATTATTATTGAATCTATTATGGCTAAATAACTGCGCAATTTAAAGCTAAGATGTATCACCACATATCTCGTCTAGTTTTCAAACTAGAAACAAAATACGTTTAGGGAAACCGTTCAGAATTTTCGGTCTGCGGAAACCTACAAAAAAAACCCTCAAACTCATTATCGCTTTTTATTTTTCTTCTGATAAACATCTGCTAGAAAACTTTTTGAAAAATTCGATCATCATCATCAAATGGACGGAAATCATTCAACATATTAAATAAACGACGACGTTCTATAGGTTCTGTCTTTAAAAATACAAAACAATACCGAATTCATTTTCTCTTTATGTGTAGTTTGTCACAAGAGAAAAAGAAAAGTGATATTAAATTATTGTATGAAACTGGAAAATCAGTTTAAATCAATCTTCTTGTATGGGTAAAAATTCATTAGCATTCAACCGCAGCCGAGAAATCTAACGGAGCAAGCGAAAAAGACAAATCACATTCCTAAAGCATATGTTTCGAAAGACTTTCCAACCGGCTTTTAATAATGTCAAACGAATAATTAAGTCTATTAGATGTGTCTATGCACACCGTCTGTACCAATGCCAAGAAGCAACAAAGGGCATAGAGGTGAATCGTTGGTATCTTTACTACAAGAACAAGTTGAATGGCAATAAGCAATCAGGTTGTAACGAAAGTTCTCCGCCAAATCTGCTTGAGTCAGCTAATGCGGCATCCAGCGATTGAACTTGTACATGAAGTTTATGGGATGCATAGCATGACTAATGGGCATGGCATTAATGTTTAATTCTTTAGCTAGCTCTCAAGTGGTTAAATACTGATCTTCTTCCACAAGTTCTCGCAGGTGGCTCTCATCAACATCAGTAGGCCGGCCAGATAGCTCTACTTCTTGAATGTCATAGACCCTGTTTTTTAACTTTCAGTACCAAACCTTCACAGTGCCATATGATACAACATTAGAATCTAAATTACGCATATAATTCTTTGACATTATGTAGCACTTTTTGCAACAGAAATGGAAGTAAATGATGGTTCTAATCCAGTAACGTGATAGTTCCATTTCAGACACCTTGTACTTAATCATAACGATATTTTTTAACAACACAGTGTTCTAAGGCAAGTATCTTTCTTTCAAATGACAAATATCGTTTGACAAAATAGGATCAAACACACCAACGTGAACTGTTTCCAGGCGATATTTTTGGTGGCGGGAAACTTTCGTTACAACCTAATATTAAAGTATTTTTGTTTTGATCTTTGATCTTAATTTAAATCTCTGATAGTCCTCCAGTTTGTATATATATATATATATATCAGTGTGTCCCACCTAAATAAAGCCACCTTGATTGTGTGTCGTAACTTGGTGCGAAACAGACGAATACAAACGAAACAAATATATTAATAAGGTATCTTCTATATTATTAAAATCTGTGCGCGTCTGTCTGTCTGTCTGTGTGTGTGTGTGTGTGTGTAACATCATCTCCTCCTAAACGGCTGGGAGTTGAGTTTCGAACGAGGTATCCACGAATTCAGAAAATTTCGAGAAAGAACCTCCGCTAATTTAAATTTTGAAATTCGAATTAGTTTAGGAGATATTAATAAAAAACCCCATCAAAAACGCTAATTTTTGCTCTCCGCAATTCCGTGATTGTAACCCCTGTAGTCAAAAAAGTGAGAAATAAGCATCGAGGTTGCCATGTTTGGCTATTTTATTAAATTATTTAGACTCCTGCAGTAAAAATAAAAGAATAATGATTTTTTTCTGTTTAGATTATTTACAAAGTTATTTTTTAATTAAAATGTTGCGTTCATGTTAAATCAGAGCTGGAATTAAATGTTTTTTATGTGTAAAAGAATAAGGGATTGAGAGATTTCCGAGACTAATATGTATATTTTTTAGTTTGGCCGAAAAAAAAAATGCCTCATTTGGCGATTTTGAGAAAGTAATAGGTTCTACCGATTTGTACAGTTATGGCTTGGCGCAAATTACTGAGAGCGTAACGAAATAGTATTTTTAATAACAAGTATAAATTTTACGACGCTATACCTCGATTTTTCATACAGAAATAATGCAGTTATTAAGGCGATTTTAAACGATCTATAGAATTTTCACCAAATTACGTAAACTGATTTAAGTTAGAGGAATTCCGCCAAATTTCAGAAAATTGAAATTCTCTCATTTTGTACATGGTAGTTAACGGTGATTAAAACCCGTTATAGTTAACAATAATTTAAATAACTGCTACTTATCAATAATATACCTGCATTAAATTTTGGCGATCGACCAAATATGAATGATAGATAACTATTTCCCCATTTTGATTGCTGTTAAAGCAATGCTTCGAATAATTCCCTGAAAACAAAAAATCTCGCAAAATGGTGTATGTTGGCATTTGGCGATCGAAGTACTGTGTAATAAATAATTGATTCTTATTTGTTAAAGCTGCGCTACGAAAGTTTCTTTTACTAAAAGCTGTTAGAAAGGCGTAATTAAAACTGTCTAATATATTTTTTGTTTTACGAATTGAAATGTATGTTGATTCCTACTTTAGTACATTTCTTAGCAAAGTTGGCGAAAAATATTGAAATGTAGTGCAACTCTGTACATATTATTAATTCCATTCCACAATTGAGATGAGCCGATGTCACTAGCGTATGCATAGATGGTTTTTTTTTTTAATTCCGCCAAACAGGGTATTGCGAATTCCCTTTAGTGTCAAGTTTAATTTGTGATTTGAGCTATTTGGCATCGACTGGTGGCGTTATTGACACCAATATGGCAGTTCTAGCAAAGTAAACATAAATAACTCATTTCATGTTCCATTTTTATAGTTTCCGTAGCAACGGAATCCATTGTTGCCACTTAAGTTATTAAATTTAACAAGTAAGTGAAACCACTCATTTCTACAGCTTTTAAGACTCGTAAAAGTGAAAACGCATCAAATGTGAAACAAATAGAACTGTAAGAGGCATGCACTTTAAAAATAATCGAAGTTTTCATCTATATACCTTTAATTTTATTTCCTTCGCGTGTGGGTGCCATTTTTATGTCAATTTTTGCTGCCTTGCTGGCAGATTATCCGGAGCAGTACACAAGCACTAATGTACAGGCTCCTCCGGACATAAACAAGAGCGTTTGTCCGGCGCGTATTTGTGCAACCCCCTGGCCGTACCCTGGGGGACACGGGGTCCCCCCTCCGAAATCTAAAATTTTGTTAACAAAACAATAATTATGAAGCGTTTATGTGAAAAATTGGGCCTTTTTCATCTTTTATGAATTTATAAATTTAATTTCTGTACACACCCCCCCATATTTTTTTCTGGGTTGGGCCCATGGTAACTCTACTGTGTTAATAAGAGTTTTCTGGGGTCAGATTTTTTAGAAAATTTTTTGTTCAATGGAGATTCTCATCCTGAAGTATATTGATCACTGATACATGAAAAGAACTATGATCAATTATGCGCTAGCAGTGACGTAGCCAGAAATTTTTCATGGGGGCGTTACGACTACTGCAGCTTACATATATGTATGTATACGCGTGTGTGATAAGGGAGTGAAGAATATACATTATGTATGGCAAAAAACTCCTCATGGGGGCTTGTGACCCCCTATCCCCTCCTTGGCTACGCCACTGCACGCAAGCATAAGTTGTCACGTCATGAAAAACCGTCGTAGATGGTAAACACAGAAGTTTTTTCGAGGGTTGTACAGAATTAAAAATTTTGTAAAGTTTGCTTTTGATACAGTTCGGATATTTGCCACCAAGGTGAGATGAAATATTACTAAATACGGCAACCTAGAATTTTCTTTTGAATTTGACACTATGCAACTACAGTAGATTCCCTATAACACGGTAGATACGTTCAGTGTTATAGGAATCCATGTTGTACAGATCATGCGCTATACTCCACCTGGAGTGCGGATTGCGCGGGATAATCGCGGCAAAACTTATTTGCACCCCGTAGAAATACAATGATGTTTGGTATTGCCATTCAAAAGTTATGTTAATTACAGGAGCTAAAGCGTCATAATATCAGAACATATGTCTCATTTTACCGTGCTGTACGAGTCTCTTTTAACGTGTTACACGAAAACGATCACAATTTTTTCGCCGTGTTCTACGAATTCGTGTTGTAGACCCGTGTTATGGAGGGGTCTACTGTAAATTGTTAAAAATAAAACATGAAATTAGTTATTTATTTAATGCGAGTTGACAGTGAGACCAACGTCACTTTTATGTAACAAGTGTGATACTGCATTAAGAGTTTAGTAAGGGTGATTAACTTTATCGCAGAAGTTACGTCACAAATGTTTTCATTTGAAATGTGACGATTTTCACGAAAACTGTGTGCAAATTTGGCTTATAACGTACGTGGTGCATCTATTATTTCATGTAGGTTTTGTTAATTTAGGTGAAATTCAATAAAGTCACCTGCAAAATAACTGCGCTAATGCATTGTCCACGCTTTAGGAAATGCAAGATAAAATAAAATAGTTGTCAACATCATGTAATTTATTCATCTAGTATATATTAAATGCTATAATTAAGCTTAAAAAACAAAATTATATGATGTAGAAATCAGGCATTTTTCGAAAGAGAGAAGTTTCATTTGCATACCGTAAAGATCTTCTTTTTTGATCGCCAGTGACACTGACGAAGTTTTTGTGTCATCAGGTTGCAATCATCTCAGATTTGCACTCATGACGTAAACTTTTAGTCACGATTCAAGTATTTTTTTCACGTTTTGAGATTCCGTATTACTCGGTTTAATTCGAATTATATGTGTGAGGAAAATATTCGTTTCCCACCGTGCGGAGAACGGGCAAGCAGCTAGTACAGATAAATGCGTGTTTACAATTGAAAAACGCACTACCTGCTCCATCTGGGTACGAATAAAAAATAAATGCTTAAAAAAGGAAGTAGAAAAGTGTCCCGCGGGAATAAAGCCAGTACTGTTAACGGCAATATATGCGCGATGTTTACATATGCCTTTGAACAGTCGATGTGGCATATCATTTACCAATCCTTGGAGGACAGTAAAATCAATATTATCCCGTTGTTCAATGATGACAGCTTTCAGTTCTCCACAGATTAAAACTGTCTGACATTTACATATCCATGCCTACTCAGGATACCATAAGCATTTTTTTTGGGGGGGGTGGGGGTTATTATCAAGAGAAAAGGGCAGGACATTTCATAATGTGCAACCCATCATAGGAAAACCATTTTTAAGAGGATTTTTCTACGTGAATGGATCGCTGTCTTGGTGGAAAATTAAACTTCGGCCACCAATTCTCCCTGCAAATGGCTGTAAATGGGTTTCCAGCATTTCTTGATAATCAATACCTTTTTTATGGCCTGAAGGAAAAGCCAAGTTAATTTTATCACCCGGTAAAGCTTCTCCTCGCTGCATAATGAGTCTCCATCTTCTTGTCTTTTGGAGAAAATCTCTTCGTGCCATGGCAATAGGACGTAGCATCGTCTGGGCCATCCCAATTATTAATACTTTTTCCTCTCTGAGACCATAACACGACACCACTGATTCCTCCAGGTTTGATGATATTTGGACACATCTGCTCTGCTTGTCAATAGTGTTTAGGAGCTGCTGTTTCTTCTCCAAATGACAATGGAGGGCGTACGCAATAGAAGTACTACAAGATACGTACGTATTGTCCGACTTTTTATGTTAATGTGTTTCGTGCAAAGTTACTTATTTTTATCTTGATAGAAGCACAAAAATTTTCAGTGTTTTCATTACTTTTTTGCGTCTCGAGTTTTTTTTTAACTCCAGATAACTATCAATAGTTTTTTTACTATTTTTGCTCCACACATAGTTTCTATTTAAGTATACGGTGCAGTAAAGAATGTATAAATATATTTATATCAGTATCTCTCTCTGTATATAATATATATATGCGCGTGTGTGTATAATTTTAATTTTCTGGTAATAGATTTATATTTACAACAGAGAGCATTTACAAGATGGAAATCCGAAATCATAAAATCTTTTAAATTGTTGAAAATTATTAAAAATATAGCGGATACATGAATATATTTGTATTTCTGTGTCCACAAATGTATCTGATTTTCTATGAAGATTATTAATGCATTCAAATTTCTAATGTATGTAATTTAATTATCTCAATATTGACGAGCTGAATTTTGAAATTGTGGATAGAATAAAGCATGATCCACATTCAATACTTGTTCAACTTACATTGAAATGAAAATCTTTTTATTGTGTGGGGATAAATGAAATCATGTAAAGCAAATAAATGATAGTGTTCTGAAAATGCCAATGTCAATGCACAAATAAACCAATGCGAAATTCATTAAACTAAAAATTTCAAGTATTACTGAGAAATACAGGTATAAGCAACGTTTATATGCTAATATTAGAACTTAATGTATGTTTTGCTTTCAGTTATTTCTTAATAGTGCACAACATATTGATTGTTGAAAATGAAATGCTATGTTCCTATATAACTATGTTCCTAGAATACTATGTTCCTATCTAAAGATGTTTTAAACTAATTAAAGACATAATATATTAAACGAAATATTTCGTGCGCAAAAGAAAATTTATTATTCGGAATAAATGTGCCCCATTTTTATTCTAAATTATGCTTTATCGAAATACCAGCTTGAAAATATACAATTGAATAAATTTTGTTTTATCCAAAATATCTCATTTTTCAAAACTAATTAATGTCCCAAACCAAGAATCAAATGTAGGTCGACATAAAATTCGTTTCAATTTACATTTCGCATTAATTTTCTTTCTTGTTAACTAATGTAGTTCTCAATGAAATGTTACATTTCGAGTTTAGAGCGATAAAATATATAGAATGTCTAGACAAATTTATTTCAATTAAGGTATGAAAACGGCAAAGAGACGTAATTGGATAGGGACGGCAAGTAATTTTTGTATTAATAAAATTGTGTTATAGTTTTCCTTCGAACTCAAAACCCTTTCATATTTTAAAGAAATGAACTGAATTTATACTTAACTAGCTGAAGTACCCGTTCTTCGCACGGGAATGAATGGACTTTTTGATATTAATATTTGTTGTGATTACTATTTATTGTAATAAAGAGATATAGCAAAATGGATATCGCGTTATATTGTGTTCAATAATCATGCATACTGAATTTCAAGGCAATCGTTTTTACGGTGCAGAAGGCGATGCGGCGTAGCACAATCTAGTGGCGAGTTTTAGCAAAACGGATACGGCAAAAATATTCTTCGCATTCAGATATCGATGTATACGAATTTTCATGACGATCGGCTGAATAGTCTTGAAGTTCATGTGTTGACGCGACATCTAGTGTCAAGTTATAGGAAAATGGATCGTGCCAAACTCTTCCCCGTGTTCAAATATCTATGTATACCTATTTTCATAGCGATTATTCGCACAGTCAAGAAGTGATACACTGCAGGGCCATCTAGTGGTTAATTAAAGTAATGATTTGCTACAGCGCCGTCATGTGGCGAGTTATAGCAAAATGTATAACGCCAAAATATTCTCATTTTTCAAATAGCTATGTATACTGATTTTCATAGCCACCGTTTGAATGGTCAAAAATTTGGCCTGCTGCAGCGTCATCTAGTGGCGAGTTAAAATAATAATGCATTGCAGTGCCATCTAGTGGTGAGTAACATCAAAAGTAACGCAGTTAGAATATATTCTTCGTTCTCAAATGTGTAAGTATAAAAAATTTTATGCCGATCAGTCGAACGGTATAGAAGTTGATGCGTTGCAGCGCTATTTAGCGGTAAGTTACAGCAAACGGATAGTGAAAAATATTCTCCGTGTTCTAATATTCGCGTGTACCAAATTTCATCGAAATTTGTTGGACCATATTCGCATAGCAAACGGCTAAACGGAATAGAATTCGACGTTCTGCTGCGCCACCTAGTGAAAAGTTAGAGGAAAACGGATAGCATAAAAACCTTCTCCATGATAAAAGACTTAGGTGAACCAAATTTCATGGTGATCGGTGAAACGGTGCTGGAGTTTTTCAACCTCCTACACACATACCAACATTCATTTTTATCTATAACCAGTCTTATTATACGTATATACCAGTCTCAAGTAAAATCCAGTTTCAAATCTAAGCCTCGCCAAAGTGCCAGCATACGCCATTTTGCAAGAGTTTTTTCAGGGAATCATTCGAAGCATTGACTTAGCAGCAATCAAAATGGGAAATGGTTCGACCGCCAGGCATTTATTTGAAAAGTGGAATCCCTTAATACAGCCGCATTTTTTAAATTATCAACTATAACATGTTTTATTCATCGTTACCTCGATGTACTAAATGCGGAGATTTCAATTTTCCGAAATTTGGCGGATTTCCCCCAAGTTAAATCAATGTACTCAATTGGCGAGAATTCTGAAGCTACATCGCTTGAAATGTCCTAATAACTGCATTATTTCTGCACGGATAGTTAAAATTTAATGCTGTATTCTAAGAAAACCTATACACTTGTTTTCAAAAATGCTATTCCCTTAAGCTCTCAGTAAATTGAGCCAAAAAGCCTAAAACTGTGCAAACCGCTAGAACTCACACTCTAAAAATCGGCCTATCAGCCATTTTATTTTTCGCCAAACTAAAAAAAATTACATATTAGTCTCGGATATCTTCGATCCTCATTGTTTTGCGTATAAAACATTTCATTCCTGCTCTCATTTCTTATGCGCACACGATATTATAATTAAAAAAATAACCAAAAAAATAAACTAAAAAAATCATTATTATTCTTTTATTTTTACTTTAAGAATTTAAAACATTTTATTCGGCAAAATCGCCACACATGGCAACCAAGATGCTTATTTCACACACTTTTTTCACTACAGGGGTTAATATTACGTAAAGCTTTCTGCGTGGAGAACATAAAAAATCTCTTAAATTCCGGGAACGGAAATTAAGGGAACCCTTCAGGAGGAAAACGTTTTTAAGTGGAGTTTCAAAGTTTTAAAGTGGACTATCATTTATTCTATATTATTTTACATATCTGTGTAAAATTTCAGGCTGACAGGTCCATTTTTGTGGAATTGTATACTACCCAAATCAACAAATTGACAAACATAATTTCATTTTTATTTATAAGATAACCTACGCTTGTTTTTAAAAATACCCTCTCATTAAATTGCGCCAAGCGCTAGAATCATAGAAAATCTGACACACTTTCAGATTTTTAAATACGCACTAAAGTGCTATATATAAAAAGAGTTATAATCCATGGGTCTTCCCTATTTTCGTTCCTTCTTTCATTAAGTTGGAAAGTGTATCATTATTCATGAGTGTGATTAAACAAAATTAAAATTGATATTTCTAACATCCTTTTTTCTGGATGTAATACATTAGATGCAGAAAAGCTGCTCTGAAAAATGCACAATTCCAACTGAATGAAAATTTCAAAAACTTATACGCAGGTGTATTCATAACCCAAATAGCAGACGATTAAATTACGATAAATAGCGCCAAGCGTTAGAATCCTCCTCAAAATCGCGAGAATGCTGAAGATAGATCGCTTGAAATCCCTTAATAACTGCATTATTTTCGCAGGGATCATTAAAATTTAACGCTGTATTCTAATAAAACCTTTGTACTTGTTTTCAAAAATCCGTTTCCTTAAGCTCTCAGTAAATTCGCCAAGCCGGAAACTGTGCAAACCGCTAGAACTCACTTTCTCGGCATTTGAGCCATTTTATTTTTTCGCCAAACTAAAAAATTTTAACATATTAGCCTCGGAAATCTTCAATTCTTATTGTTTTGCGTATAAAACATTTCATTCCTGCTCCGATTTCCCATGCACACGATATTATAATTAAAAAAAATAACCTTACGAATATAAACTAACAAAAAAAAATCATTATTATTCTTTTATTTTTACTTTGAGAATTTAAAACATCTTATTCGGCAAAATCGCCACATATGGCAACCACGATCCTTATTTCACACTTTTTTCACTACAGGGGTTACAATTACGTAAAGCTTTTTGCGTGGAGAACATAAAAAATCTCTTAAATTCCGGGAACGGGTGGACTTTCAAAATTTTAAAGTGGACTATGATTTATTCTATATTATTTTACATATCTATGCAAAATTTCAGGCTGATAGGTCCATTTTTGTGGATTTGTATACAACTCAAATCCACAAACAAACAAATAAACAAACAAACAAACAGAATTTCATTTTTATTTATAAGATAAATTACTATATTTTTTCATTTTTTACTTAATATGAGAAATAATTTAAAATATTTCCCCAGAAAGAGAGAGAGACCATATATCTACCATATATGGTAGATGGTAGAATGGTAGAATGGTATAATGCCGATTATACCATTCTCAATATACCATTATGCCCATATCTACCATATATCTACCATTATATCTACCATAAATAAACGAAGTAATTCAAGCTGTTTAATATTTACTTATTTATTCTTCTCTTTTTCACAAATTAAGTATTGTAAAAGATAAAATTAACTAGAAAAAGTTTATCGAAATTCCACCATGATAGTTTTATTCATGTAAAAATCATCTCTGCATTATTTTCTAAATTTTTGCCATTTAACTAAAATACTTTGTTTCAATTTTTATTTTGATTAAATCTTTAGAACAATTACTTTTCTTGCTATAAGTTCAAATACCTACTTCACGTAATACTTAACTGCAAATACTTAATGATTTTCAATTTAATACTACGTTTAATAGATTTATTGTTATTTCTGTCTTTAAGTACCGATTTACTTTAAAATTTTTAATTGTTTTTATTTAATGTATTGTTTAGTCTGCTTTGAGTATGAAATCAAGTATGAAGCATCCTCTCTTTTTTGTTATTTTAGCAAAATGCTGAATATCTATTTCCCAACACAATGCGTTCAATAAACTACAAACGGAATAACAGGCTTTTATATGTAAATCGTTTAAAAAGTTATATGTTAAGCGTTCTATACCACACTATCTCAGACCATAATTCTAGCGTAAAGTTGTACGCAAGCATTATAATACTGAAAACATTGAGTAAAAATTGATGGATAAACCTTGAGAAAGGATTTTCCATATATATATATATATATATATAATTTGTATATTAAATGTGCACCATAGAAGAAGAGGAAACAATTTAAGCAATCACGGATGCCACTTGAGAATTTCGATTATACCATTCTCAATATACCATTATGCCCTAAGTACATTATATAGTATTTCTGTAAAACTGTTATAACTTTGACTGTGTGGAATATAAATTAATTTGCACAATTTAAAAAAAATAGTTTTGCACCTGAATACGATACATTTATTCAGTAATGTCATTCATGCAAGGATCTGCATGCGACTCTATATACGCAAGATTTTCCAATGCACATTGAACGGAGAAATTGTAACACTGTTTGAAAACAGCCCATATACGATCTTTTATAAACTGAAGTAATATGTGTTAAGTTCGTTACGTCTCGGTTATCCTTCACATAATTTTCATCACAAATTTTGTAGTAATCGATGATATTTGCGGTAACTAAATCGTGTGTATGTGCTTTTTTGTACAGACTAACAGACAAATCTGAAGTGCAATTTTTTTTTCTATTTCGTTAGAAAGCGTTAACAAAAACAAGTGTCTTAATTTTCTCATAAAAATTATTTTAATTATTATTATTATTATTATTCCTTTGAATTTATCATAACTTTTTGGAAATCCGTATGCTGACAAAGTTCTCCCATAAAATTTTATTTCCACATGAAAAAGTGCTTACTTAAAACTATCTTATCGAAGTGCACTTGAAATCAGCTCTTTGAACGACTTTCAGAAATAACCTTGATACATTGGAATCGAGATTAGTTCAAAAGTTAAGGTACACGAACTCGTTGAATAGGTGTGTTTCGAAGTACTCTGCAAGTTATATAAAAAGATAAAATATTGGGAAATAAGGAACGTGAATGAAAATTAAAATAAATGCAAAGTTAAAATGACACAATCACACTTTTTAATAAGTAACAAAATCTAATAAAAGGAATATTTTGTAAGAATATAATTGAATCTAAATTGAATTGATTGAATACTTAATTTTTGGAAATGCACCGTTTCAACAGAACTCCGAATGTAAAAACAATCGAAAATGTGAATCTAAGATACATATTAAATTCATGAACAAGTTTTAATCATAAGCCCAATTTAATAAATACATGACATTTAAAAGTATAATAACTATTTTAGGCAGGAACCACATAATAATTATAATATCATTTTAATAATAAGATACGTAAGGGTATAATACTCGTTATAATCTGAACTAGAAAGTTTAATTATTCTAGAATTTTAATAAAAATACCATGCATAAAAAGGAAAATTCCCTTTCTAATTCTTTAGTTGTATAGATTAGTTTCTGATAAAAAATGGTATTTTACATTAACATGCATGTTAAACTACTTTTTAAAGTTGAAGAAACTAATATATAAAAATTATAGCATCGAAAATGCTTGAGATTTTATTTAATCATATTGAATTAAAAAGTGTTATCGTGGGGTAAAGTATTTTGAAAATAATACAAACAATACAAAACAATCTTTATTTATTGGCTGTTTCTATTGCTAATAATGATAAACAAACAACTACTTTTTGTTACTTTATGCTATGCATTCACCCGTTTCACACCCAAAAAGATCTTACATACGTATATTGGTTTCAAATGGAAAAAAAATTAATCTTATAAATATTATACTAAAATATTAAGCTGTTTAGACCTACTTTAAATTGAAATAACTACATAGCTTTCAAATTTTCAGGAATGGATTAGTTTCTTGAAAGATTTTTGGAAACACACACACAAACTCACACTCAAATAATAATATAATAATAATAATAATAATAATAAACTGATAAAGCTCATATTTGGTTTCCAAATTCAATTAATAAGCTTTTTAATGAGTTGGTTAAAAATACATCGAAAGCGTGTTTTCGATACAAAATACAAGTTACATTCATTCAAATGCATAAAAGTACACAATTCCTACAAAATACACTCAAAATACAAAATAGTAATAACATCCAAAATACACTATTTTGAAATATTGCACTGATACTCAAAATTTAATTTAAGCTACTTTAATTCAAAATGTGAATAATGTAGTGCATTAGTGTGTTTCAAAATTGTTTCTAAAAATTTTATTTTTCAAAAGTCACAGCGCTTAAAAAAATAGCATTTCGGTAACAAAATAATAAAAAAAATTAAAACGCAGTTCTTATCATCAAATTTTACTCATGATTATAAAAAAAATAAAAATAAAGCATATATTGATAATGTAACAAATAAGTCGTGATATGTATTCTAAGATTAAATTTTGTTGTCTAGGGAATGTGCACACTATCTGTACACAATCCAGTAACAAACACTAGTTTCTAAACTTTATAAAAAGTTTCAAAATCCACTTTCTTAAATTCGTTTCAATGCTAATTATTAGTTATTTAATACATAAACAAACACAAGAACTAACCGTTTATAAGGTATCTATAATTCTAGTTTTAAAATTAAATCTAATGTGGGGGAGTCTGGGGCACTTTTTCTATAGGGGACAAGTTTTCCATTTATCTTAGTTTTAAAATAAGCTTCATGGCTCAAAGAATCAAACTAGCTGAAGCTGCGACACACCACAGGTCATATACAAGATTTGCATTTCAGTAGCTGCTGTCAAATTGCCGGAATAATCTATGTTTTGCATTTTTTTCATGGTGAGTAAACGTTCAAATCTTTATTTAAACGTAAACGTACTAATGTTAAACTTACTGTTTTGATAATGCTTATACTAAAAAGGTGAGCAATACTGTCCAATTGTGCCCGTGATTGCCATATCTTCGGGACGTTAAAGAACCTGGCAGGACGTCATTTCCAAACTGATGCTACAAGCGACCATTTTACTGGGTTTTTCAACACCGGTTTCGGTAGATTGATATGAAAATGGAACAAATGCTTTAACCCTTTGAGGCGCAACCCTTTCCCAATGCTGGAAAACGGGCAGCCGTTGCCATCGCTCGACTTAATTACCAGCAAGATGGCGGACGATCGAAACGGTCCTCGCGTGCCACAGATCTAGAGACCCCTTTTTTGACGCAACTGGCTGTGCCGCACAGCCAGCTGTCGTCAAAAAAGGGTCTCTAGATCTGTGGCACGGGATAAGCGTTTCGATCGTCCGACATCTTTCTGGTAGTTAAGTCGAGCGATGGCAACGGCTGCCTTTTTCCCATCATTGGGCACTCTATGCAGCTGTACTCGCATTCTTCCATTTTTCAGCAGATGTCAGTGCTGTTAAAAATAATCGTGACATTTTTTTGACGGGAAAGAACGTGCTAAAAAGTAAAGGATTCTCGTGGAGCTATGCCATCCGCAACTATTTTTATAGAAATCAATTCTATTCTTCGTGACTGGCAACAGTCAAAACGTCAGACTTTGGTGTTTCCAGAGCGGAAACACTGCGCGTTAATGGGTTAATGCCCATGGTGCCTATGCTGAAAAGTTATTTGCGCCAAATGACTTTCTATGTTTATGTATTTGTTGGATTTCGTGAATTAACTTTTTGATTAAAGGACTTGTTACCTTACTTTTTGATACACACCGAATGATAATATGGGAAGTGTGTAGCATTTGTCGATTGCCCTATTCATAAATTAGTATTTAAAATAATAAGTCCAGTGAAAAAAGAATTCGGTATTCAAACTCATAATGTCTAAAATAAGATATAAACTACAGTGCCATGTGCTATTTTATGATTGCATGCAGTGAAATAATTTTAGGTATTCTAGTTTCATGGGCAAAGAGTGTTTTCCATTCCGAAAAACAATAACGAGTTCGTTTTCGAGCATCATTTCATAAAAAAAATATATCATTTTCTTTTTCATTGTGCCGTTTCATCGAAACGAATCCATTCACAAAAGTTTCGTCCAAAATGAGTCAAATAAGCCGCCCCTCATTTCTTTGTTGTTCCATTTTGAAATCGCTTTCTGAACAGATGGTAAATATCTCAATAAATATTGATGAATCGTGAATACTTTCATGTAAGTCCAAGAAACATTTTTATTTGAAAACAAATATCGCATTTTTAAAAATACACAGAAAGAAGCGCCGTGAAATGAATTTCGTTCTTAGTTTGGGTTGAATATTGAAAGCGTTCATTTATTCAAATTATTGATATTTTAAATTAAGTATTGAGTTTTATGAAAGCGTAAGGTTATTGTCAAATCTTACAAGTATATTTAAACTCGAGCATGGCTGCGCGTATTTCTTTTTCGATTTTCAGTTTTAAGTAATAAGAATATTAAAATCAAATTATTAATTATTAGTTGAGTATCCCGGTATTTTACGGGTGAATTATAGACAATTGTAAGTTTTAAGACATACATTGCCGAAAAAAATTTAGTCGGGCTGCTTGTGCTAGATTAAACTATTTGAAACAGTTGCAATGTGCGTCGTCGTTCTGAAAAACAATTCAGCTATTTAACTTTCAAAAAATAGACAGTTTCCAACAGTTCAAGTAAAACAAAATTAATTTCCTTCAAATGTTTTAAAAAAAAGAAAAATATTAATAAGGAAGTATGAAATAATTGTTTCTCATTTGTAAAATAACAATGAGATTGGTTTTAGGTATGCATGAAAATTGAGCAAAAAAGTAATATACTGTCTCAAAGAAATTAAGTACAAGAACTTGATTGTAGGCATCTGCCCGAAAATTGAAAAATTAACAAAATAAAATGTCAAATTTCTACGAACAACATTTTTTGTGGTTATGCTAATAACCACAAAATAATAACAATACAATGTATAAAAATAACAATAAATAATAGCACAAATGTATAACACAATGTAATAAAAATAACAATAAATAATAGCAATGCCTTCCACATGACGCAGTTAATCAGTGTACCTAATTTCGTCCAAATCCGTCAAACAACTAGAAAATAAAGCAAGGTAACTGTATTGTTTTTAAACAAAGTTACTGTCCTTCTGCAGACGGCAAGCTGCCATCAGGCGGAAGTACTTCTCTATAAAAAAGATTCCATTCACATCCAACCCTAACGAAAGAAAAGAAAAAGCAGAACTGAAAGAAATAAGAGTGAGATAGCATGTGGCAATAGAGGACCGGCGGTTTGGAGGTTAAGGGCCTGTCCTACTCCAAGCTGCCCAATTCCTAAGCATACGGTCGCTGTTTCGATTCAGACTCATCCCCTGACTGTTTAAATTTCCTTTCTCTGGGTTCATTCGTAAACGACAATTGCACGAGTTTTCCTAAGGAAACTGGAATGCGCGTCTTTATTGCTATCAGTGGCTCTCAGTTTCTTTTGCCTTTATGAACAACTTCAGTTTATTTAGTTCCATCGCCTAGGAGACATGCTTGTTTACATTTCACGTTTGTTGTTATTTTTGCTGAGGAGAGTTTTTAATACATACTCAATATAAAGTCAACAGGATTTTTTAAAGAAAGAGTGGCCATAATTGATGTGCACAGATCAAAATTTAGAAATTTCAACTTGCATTTTTTCAAAAGTATTTAGCAAGAGAAGTTCAAATTTCGCTAATAACGGTTTAAATCAACTTCAATCTCAACACTAAACATTTTTGAATTTACTAAAATGAAAACTACAAAAAAAATAATTACCTTTGAAAAATGCCGTATCTACGTTGCAGTCGTTGCAGTTTTTAGCAGCTTCTACAAACATATAATACTTTTCATAACATACCATGCAACATACTTTTCGTAACAACGGATGCTATTTCACAACAACAACGTGCTGTAAGTGTGTCCTCTCAACAACTGAATGAACCTGCTTCGAGCTCAGTTTACTTAGTTTGAAACCAATCGCACTCAGTTTTGTATACAAACGCTTTAGTTTATAAACTGAATGCACTCAGTTTCCTTTACGAACAATTTAGATGCAAACTCGTTTAGCGTTTACGAATGTAGCCTCTCGTGCTTGTAAAAACGTTCGTTCTCTGTGCACTGTACTCGACAACGATCCATAAGCGGGCTCATGAAACCAAGCAAACATAAACGAAAACAAATGTTCCAAATACAACAACAGCAACAACAGGATGTCGCAAGCAAAAAACAGAAACTAAGAAATCTATGAAAGCGATAAAATGAGCGATTTTATCCACAAACAATTTAATTATAAAAGAAAGGCGGTTTGACTGTGTGGTGGACACGACCTTGTGCTTTACGTGAATACCTGTATGTCACACGTAATATTTTGAGTTTCATTGTGTTCATTAAAGAACTCGAGTAAACAATCGATAGCTATAAAGTACGGCGTTGATATAGAAGCGATTACATCATCTAATTGTATAGGCGAAGGCGCCCTAGCTGCAGATGCACTGGTGCCGTCGTTTACTCACTTGGACGCCTTCATTCTTTTACGCTAACGGCATCTCTTCACTCTGTCATATGGTGTTTTACGGGTACCTCTCAACAACGGGTATCGCTGTGGCCCAACCAGCCTGGCTAAATTGTTTTCGGCAAGGCATGTCTCAAAACCTGCACTTGCCTATAATTCACCCGTAAAACGCTGGGTCACGCAAACAATAATTAGTAATATGGAGGAGTATGGGTTGCTCTTGAGAAGCCCTTTCCAACTGTAAACGTTTTCTATATTTTGATTGGGCTTTTCGACGAGTATAGGCCGACCTTGCATTATTTATTTTATTGTATTTTACTTTAACACTACATATATCTCCTATAGCTATTTCACACTATGTTTGATATATGCAATCGATAGATCTTGGCAAGACCTGACGACTGAAACGCAAACGAAAGTTCTATCGTCTCTGAATGAAAATTTATACTTAACTGACATTATGTGATGCTTAACCAGCGAAAGGACGTAAAAATAACGGCACTACCCCTTCCACCGCAAGCGTTGTTTATTGAAGCACGTTGAGAACCACCGCAAGCGTTGTTTAAGGAATGATTACCTTTAATTAATCTGATAAGTTTAGGTTAAACTTCGTCAAAAATGAACGTTCCCCACTTTTTTTTTCC
This sequence comes from Cheiracanthium punctorium, assembly GCA_038373885.1. NCBI lineage: Eukaryota > Metazoa > Arthropoda > Arachnida > Araneae > Cheiracanthiidae > Cheiracanthium > Cheiracanthium punctorium. The sequence goes on from JAWZYV010004889.1 coordinate 732,467, forward strand.
TAGGACTACACGACTGTGACGCCCGGAGTCGTGTCAATGACGGATGCCTGAAAGCTATTTTTATAGAAGAGTTGTTCTCAACCATTTTCTACCTGTGAACACCTTCTAAAATCTGAAAGAATTTGGAGAACCTCTTGTACAGTCGCCTTATGCTAGCTTACAATTTTTATCATTTTTCCAAAACCCCTTGTACGAACTGCGAAACTCTGGTGTTCAGTGAACCGCTGGCAGGGAACTGAAGCAGTAGAGGATACCTTAATTTTTACCAATACAATATTTTTCTGTATTTCGTAAGAAAACGAACTGTATGTTCCATTTTCGAATGCATATTTTATTTATTTCGAAAAACTTCTTGATTTTCGGAAAAACTTCGAGATCTTTGCTTATTTTATTTAAGATAACTACATTGGTAACCGATGGGATGTATATCATTTCATTTCTTAGAAATGTGATTTGAGTAATATTCGTCACTTTTACACAGCTTTTATCATCAATAATCAAGGATCATAAGAGATTTTCAAGGAAAAGCTTCCCCAATCCGCTACTACCTCTCATTCTTGGAAATATATTCTTTTTATGTATCTTCCGTTTGCACACATCCATTTATATATTTTAGCTTGCTTTTGTAAATTTCCTTTAATAAAAGAAAATAATACAAACAATAAAGTATATTCTATGCTTAACAGGTAAAATACTTCATTTTCAGTCTATTTTTTACAAATACACGATGAATTTTCATGGTTTTGTCTACAATATCTGTTTCATTAACCAACAAAGGAAAAGAAAGAAAAAGCTATGTTCACTTTGAACTTCCTTCTGTCTAATCAAACCTAATTTGACCAGTTATTTTTTTCCTTTAAAACGGGACATTAACTAATTTCTCTAAATTTTAGGTAACATACTTTCCTTCATCAAGACATCTACTAATTTTTAGGTGATTAAATTTGTATGTAAGGGGGGGGATATCATGTTGGTTTTAAAATATGAATCAAGTTCTTAGCACGATTTCTGAAAATTTACTTTCATAAGTAATGTGGCTTTAAGAATTGCTACTTTCTTGCTAGCACATAGCTTAATCATGAAGGAAAATATATTTTCTACCCATAACTAAGGATTATAAAATATTTGTAATTGAAAGCTTCTAGAAGCTACGGTCGAATGAATTTTAACCTTTTACAAGAAGTCAAAGGGCGCTAGAAAAAATATTTGACGAAAATATGTCTTCATTCAATATATTTAAACTTCGTCCACCTAAAATAAATCTTCAAATTCAATTTTTATTATACACCCAATCGAACTTCATGCTCTTCTGGAAACGCGCAGAAACATTTCGCATTCGAACGATTTCGTCTTGTGTATCCATCCCCTAGCAGACGACCATTTTAATGAAAAAAAAATGTAAAATACATTATCTGGAAAAAACTATTTTTAGCGAATTGGAATTCCAATGTATGACGCCAATTTCACTTGAAACAGCTAATTTTGTCACGCACATGATTCATTTTTTTTTATTATTCTCGGTAATAAATTAGGGATGAAAAGAGCGGAAAGTCGCCTAAAAATGAGGGAAAAGGAGGATTTTCGAATTTTTAAAGTAGCGCAGATTGTTTTCCATATTTTTATACATGATTATGAAATTTTTCAAGCGGACTGTGCACGGTGTACATGTTATCACTCTTTTTGTGCTTTTTAATATTTTTGGACATTTTAATCTTGGAGTAATGGCAGTAAAAGCTTTATCTTCCAGTGGTAACCCGGTATTGTTACAGAGTGAGCCAGTGTGAGTCAAGGATCAGTGTAACTGTATAGTAGGATGAAACTGTTGCTTCCTAAGAACAGGACATTTCCGTGTTGCTTGGAGACAGCGCTATAGACTACCTAAAATCAGATTGATCCCATTCAAAATGAAACACATGTCCAAACTAATCATACCACATGTAACGAAACCACCTTTCGAATCCAAAGAATGCAATGCACTTAAGAAACAACATTTTACAATCCTTTCTTAATACAGTCGCAATAGTAAGTCGCATAAATAATAAAATATGCACTTTCATGCAAAATGCTCATTTCACTCTTTACTCTCATATATGTTCAAATTTTCTAGTTTCATGTGGAAATAATAGTTATCCATTCCGAAAAGACATAACAAATTTGTTTTCAAGTATTATTTAAGAAAATGCATTGCCTTCTTTTCATGTCCTGTAGTATTGAAACGACCAAATTCTGAAAGGCTTCATCATAAGTAGGTTGAATTTGTCTTTACTTTTATCGCTTGAATTCTTTGGTTTCTACATTTTTAAATAACTTTCTGCATGCAATGTTAAATGCACCAATAAATAATGATGAATTTCATACATCGTTTTGAGTGAGAAGATATAAAGTTTCATTAATTTTCAAGTTTCTATTTTTCAGCACTTAAAAGTTATTTCGTTCTCTCCAGGTTTTTCTGTCCAAACCTTTGTGGATATGTTTTTGCGGACATATTTTTGTGCACCGATTTGCGTCGTCACGTTTTCGTTGCGTTTTTCAATAGGTTTGCCAGGTTAGTTACAAGATTGTAAAACAGTTTTACTAAGCGATAGATTTCAATTCTAAAGAAGGGTTTTATGGAACTTGGAAGACAAATATGACATACACTTTCCAAACTGTATTTATAAAGCTGAAATGTACTTAGAACATGTTTGACGAAGTTTGTTAAATAGTTTCAGTAGGCGATTGTAAGTGCTTTTTCGACTTTACCACCTAACGTTGTTAATCTGAAGAAGAGGATAACTGCAGCCGTCGAAACTGTAACACCGGACAAGCTGGAAAAGCGAATTCTACAGTTTCTTGTTTTCTGTCACCTAAGACAGTCACGTGACATCACGATACATTACATGGACGCAAACGCTAACGCCATGTATTGAGAGCTTGGATACTAATCTGAGAGTAAAACAGCGGTCACATTGAACATCTATAACCTTATGCTGTTAGTACATTTTCAATGCTATTTTTTTTTCTAAACTGAGTATATTTTCTGTAGTTTTGTAAATACAGCCCTATGAAATTAGGATATACACTTAACAAAGCGTGTATGCACACATATGCTTGCGGATCACACAAAAATACGTTATTGCAAATTAATGATCGGTTAGTAACGTCTTTACTACGAGGGCGGAATTCTTTTATTTGTAAAAAGAGTTCGCCCAATACTGAAATAACACTTTCATTTTATCAGCATTGAATATTCTAAATTAAATAAATTGAGAACAGTTTATGTACATAAAAAATAGAAAATGTAGGAAAATGGCAATTTAAACAATAGATTCCAAAAATAGAAATTTTATATGTTTTATTGCAGAGAGAGAGCTTACACTCAAAGAGAGTACGCGGAGATCTAACTTCATTTCCGATAAAATCAATGGGCTTAACGTTAACGTTGCTTTTCGGTGAAAGTTGCTCGTTTGCAATGATCTAGGAACACAAAAATGTATGTACTATCTATTCGTGAAATTAGTTATATCTCCTCTATTTATTCAGAAAAATGACACATTTACTAAAGTTAACTAAGCTTTCTGATAAATATTATACAACGCAACTGATAAATATTAGAAACCTCGAAATTAGGTCACCCTCTTAATCCCGTCACCCTCTTAAAGGAAAATACTCGACCACCTTTTAATGATTATTTGTATAAGCGCCCTCTAGTGACGAATACTGATGCAATCGAAAGATTTGTCTTCATGAAATAAAACAGTTTAACATTTCTGGTGAGTGCTATGAATATTAGAAAATACCTTAAGATAATTAAAATGCCTTTCTGATATAAAATAATTTATGATCTCTTTCCTTATCGTATTGTATGTATAATTAGTGACAGGTAAAAAATCCCTATTATTAAATTTCCTATCTCAAAGTATTAGAATGTTTTTGTGCACGTCTTACAAGTAAAACTCTAATATGGGCGTTGCCAACATAAACCTCATGATTACGACTCACAGCACCATCTTAAAGACAAATTTCACTTGACTCTTTCCGAATACGTCAATAATCGTCTTATATTCAAGCTAAAAAAAAAATAAACTTTTTTTATTAGCTTTAATCTATTTATCATAAACCCTATTCCTTTTTACCAAAATGAACCCTTTATTTCCCTTTAACTTGTCCTTTTATAATCATCCTGCATGCATAATAAATATTTTTGTAATCTCAGAAGTATTCAATGCATTTAAAAGTTATTTCTTTCTAATCCCTTTTAATGCGGTCGCATAAAATTGAAATATGCACTTTCATTCAAAATACTCATTTGTGAATATCTTCATTGTATTCGCTGAAACATTTTTCTCTTTTTTTTCAGTTCTCAAGTTTTGTGGAAAAAATATCTTGCATACTGAAAAGCAATAACGAATTTGCTCTTTCGAGCATCGTTTTAGATATGCATCTTATTCTTTTCATGTTCTGCATCATCGAAATGACTCCATTCGCAAAATCTTTGCTGAAAATGAGTCCAATTTCCCTCTTCAATTTTTTCGCCGTTCTTCCTTTTCTAAATCATCTTCTCCTAAACAGATGGTAAATATCTCAATAAATATTGATGAATTGTAAACAGTTCTACAGAACTTCTGGATACATTTTTATTTCAAAACAAATATGTCATTTGTGAAGAACACGTAAAGATATTTTTATCCGAATTCTGAAATAAATTTTGTACGTCTCCTTCTTTGAATTTGAATAAGAGGAGAATTTACACAATAGACTTGAGTTTTCGCATAAAAATTATGAAAATTATATGCAAAAAATATGAAGTACCAGTATCAAAATTTGCTATGATGTCACTTCACTTGAATAAAATTTTAGTCTAGAAAAATATTTCGCTATTTTGAATTTTAATATGAACTAAATTAATAAATAAGAAAGGAATCTTCTACGTAGTTAGCTTGAAAAGTAAAGTAACAAGAGCACATTTTCGCCGAGCGAATGAAATTCCATGTCCAGTTAAACAAACGATCACAGTAAGCAAATGCATCTAGATGGAGGAAATGGATACCTCTAATAGTGCTGTAAAGCTCCGAAATTTGAGCTAGAAAAGACGAGGCATTGATGAATACATGGTCAGCTACTGAAAGCGGAAGTGTAATACGCTTTCTTTGGTTAAAGAAAACCTCCCCAGCAGAAATTCATCGTCCACTAGTGGAAGTGCCATATTTCTGCATGACAACGCTCGTCCGCATACGACTTCTGTTACACGTGATTGACTACAGCGCTGCCAATGGAACACATTTGGAACATTCAACCTACAGTCCGGATCTCTAACCTAGTGAACGTCGGAACGTTGACGAAAGGCATTCCTCCTCCCATTTTCAAACCCATGCGGAAATACAGGTAGCCGTTGTTCTGCGTCTGAGCAGCCAGGGCCCTAATTTCTTCAATTACAGTTTCCATGCATTGGTATGCAGGTTGAAAAAATGCTTTAATATCCATGGACGTTGCGTTGAAGAATAATCTGTACCAAATGCCTTGGTAATTTTGGATTTCACGAATAAACCTTTTCGTTAAATGACTTAATACCTTACTTTTTGAATCCCCTCGTATGTTAGTATTCACTTTATGAAATCAAATAATGAAAATAATACATTTATTCTAAAAGATAGGATCAATTTAACTTGAAGAAGTAATGTGTTTTTCATGTTTTTTATTTTCATGACTTTTCAACATACAAATTCAGTTTTAATTAGTTTAGTGCCATACACGTATAACATTAGATAATAAAATATCCATGTATAATGTAATATTTTGGTTTGTCTGCTTTTTCGTGTCCCCTCCCATTATCTGGCTTCAGTTGTACCAAAATTGATACAGCGTGTTCATATGTAAATCAACCGACATTTATTTTCGAACCGTTAGTCCTTTGATGCATATACTTCCATTACAAAAATGGTCAAACTTAGATACAGAGTAAAGGTATTAAATTTTGAAAACGAAGAAAAAAAGTTCTAGATCGATACTTCCATTACAGAAATGGCCAAAATTAGGATGCAAGGATTTTTAATGTTGAAAGCGAAAGAAGAATGTCCTAGATATATACTTTCATTACATTGGTGGTCGAAATTCGGAGGTAAACGTATTAAAATAAAAAAAAGAATGTCCTAGATATATAATTTTATTACAGAAACGGCCAAAATTAGAAGATAAAGGTGTTACACGTAGAAAGAAGAGAAAAAATACACAATCTAAATTTGTATACAGCCTCCAGATTCCTACATTAATATTTAGCCAAGTTTTCGAGAGAGAATCCAGAACCAAAATACACAACCCTGAAAAGTACAGAGGGTGCCCCGCTAACTCTCTCCTTATTCAGGGCCTTGTACTGTTGCAAGCATTTTGTTGTGTGCATTATCATTAAAAATTAGTTTTATTAAAAAAGTAACAAACATCTAATTTAAATTATCAGCATTTAATTGAACTCGTGCGAATTGCTTTAACAAGCCATTAACCAATTTAGTCTCCCCATCCAGACTTCATCTATGGGCCTCGTCGTTCGGGTCCCATCGCGCGGCTATCGATCTAACGGTCTGGAGATTTGGTAGGTTTTCTCCAGATGTAACGTGAATGCGCGTTAGAACCACTTACCACTTGGTCCTTCTACCAAGGCACCTCCCTCCCCCAATCCATGGCAGATCGCCCAAGCGTAACGTTGCCATAATAACACACTCGTCTATCGGCCTGTTAGAGAAACAATGGTGCAGCTATGGATTAACAATAAAATATTCATGAATAATCTACTCATGAATATAATGCTTCCATAAATTTTACAGTTCGTAACACCCCCAGTAAAAATATTTTTGAATTACGATGTGGAAATTGATGGGGTAGCATATCGGAGAATCGATGATTCATTCCACACAACTACAGTTTTAAAATTACATTTTTCTACAAGTGGATATGAAATAGTTCTCCCCCAGAAAATGGCATCGTTTTTTTTATTGAGATATATTCGCGAGAGCAATGAGAAAAATGCAAGAATGAGTCACCTGTTCGATGAAGCAATGATTTTAATAATGTACCATTCTGTACTCCACGCATAAGAAAAGGCTCAACACCGGTAATAATTTAAATCTTTAATGTATCTAAAAACTATACGTCTTATTCTATGTTTTTATGTCTTCCGAGAGCAATGAGATAAATTTTCGAAGAATGGGATGCAATAATGGAATCGTTCCGAACAACCATTTTTGAAAGTATCATATGCTATTCACTTGATTTTGAATTGCGGAGATAACAATCTTTATAACATTTTCACAGGAATGTATATTTGTTTATGTGCGTTATTTTAGAATATTTTAGAACAAATGCAAATATACGGTTAAACATCTGTTCCACGTAAAGTGCGTTCTTTGCCATATTATCAGTTTACTTGTTTCTCTTTGTGAAAATGTAATTTAGACAAGAGACACTTTATTTTAGTTTAGTTTTATTTATTTGTTTATTATTTTCATTTTGATTTTATTTACTTAATTATTTATTTATTTATTCATTTATTTTTTGAGAGGAGAGGGTAAAACATCTACTATAAAATTTCTCTGATGTTTTTCTGACTCGGTGGTAAACTTGTACACACGTTTTCGAATAAAATATGTGCTTTCTGGGACACTTCACATTCCGTTTAGGTATAATATGTAAAAAGTATTTCTGGTACAAGATTAGCATTATTTGTATAATTTTACGTTTTTTGCAAGGTTTTTTTATTCCCTCATTTCATTTTTTTTATTAATATTTCTTTTGCGCTTTGCACAATGTCACCGATTTAAGAAACTATTCAGACAAGCATGCATATCATTACTTAATATTAAAAATAAATAAATAAATAAATAGATAATAAAATAAAATCTCATGTGGACACCGCAAGACATCCTTGGACGCCTATTAAATAATATAAATTTTGATGCAGGGGAAGTTCGGGTACAATGAAACAAAATTTACTATTTTTTCTTTCCTCTTCACAAATTTGCATGTACGGAAATAAAATTAACGGATACTTTTAACGTACTCTTTTCCCCCATCTAAATGAATTTTTTATGAGTTTTTAAATAGTTTTTTTTATACTTAAGAAGTTACAAAAGGTAAATATCTGTCAGTGTTTCACTGTACCCCAAACAACCGGGGTACAATTAAACACTTAATAACCTATCACAAATACTCAAAATATACCAAAATTCAAATTTCGGTATATACGTTTTATGTGCATTTATAATAAAATTAGTGAGACATAAATATGAAATTTAAATGGAAAAAACAAATTTCATTAACCTGTTATAGCTAAGATGAAAACATAATACATTTATTTGCATACTGTAGTTTTTCAGTTTATATTAAATTTACTTAAATCAAATTCAAAAATTAGCATTTCTGCTTTCCTTTCCGTACCACCTGAAAGAACAGGGGGGCGGCAGTTTTGATAAAATTTGAATTTTTTAAAAAATGTATATTTCCGAAGAACGCACAAATTTGAATTTTGGGCTTAGTCGTTTGACGTACAGAGCTTCGCATTTCGTTAGACTTATGTTGCACTCAAATATCCCCAACAGAGTAGTTTTCTTTACATTTAACTTCACCTTCCTTGATTAAAACATAATAATTTAGAGGGATACTGCTTGTGTCATACATGTTATGTGATAATAGCTCATAATCTATACTGTCTGGATTGTTAGTTGAAGGACACTCTGGATTGTCACCCTCTTCAGAGTCTGAAGAAGATAGATTACGATTAACAATTTCTTGTTAACTTTAAGTGCTCTATGGAAATCTAAATCTAAATATTCAATAGTAACAACTTTATTTTACGTTAATGCATTCAACCGGGTTATAAAGAAACACTTCATGTCACAAGTGATGGGGTACAATAAAGCAAGTCTTTATTGTACCCCATCTGCAAGTGTTTCATTGTACCCCAAATTGAGGTTACAAACTAAATGAATTTTTACTAGTTCCTAGGGTTTATTTTTTAATTTTGGCTTTTTAAGTATGAAAACCACACCATAGTGATCACAATATTTGAAAAATAAATATTTATACACGCGAAAACAAGGAGGTAAAACAAAATTACAATTAGTAACGAAATTTATTTTCACTGGTGAAAATCCAATAATTTTCCATATCTCTTGTAAATATGCGACTGTCTCTAAATCACATCAGTAACTGTATATATTTGTATAATGCGTATGTGAGTTTCAACTTTGTGTGACAAATCTCATTTATTTTAGATAGCATGTTTCATTGAACCCCAACTTCCCCTTCTTCATTTAAATTTCTTCCATTTGAAATTCGGATACTATGCTTCCATAACATTAAGATTTGGCGAAATACCTACAAAAAATATCGCCAAGATGTGTTAAGGAAACTTACGTTTGGCATCGAATGTAGTGATATTTCGCGACCCTCGCATAGCTGGGCGAAGATTCTCGATGTTGTAATTATGGTCCAAACAATGATTGCCCATACACGTATTAATTATATTGAAGAAATCCATAGACCTTGAAGTATGAACAGTATTTTTTGCGTGACAATGTAGAAAAACTACACAGTCATTTGCAATCAAAAAGGGAGGTGCTGTACTTAGATCTTACAACAATCCTAAATGCGAAATTTAAAAATTTTGTGGCTAATCGTTTCTGATTCTACAGATGCTACGCCAAAATAAGTCAAAAATGGTTTCAGAGTTGATCAAAATGGATCATTGACTAAGTTTTTACGTTCATACATACATACGTTCGAACGTCGAGCAGACACTTTAAAAAGTAAATTCAGGGATGCTCTAAATTAATTTTTTCGTGCCAATCTAAATACTGATTTTTTTTCAAACCGCTCTCTTTGTACAAAGTAAAAATCGCATGTATTTAACTTAAGTTGGATAAAAGCCTCTATTTTTTCTTTTCTTCTTAAGCGATAAATTTAAAATAAATTACGTTTTCGCGTTATTCATTATATATTCTAATTATGAAATTATTTATCATTTAATTTCGTCGATAAATGAAAAATATTCACAAAACTTAAAAGTAATCTTTATAGCCAGGAATGTTTAATTCTCATTAAAATTGCATTACTTTAGAACGCAATATTTCATAGGAAACGTAATTAACTTAATTAATTTAAATAAACATTGTCAGTAATTATGTTTATGCGAACAACTATTTGAGCGCATGTGTGTTTAATTAAGTGTCACGTTGCAAGAATGCCTTGCTGCGTTTCTTAAAACAAAGCGCTTGAATTTCTCTTTACGCTACAGCGGAATTTGCATTCGAGTGAGCTAAGCAGAAGAGTAATAAAATATATCTCACATATGCATGATTAGCAAGAAATAAGTTGCCCTGCTCAGAGATCTCTGTTATACATTCAATTGGTCGAAATGAGATAAAACATAAATTTCAGATATACCATATGATGCACTTGACAGTTATATACAGGGTGTCCCAAAAAATTTTAGCACGCTTTACTTCTTTATCTATTAGAGATAAGTGGTCAATAAATTGAAAAAAATGTTAAAATAAGGTAGGGAAAATACTACTCTAAGAAATATTCTTCTCATTAATTTTCAAAAAGTTACACTTTTTAATTTTTATAGTACCCCATACAACAAATTCCTAATTAGTAAAATGTGCTTCATACATTAAGGTGGTGATGCACAAAATTGCAGCCTTTCACCATAAAACATCTTAGTGATATCTATAAACAAAGATGATCGGGGCTATACATGAATTTAAATGCACGTTTTATTGCTACAGTGGAGAAAAAAACGAACACAATCATAATTTTTGAACGACACCTAAAATGAGATCATCCGACGGGATTTTTTTTCCCTTCGAGAGGTATTGAAAAGTGGTTTAAGTCAGCATATATTTATCTACATATTCTGACACGGATATAATTATTGGAAAATATTTTTGGAAATATATTTGGAAATATATTTTTTGTTATCTCATTAGTGTATGGGGCGCACTTCACAAATTTGGATTTCTTTTTTTTTTTTTTTTTTTTTTTTTTTTTTATACGGTAGTCGTAAACAAATTAAAAAAATATAATTTTTTTGAAAATTAACGAGAGCACTTTTTTCTTAGCATAGTCTTTTTTCCCACTTTATTTTGAAAAAAAAAAACTTTTTTTTCAATTTACAGCATCCACTTCTCTCACTAATAACTAAAGAATTAAAGCACGTTAGCACCTTTTTGGGACACTCTGTATATATACATAAAATAACGTACAAAAATTCACCATAAATGACACGATAACGCAAAAAATATTGGGGGGGAGGGGGGCTCAAATAAGTCGGTTGAAAGGGGAGGGGGTTAAAAAATACTTCCCAGAAGTTTCCAAAAAATCAGGAATTTTCTAATTAAGTTCCAAATGAGCATTTTTCACTATAATCGTTACATAAAAAAAATATTTTTTCATTTTAGAAAATCTGTATAAGCGTTTCAAGTATCCTAACTTAATTTCAAATAAGTTTAAATGGAGCTCATCCAAAAATGCACATAATTAAAAAGACATGAAAGAAGTCATGTATTTTTCGGGGTTTTCCTTTTCGGTTTTTTTTTTTTTTTTTTTTTTTTCTTCAAGATTGTGAACTCGAGGTATCTAGTCCGAGGTGAGTGCTTTGTGTAGGTGTCTTTCTAAGCAGTCCTAACCGGAATTTACGAGACGTTTCGAAGAAAACCACTGGAAACTCCAAACGAGTAGGTCGGCGGATGCAACCTGGATTCGAACCAAGTACCTTTGGTCTACTAGTTGAGAGCGCTATGCGCTCACCCTGTGAGGCACATCGATTTTTTAACCCTTTGAGGCGCAACCCTTTCCCAACTCTGAAAAAAGGGCATCCGTTGCCATCGCTCGACTTAACTACCAGCAAGATGGCGGACGATCGAAACGTTCATCGTATGTCGTTCGTGTGCGTCCATCGAGACCCCTAGCAGCACCGGGCAGAGCCAGCTGCGTCAAAAAAAGGGTCTCTAGATCTGTGGCACACGATGAACGTTTCGATCGTCCGCCATCTTGCTGGTAGTTAAGTCGAGCGATTTTTTCAGAGTTGGGCAATCTATTCAGCTGTTCTCGCGTTCTTCGGTTTTTCAGCAGATGTCAGTGCTGTTAAAAAGAATCGTGATCATTTTTTGACGGGAAATGACGTGCTAAAAAGTAAAGGATTCACGTGGAGCTCTGTCACCCGCAACTATTTTTATAGTAATCCAATCTATTCTTTGTGACTGGCAACAGTCAAAACGTCAGAATTGGGTGTTCCCAGAGCGGGATCACTGCGCGTTAAAGGGTTAAACTGATTTCCAAAAACAGGAAGAGGTTCTATGTTAAACGCATATGGGTTTTTTAAATAAATTTCATTATCTTTGGTATAATTTTGTTGTTGCTGGGGGATTACGGCCAGTTATCTACACATGGGATCTAGGCCGCAAGATGTGGACTTTCTAAAGGGTCCTGACCCGTATTTATGCTATCATATTATTCAGAGGAAACCACTCCGAACGGTTAGGCCGGCGAATGCGATCTAGTTTTGAATCAGGAACCTTCCGTCTCCCAGCTTTACGAGGGATATCTTGTTAGGAGGGCGGAGTTCTTGGACGAAGGGCTTTTCCAAAGGCCCTAAACCGTGATCACGTTACAGCTGGATTAAACCACCCCGAACCTGAGACAGTGTTAGATCAACATCCTCCATTGAACTTTCACACTTCAGCCATCTAGTTAAATTTTTCATATTTTTTGAATAATGGGGTTAAAAGTATTATTTTTGAATGGTAGAACAGGATCACACAATGTATATATTAGGATGCTAGGTAACTATACAGGGTGTCCCATAAAGGTACTAAAACGTTTTAATTCTTTATCTGTTAGAGATAAATCGGCAACGTAAATAAATAAAATATTCAAAATAAGGTGGGGAAAAGACTACGTTAAGAAAACTTTACACTCGTTAGTCTTCACACAGTGACACATTTTTAATTCGTATAAGATCGCCGTAGAAAAATATTCCCAGTTAATAAACTGTATCCTATACTCTAATCAGGTGATGTACAAAATTAAAATTTCACAATCACGTCGTAAAACCAAAGGAGTGAAGATAAATATGAATGCTGACTTAAACCCCTTCTCAGTATCTCTCGAAAGGAAATAAATCACGTCGGATCTCATTTCAGTGAACATACAGAAATTACGCGAGAAAATATTTTTTTCAACTGTCAATTATCGTTTACCTTCATATTCATGTGTATAGTACCCGATCATCTGTGTTTATAAATATGTCTATGACATTTTAGGATGAAAGGATAAATTTTCTACATCACCTGATTAGTGTATGGTTCGGATATTCTTTTTATTTTGAACGGTGGGCGTATAAACATTTTTTAAAGTATGACTTTTTGAAAACTAACGAGAGATTTTTTTAAATTCTTAACGTAGTCTATTTTCTCACTTTATTAGCACTCGGGTGCTATTTCTTTCAAGCACGAGATTTTTGTCTACGCGGTGCGCTGTGGTCACTTATCCGTTTGATTCATGTTTTCTGCAGAGTGATTTGATATTGCTAACGGAAACATGAACTATCCCTTCAGATGATTTTCAAATACCAGGATCCACTTGGGTCGAACGGATAGACAGTGGTTTCCAAAACAGAAAGTCATCTGGAGTTATGATTTTTGTAGAAGAAAACTTTATAAAAAATCACTCTATAAAAAGAATATGAAACACTTTACCAGTGCCTACACGAGCCAGATCCATGGCGTTTAAATGGTCATTGCGTATATTCAAGATAAAGTGAGATTTGCAGTTACATACGCTAGTCCTCGAATTTCTTATGAAGATGAATTAGACGCTGTATTCGAAACGTTGCTGAAGGAGGATGATTGAAAGACTGTTTTAGTAGGAGATTTTAACATAGAATTAAATTCCGATCAAGGATCCGATTTCATAACTGAAATGGATAATTTGGATTTTCCAATACGTATTAATCTAAAACATTTCACCACTGGGATGTATTATACGAAACAACAATGGATGCAATTTTCAGCAACAAAATTATACGAACAGGAGTCTATAGGAGCACTCACAGTTATCTTTTTTCTTTTATATGGCAGAATCGATTGAATAGATTTGAAAAAACTGAAATTCTTCCAGCCGAGTGCGTAAATAAAATCTGGAATAATTTCAGATTTTCTTTTCTTTCTTTTTTTTTCAAGTGAAATTGCCCACTTTTCTCTAATACATAAAAAATCAAAGCGCTTCATCATCCTTTTGGGACACCCTGTTTATTAGGATGTTAAATTCGCTGTAAAGGTGACCGCAGAGACGGGTTTCCCCATAGGCCGAACGAAACAGCTACCTATATGCTGAGGCGAAGTGCCTCTTATTCTGCTGCCTTCGAAATTTGGTTCCGTAGTATTATAGCATATCTGCCCGCCACTGTGGAACGATATTCTACACTTTTTCCTTTACTAGATAAATTCATTTAAAGTGTTTATTTGAAAGGTTCAATGTAGATGGCAGCACCAAACATGGAAAATTTGACACATTTTGCCTTTATTTCATCGTAATTTAATAATTAATTTGTACAGACAATGAAAGAAATTTTTTCAAGAGGGATAGATATTTTATAAATGAAGCACATTTTTTTCTCTTTAAATTAAAAATTAAATTTTTCTTGAGGTAAACCTAGCTGTTCTAATGATCCGATTTTCCAATTTAATTCATTTTAATTCATTTTAGAATTTCTTGTTATTGCAAAAGAAAATCTAACTGTGGTGTAAATACTATGTAACTGATTCATAGATATTCCATCATTTATTTATGTCTTTAAAAATATTTCTTAGACTAAATCATGAGTTGCATTCTTGCATACCACGCGGATGTAGATCTAACTGTTAGGAGTTATATCGATTTAAATCGGGATCCTGAGAAGCAGTGGTGGATTCTGGTGGGATCTAGTTTTTCGGGGGGGCGGTTAGTTTTTCGGTGGGGGCAGTTATTTAGAAGATTGACATATACATCCATTGTATGGAAGTAAAATAGGATCTTTTACATTAATTTCTTTTTTTCTAAGGCGGGGGTCGCGATCGCCTCCTCCGCCCCCTTTTAATCCGCCCTTGCTGAGAAATTTTTCGTGTGTATAGATATTAGGTTTTTGCTACCGACTCAGGAATCCCTAAAAATCCTGGAATATTCAGGCAATTTTATTTTAACACAAAATTTCAGAGAAAATTGAAAAATTTGACTGAAAACCAGGAAACTCTTGAAATATGGTCTGGAAAATGATCTGAAGGTTTGCATCTATAAATATTTTCCTTTGTCTGTGCAAAACATATTTCGGATTTGTGTGCTTGGCCCGAATTTCGCTTATAAAATTACGTCAGATAGACAAAAAAGAAGGGGGGAGGTGCCTTCCGTAAGGGTCTTTGTAAGGGTTCCTAACCCGTATTCACGTTAAGTTTCGGAGAAAATTTCGGAAAACTCCGAACAGTCAGGTCGGCGGACGCGACCTGGTTTTGAAACAGGCATCTTCCGTTTATCATTTTGAGTGACTTAACCACCCGGACATTTGTGGGGCCATATTTTTACATTCCGAATATCTACCATATAAGGAAAGTATTGTAATCATGAAAATATTCTACTTTGGCATTTTGGTGTATTTACACGTTTTGAGGTCTTATGAATTCATTTATGCTCTTTTACGAGATGTACGTATGTGTGTGTGTGTGTTTGAGAGAGAGAGAACGCGAATGCTCCTAAACAGTGCATTCGATTGTGCTCAAATTTCGTACATATAATATAGACCACCGTCGCAAGACCTTATTGATTTTGGTAAGTATAGGATTTATATATATATATATATATATATATATTTTTTTGCTGGGGTACGGAAATATTTCTTTTACTGAATAGCATATGGAAGGAAATTCTTCCAAGGACGCTAACGTCTAAACGGTGCATTCCATTAAGCGCAAATTAGGCATGTATAATAAAGGTCGCCATCACTTGATCTGTACAGATTTTGGTATGGATGTAACGCGTATTAACTTTACATCCGGAGAAAACCGACGAAAACTCCAAATCGATAGATCGACTGCCGCGCCTTAGCCTCGAACGCGAGACCTACACACTTCAGCTTTCTACCATGTTTTGTGCCTTATGCACTAGGCCATGGTAGGACATCTCGTAGAGGAGCAAATTTTAACACTGGTGCGATATGTTCTGAAATGGACCATCAAAATGTACCGTTTAATTGTTTGCTTTTCGCTGACAACATTTTGTTCATAGTGACTGCTTCTAAAATTTAGTTTAACAAAGCTTAGTTAGTTAGCAAAGTTTTAAAAAAATGTTTAGTTATTCAGATATAATTTTTTCGTACGAAATCATGCGGTAAGATCAATCCCTAAGCATATTACCAGGAAATTTTTTATAGGAATCGGCTACTAAAGTGTTATGCATATTTTATTACTAGTAAATTCAAAACGAAATGTCTTTCTTTCCACATTAACAACATAGATGTCAGCACTATAGAATTCATCTGACTCCCTCATTGACCAGAATCCCGTTGAATAATCAAATTCAACAGTATTACAGCGGACCCCCCATACCCTATAAAATGCAGTGCCAGATCTAGGACCTAGAGCCCGCTCGGAGCTAATCGGTCGTAATCCCACACACACACACACACACACGCCAGATCTAGGGGTGGGCTTGGGGTGGGCAAGCCGGGGGCCCTACCCCGGGCGCTGCTTGCGCTTAGTTTAAAAATAAACTATCCCCGAATTAAGTTAAAACTAGACTGATATTGTCATCTGCTGTGTAAAATGATATACAGGGTGATTATAATTAAAGTTCCACTATAAAACGATCAGAAAATGAAAACTACTGGACCAAATGCTATCAAACTTGGTAATTGTTTTTGAAGGTGGTCAGGGGATTTACTATCGACGATAAAAAAGTTCAAAAATTCAACACCAGGGCAAGTACGTATTTAAGGGGGAGATCCAGGGGTTCGAACCTCCTCACCCCCAAGGAAACTTTTATTTTTGTTACTAAAATGATAATGATATAGCGTACTTTTGAGAAAAGTACTGCCTTTTTTTGCCGTTTGGACCCCCTCCGAAATTTTTGAACCCCCTCCAATGTTCTTCATGGGGGGGAACATTGACCCCCCACCCTTAAATACGTCCTTGACCCTGGTGTTGAATTTTTGAGCTTTTTTCCCCTGATAATAAATCCCCTGACCACCTTTACACAATTACCAAGTTTGATAACATTCGGTCCAGTAGTTTGTCTTTTCTGATATTTTTAAAGTGGAACTTTAATTACAATCACCTTGTATAAACACAATTAAATTTGATTGATGAATTAATATTTGTAAAAACTGTTTTAACATCAAGTGTCATCCACTACAAGTTTTAAAAAAATGTATTTGAACTTCAGTGGTTAACTTGAACTAAAGGTATTTTATTAACGATTAAAAATTTGAACAAGATGTATAAATATATCTAGGGAGAGTGTGAACTAATAGTAGGAATTGACAAAAAATTCGTTAATAAGAAATGAAACGCTCTGATCTTTCTAGAGCATAGCTTTTGAACACCATTGCCCGAAAATATCACGGGCCCGAGAGATAGAGGGAGAAAGCTTAGCCCGTGATTTTGATGGAAGAAACGTTTTAGGGGTTAATAACGTTGGTAGCTAACAGTTTAACTTTCTTCCTGAAAATCGGGGTGTTTGGCACCTTGTCCTCATACCTCTTTACACTTTGACAAACAAATATTAATGTTCTGTATTTTTGTTTTGCAGTTGACGTCGGAAATTGCTTGCCAGAAATAGAGCAAAACATTTTCAGATAAGTATTTTTCATTGTTCTGTGAATTACTTTCAGCAGCTTTGTCTTTTCAGGAAGATCCTCCCTGGTGTATCTATATATGCCGTAGTACTCAGAAGAACAAGCTGCGGCTGTTGTCTTTCTATTTAAAAAATTTTTGGTTTTAGAATTTAGAATATCCGCCCAGCAATTTCCTACAGGTCACGAATTCTGGGTGCGTAAGTAGGATATAAAGATAGGCTGATTGGCTAGGCAGTGTAGCTCTTCCAAAATGGCCAATACTCGGCAACAGCTCGGGGGTCAAGAGGGCACTGGTTGACTTGTCTGATCCGAGGATGTGAATGTGCAGCGGCCCAACAGTAGGGTCACTCGCCCCTCGGAGTTGACGGTCTCTCTGGTCCTGGTAGTGTTCTCTCTGAGCTGGCTCCGATGTCCACTGTCAACGGTTCTTGACTTGGAGATCGATCCTTAGCTTGCTGGGGCGTTCACAATGGGCCGCTGCGTACCAAAAAGGGTGACTCGTGAACAAGTCCCTGCAATGCGACGGCGGTTTCCCGAAACTGATCGACGATGGTGGCTTGGAGCTCGGAGTTTGCACGGCCTATCTCCTGAAAGAGCTGGGTCGGAAAATATTCATGCTGGCGAATCCATTAGCCACAAAATTTGCTAATGAGGAAGGCTTTGATGCTTTGACAGTTCCGAGGCGAAGAAAAAGCTCTTGCGATGGCGTCTCAAGTGCGGATGTAAACGGCATACTACTTTTAAGAAATGGTCACTGACAAGGTGTCTCGCTTAAAAGCCGTTCGAAGCATGGGATCCTGCAGAAGATTCAGGACAGAAGGGGCCATTTTCACCCCAGTTTTAAGACTTTGATTAAGCAAATCTAGAATTTAAGAACTGGTCACTGACAAGGTGTCTCGCTTAAAAGTCGTTCGAAGCATGGGATCCTGCAGAAGATTCAGGACAGCAGGGGTCATTTTCACCCCAGTTTTAAGACTTTGATTAAGCAAATCTAGAATTTAAGAACTGGTCACTGACAAGGTGTCTCGCTTAAAAGCCGTTCGAAGCATGGGATCCTGCAGAAGATTCAGGACAGCAGGGGCCATTTTCAACCCAATTTTAAGACTTAGCTTAAGCAAATCTAGAGTGGCTCTTTTGAAGCTGATCGCTAAAAGTCTTCGTGCTTAGAATGCCAGGGAAGCTCATTCAATAGCATAAAATCACCGACTTGCATGGGTTTGGCCCCCATCTTTGCATACGCCACTGCATTGGGAAATGGCTTCAGCCTGATTGAGAACCCAGAATGTAGTTCGTTTTTTTGCATGGACATGGCCAATGGTGAGTTAAGAAAAGTCTTAAATTTATTAGGATTTATTTTTATTTTTCCTACTTATATGTATGTAACTCTGCTCACTAAAAATTATTGATTTTCAACTTCACTAAGAATAAGGTTGAAAACGGAATTGCGTAAGAGTTTTCCGGTATTGGGGATAAACAGAAGGGTCAGCAGATCAAAAATTGTCATATATCGTCAATGTTCATGATTAATAACAGCACTAGCACACAAATGCTCTAAGTTAGGCTACCTATTAACTGTACGCGCGTATGATAAGCGGCACACTGAATTCCTCAAAAAGTGATCTCAAGGAACTCTTCGATTTCTCTTTCTGCGTGCACTTTTACGCTATGCAGTTACTCTGTAGGCACTTTTGGAGGCTTGAAGTTTCAGTGACCAACACGTTGGCACGATTATGATATCAAGAGCTTTTTAGATGACAGTTACTATTAAAACAACTTAATTTAGAAAGTTAGCTGTACAGAAAGAAATAGGTGCAGTTAGAATTTTGCAAAATAGTGGCATATACAATAGTATACGATGCACATGCATCAAATTGCAAAATGTGAACTCTAACATTTTTTCTCTTCTCACTTTCCAGAGATAAGGACACTAGAACCTCTCAGATCTCTGAACGAAGGAATGTTGAGGAGTCTTGTATAACATTTATCGTAGTGTGCGCACTTGGACTGGCTTTTTTAGTTTTCATGGATTGAATTTTTTAATGTGGTGTTTGAAATGCATGAAAGCACATTTGTTGGTAAACTTTGTTTTACAAGTTCTGTAGTGTAACTAACAGAATTCAATAAATTTGAATTTCTTGTTTTAGTTGTTTTAAAGTCTTTATTCCCACCAATGCAACAGTGCTAACAATGAACGGCATTCGAATTCTTCGTAACCTGCGAAATAGATTTTATAAATGCCGCAAGCAGTTTTTTTTCTTAAATAGGAAGAAGTGAAATAAAGGAAGTTACACACACAAATTTTGCTGGATTACAAATGATTTAGAATAGCCGCTAGAGTAAAAGCAGACCGCTATTTGTGTTTGAATTTAAAGGTGCAAAGCTTCTTCTAATCTTCCTAAATTTTGTGTCACATAGAAAATTTAGGAAGTCCTGCACACGGCGATACAAAAATGAAAGAAAACTACAATACTTTATTGAACCTAGTACGCTCAATGATCATGGTATGGGAAAACTCATTTTGAAAGTTGGGAGAATCTAAAATAACTAGCCGCCCAATACTTTCTTTACCTCTGCTTCACTTTTCGTTTACATTGTCAAAAGTTTCCTCAGTGGCTTTGTGTGTGCTAGGTATCTAAGCATATGAGCATGTTAAAAAAATTATCCTAAAACGTCTTCACAGTTGAATATTTCAGAAGCAGGCGATAGAGTCAAAAGAACGAACTCTCGATAAACCTACATACCATGTCCATGTAACATTTACCAAAAGTTTGCCAAACATTTTCTTTAGTTCTGTCATTGTTTTCTTATTTGCCTCATGCACTGAGAGTTTGGATTTAATGTACCGCATTGTCCATGCATCATGCATTTTGTTACAATTTCAAATAATTTTGGATTACAATGAATATATGGTAACTCTGCACTCGCATACTTGTTAATATTTGTTTGTATTTTTGATAGTGAGTCTAACTTTAATAAAATGTGTGCATGGTAAGCCCTTTTTCTGAAATTCAATTACGTATATTAGCAGTAATAACACAAAAAATGGGGAGTTTCAAAATATCTGGTCGTCGTACCATAGCCGTTGCATCTTGGTAGTTTTGCTGCATGTATCTTGCACTGCCTGGCAATGTTGATGGAAATATCATCATTAACCTTTTGACTGCTATGCAGCGCTATTACGCTTTTGGAATGTACACTAGGGTGGAGTGAAAATGGCAAAAAAAATTTTTTTTTTTTTTATTTTAATATTTCCTGACCCAACAATCGAGTATTATTGATATCGAGTATAATGTTTGGCAAAAAAGTCACAGAAAAAAAATTGTAGTCCATTCACTGATTATCTTCAGGTTCCACACAGGGCTCAAAGAAAGTAATGTTAACGTAAAAAGTAAAAAAATCAATTTTTTTAAATTTAATTTTAATGTTTACAAACTTTATTTTCTGACTCAAAAACAGTTCTAATTACTAAGAAGAAACAGTACGGCAATGTTTATTGCCGTTAAAAAAGAAAAAAAAAGAAAGAAGAAAAAAACAGTCGCTAACTTGCAACCGAGCGTCATAAGTTTTGGGGTATATTTTGAATACATAGCTATTAAATATTTACATATTACTTCCTTTTTAAAGACAAGAAAGCACACTAATACAGAAAAGGAAATGATACAAAATTTACCTTTCGAGTATTACTGACTAATAAAGCATTTTACTTTAATCAGTCTTCAATTTTGGAGTCCACATGCCTGGCAAAATAATGAACTTTGGTAGTTCCTTTCGTGATTTGATTCCACAACGAATGTATCCATATCTGGCTTTTGCTCCACATGCTACCAATGATGCTTGCGTTAGTAGTTTTACATGCCTTTCTACTGCTTGAGAATGGCAAGGGGCTTCTCTACTTCAAATTCTGAACCGTTTCTGATCATACTTGCTACGTCTTCGTCACCGAGGTTAATGAAAGCTGGTGGTTCCAAAGGACTGTCCCAGTGAATTGTATGAAAATACTCCTTTGCTTCGAAATTTATATTTGGAAGATCAAATTGGCGTATTTTTCTCTTCCATTCAGTTTTTCTTGCTTTCAATACTCTTCTTAGGTCAAGTTCTCGAATATGTGATCATCAAACAGCATTGCCAACAGAATATTTTCAGAATGAGCAAAATAAGAGTTCCGCTGAATAACTTCATGAAAGATTGACTTAAAATCTTCTGGGAAGAAGGAACTTCTTTTCATCATTCCGTGCTCCATGAGTAGCTCCTGGGATTTTTCTTATTTCAAAGCAGGATGGCACGTAAACTTTCATCACATAGTCTACAAGGAGTTTAAAGCATTCTGTTGGTTCGGTAGTCGACACGTACAGGCGCAGTATTCTGTTCGCTGTAGTGAGTCAGCTTGAATGAGACATCCTTCCTGGACTTGTGTTTCCCAAATGTGAATGGCACTGTTTCGAGCATACTGCCCTAGAAATATCGAAGAGGTACTTTTGGTCTGTACTGAGGTCTTTTTTTATCAATCTCAGTCAGAGCAACAGGAATAGAAACAAAATTTGTCACAGCAAACGTTTCATACGTTTCCAGAGATTTTCCTATTGTTCCAGAAAACTGGTGTGGCCCAGATGTCTTTCCGTCAATCTTATGGAAAAGGTGGCGAAGAGGTAGTTCATTAGTATGCAATTAGCATACAAACCAGTGCAATTTATGGCCAATAAAGATTTCAAGGCGTCTAATTCTGTCAATTTTCTTCCCAATGTTGACTTTCCTTCCAGCGCCCCCAACGGCAACAAGATCCGAAAGCGTAATCTCTTTCTGTGTAACAAAGTTGATGATGCTGCAAGTAATATCAGTTCTAGAGCCTGAATGTGGAGTCACATGTCCTATGTGAACAGAACCAGGTTCTGACAACGTAACAATATGCTCTTCCACAGATACAGTAGTATATAAAGAGCTTGCCTTCTTATATAATAGTTGTGTCCTTTTTTACATCGAAGTATATGGTTTACAAAGACTGTGTTACTTGTATAGAATTAAGTTGTGATCGTATCTTTCATTAAATTTTAATAAGGTGAATTACTTCTTGGTGACTCACCATAGGCAAGGAGGCTTTCTTCCAAATTCTTTCAACGTCCAAAGAAATAATTTCGATGATCTCTTTTACTAAAGGATCCTTTTTGTTACCCTGCTTCCACAGTATATCATTTTTTGTAATTAAGAAATGCTTCATTAAATCAGAATACGTTGGTGATAACAATGTCTCTTTCAATTGTACTGGAATTCCGAAAATACTACAAAACGTTTCACTTCTAGTTGTGGTCATATTTAAATTCAAAACTCCGTATTATTTTGTCAAATATAAATCAAAATTAACAAAACGTATTGCTTCAACTTTACAAAGTAGAAACAAGTGGTTGAAACAAAGGCAATCGCAAAAACGAATCATTCCACACAATAAAAGTGACGTGCCTTATTAGGTTATGATATAATAGTTAGATTAGAACACGCGCTGCCATCCTAGTAGATTTTAGCGTATTATTTGTACATGCTATTTTTATGTACAAAAAGCCATTTCTGGATCTGATATCCGGCAGTAAAGTTTCAATGAAACAATTTATTAATGAGAAAGTAATTCATTAGTATTATTTTGCAAATTGTTGAATTATTTAGTAAAATATTAAATTTAAAAAATATTTTTTACATAAAAATCATTAAAAACTTAAAAAAGGCCAATATAAACATTCACTTGAGGTGTGGAACCTCAAGATGCCAACATTTGAAGCTGAACTTTGAAGAGAATTGGTTTCAGTTAGTTTGGAACCATATAATGACTCAGGCAATGCGAATTTCGAAAAAAAGTTTTTTCGATCCACCCTAATGTACACCCTCCAAAACAAGCATTCGAGCAAGAGAGAAATTTCCTACGTTGGTTTCGTATATTAAAAATTATTTATCATAGCATATGAGTTAGGCTATGCATAAATATGACATCCCATATTTCTATTAAGTTGTGCGTTTTTCAAAAACTCAATTATTTTTCGCAAATCTAAAATAGGAAACTTCTCTCTTGTTCGAATACTCTTATTGGAGGGTGCATGAGGATTTTGATGGATAGCAGTCAAATGATTAATTTACCAGCTTGTAAATTTGCATTTCGAGCACGGGTCTCTAGAGCACCTAAAAGACCATTGTGCAGCTCTACTCTCAATTTTTTTGGTTCATTCGGATATAATTTAATCGTGAACCTTCGGTTTTACCATACTGTCGATATACTGTTGCCACTAAAAACCACTACGAATTGCAACTGAGTCACCCATATTCTTTCAGCCGAACATGTTCCATTCCATCATCCACTCTCACACCTCTAGGCAAAGGATGAAAGATAGGGTCACAGCAGTGGTTCATAGGACATATATTTCTACAGTTACCTAGCCTTAGGATATATGCAAATGTCTCTATTCGCAGGAGGCTCACCATCATCTCATACAGAATGGCTGCAACTTCAGTTTTAGATGTTGGTACACATCTTCGTTGATTGTACCTTCGCATATCCTTCGCACCTTCGTCTGATTGTTCCATAAAAACCGTTTTAACATTTGCAATTGGATTTATTTGTATTAATGGTAGGATGAAAGATAGGGTCATGAAGAAATGTCCAGTAATAAGATGTAAGAATGGTCCAGCAAAGAGGGACTTCGTAATAAGTCATTCAATTTTTCCTTAACATTTCGCAAGCAGCCTTCATTATTTTGAATGAGAAAATCATTTGCCTCACTTGAAGTCCATATCCAGGTTTGCTTCGTTCATTTGAATATAGGTCGGGCGGGGAAAGGCGTGGGGAACCGCTCACGGCCTCGCACCTGTGGGCCTCGCGTTGCAGTCTCAACGGAATTAAGGGGAATAGGACCGTCCAAAGATCCCTGTCTCCCTTAAAAATAAATACATGTTTTTAGCACTACAGTGCTATTATTAAAAGCGAGCAGGTATTCTTAGCGTTGACACAATTTGTCACGCCTCGGCATTTTTCAAATGTTTGCCGGATAACGCGGAGGGGGCGGGGAAATAAAATGTTAAAAAAATGTTTATTTACATGTTTATTATAAACGAAAAAGTATAGTTAG
This sequence comes from Cheiracanthium punctorium, assembly GCA_038373885.1. NCBI lineage: Eukaryota > Metazoa > Arthropoda > Arachnida > Araneae > Cheiracanthiidae > Cheiracanthium > Cheiracanthium punctorium. Next base: position 757,424 of record JAWZYV010004889.1, read on the forward strand.
AATATGCCGCGAAAATTGTAAAATTTTTAGTAGGCGATTTTAATATAAATTTCAATTCTGAAGAAGTGTTTTATGGAACAGGGAAGACAGATACGGTGCACTCATTAGAGATGAGACGGGCTCAGCCCGAGCCCGAAAGCCCGAGCCTGAGCTCGGGCCCGAACCGGGCTCGGGCCCTGTAATTCACGATTGCGTTCGGGCTCGGGCTCGTGAAAAATGTCTCCTTTGTTGAGCATACTCCTTGAAACGGATTTTAAAAAGCGATTCATCGGAAAAATACTGATGGAATGCTAAAAGACTTGCAACAAAATAATGGATAGGTAAAAAGCTAGCTTTTTCACATAATTTACTAAATGGTGTGTTGTGCTATTTCATTTGCGTATGTGTGTTAAAATGCTGTTAATTCACAATTTCGGCCTCATTATTTACTGGTCTATCTTAGTTAAATGTATATATTCACATAGTCTCATAAAATATTTTTTTTAAGTAATTTTGTTCCTATCAACGAAATTCTTATGCAATAATATATTCTTATGCAATTCTATGCAAATATGCAAATTTCTTAAATTTATTATGCAAAATCTCTTTTCTGGACGTGTTTTAAATATAACATTTTTTAATGTCACTATACGAGATTTATAACATGTATTTTTCTGTATCTAATATATCTAAGTACATACGAATGTTTAACACTAATGTGAGTACTCAACGGAATTTTTAATAAAAATTGAAGCATTATTGTTATTATTTGATAAACATGGATATAAAGAATTAGAAAGTGCATCAAGAGTTTGCAACTATATTTGTCTTTAATATGCACAAAAGGCAAAATTTATCGTATTGTATCAATGAAGTAACTGAATTTTATTTATCTTCAGCTGAAATTTCGGGCTCGGGCTCCGACTTTAATATTGCTCGGGCTCGGGCGGGCTCGGATTAAAAGTCCTCGGGCTCGGATGGGCTCGGGCTTCAAAAAATGAGCCCGAACTCATCTTTAGCACTCATAGATTACGATACATATCCTAAATCGTATTAGTTATTTATTTTATAAAGTCTAGAATATGCCTGACGAAGATTTGCGAACGCTTTTTGATAGGTGATTTCAATTCCGAAGAAGTTTTTTTATGGAACAGAGAAGACAAATAATACTCATAGATTATGATGCACATTCCAAGCAGTAACCTTTTACTGACCGCATTGAGATCCAGGCATGCTTTAAATTAGTTTTTTGTACATATATTTTGTGTTCTAATGCGTTAGCTAAAGGATACTAGTCATTTTAAATAGGGGAAAGAATTATACAATTTTCCCTGTGTCTCGAATTTGGTCATTTCTGAGTAATTTACATTGATTTCAAAAACAGTGTAAAACTTCCTCCTATCATCACGTTGACAGCCTTGTGAGAACTCCTTCGACCGTCATGTTCAAGATAACAAACGAACTTGGTGCGTTCTTGAGTGGAAACTGCTTACGAACTATCATCCAAATGAACTCGATTCTCCGATTGAACTGAAGAGAACATACTTCTGCTGTTTCCCTAGAAGACTGTGACACGAAGAGCGGCAGCGCAGTGGTTAAACCCACTGACATTGATTGGTAGATGGCTCAATAGGGTTGCTCTCCTCTCGCGGGGCCGTCGGTCTAAGGGTCTGGAGTTTTGGGAAGTTTTCTCCAGATGTCACGTGAATACGCGCTAGGTACCCAGATTGGTTTGTGGAATTACGGCCGATTAGCTACGCTTGGGCTCTAGGCCGATGGATGGGGTGTAGAGATGAGACGGGCTCAGCCCGAGCCCGAAAGCCCGAGCCCGAGCCCGGGCCCGAACCGGGCTCGGGCTCTGAAATTCACAATTGTGTTCGGGCTCGGGCAGGCTCGGGCTCATGAAAAATTTCTCCTTTTTTGAACATACTGCTTGAAACAGATTTTAAAAAGTGATTTGTGAGGAAAATAAAAGCACTTATAAAAGATAAATAAACAAGTAAAAATAGCGGCACGGGCGCCTAGAAGGTGTGTGAAGCTCTTTGGGTATTTTAGAACGGCGGTTTATATTCCTTAGTTAGTCATGAGATCCGACATTTTTTGATAAAAAGATGAATACAGAGAATTAGAAAGTGCATTGAGAGTTTGCAACTATATTTGTATTTAATTTGCACAAACGGCAAAATTTATTGTGTTCTATCAATGAAGTAATTGAATTTTTTTAAATCTTTAGCTGAACTTTCGGGCTCGGGCGGGCTCGGGCTCCGACTTAAATAATATGGCTCGGGCTCGGGCGGGCTCGGATGAAAAGTCCTTGGGCTCGGGCTTCAAAAAATGAGCCCGAACTCATCTCTAATGGGGTGCCCTCCGTGGGGGTCTTTCTAAGGAGTCCTATCCTAACCCGTACTTACTCTAAGTTTCGGAGAAAACCACGAAAAACTCCGAACGGTTAGGTCGACGGGCGCGCGATGGGACCCGAACTTGAGACCTTCACACTTTGCCCGTCTACCATTTCCAGTGACATAACCACTGTGCCATGGTGAGGCCGCTAGGTACCTAGTAAAGTCCTCCCCCAAGACATTTGTCCTCTCCACAAGATAAGCTCTGTAAAAATTTATGAAAATGGCTACTTTCATGCAATTTTTTCCAGTTTTCAAAAAATGATGCAAATGCAAATTCTATTTCAAAAAATCAAGTCATCTTTTAACTTTATCTGCTCATTTTTTCAAGACAATGTTTATAAAATTTCCTTTTTGAATAAATTTTCAATTAGAAACATTGGCCTGTAAAGATTCGACCTAACCGTTCGGAGTTTGTCGTGGTTTTCTCCAAAATAGCGTAAATACGAGTTAGGACACCCCTTAGAAAGAAGAACCCCACTGAGGGCATCCTCTTTTGTGCTTTCCTACTGACGAGGAATTTATAAGCAGGCTTCGAGCCAAGCACACAAATCCGATATTTGTGTTCACAATAACAACAACATGATGAATATTCGAAAAAGAGTTTAATTTGTGTATTTTTTTTGTAATAAAGATTATTCCGATTTGTTTTAATACCCAAACGGTACTTTCTTCATTGATGAACTTATTAATTTTTCCCATTGATATTTCTACAAAAGACATTTTTACTGAATATCAAATCATCCTGAGTTTCCTTTTTAATAACTAGGGGCCAAGGCCCCCAGACTCGCTACGCTCGCTTTTCGTATGAGGCATTCGGCCCCTAATATGGCTTATTCGTAAAAAAAGACATAATTTCAACAGACAAAACCCGAAGATTGGATCAGATAGAATGTTACTGAGCTACACATTGCTTGGTTCTTGCATGTTCATTGGTATATAAAAATTTAAACTTCACACTACAGTAGACCCCCTCCCCTTCATAACACGGAAGATATTTTGTTATGGGAATCCGTGTTGTACGGGTCCTGAGCTATAATCCACCTGGAGTGCGGACTCCGTTTATAAACGCTGGAAAAATTATTTGCACTCCTCAGAAACACAATGATATTTAATGTTGCCATTCAAAAGTTATATTAATTAGGAGCTAAAGCATAATAAAATCAGAACATCTGTTGCAGCTGTACTTTTAATAATGTAAAACCTATTGGACACCTTGCGAATTTGCCACCCATGGCGATTTTTCATTATTTGGCGACTTGCGTACATGTAAAGTTAATAAAAGCTACGGAACAGATAGGATATCTTGCCACCAATGGCAACTTTTCATTATTTGGCGATTTACACATGCTCACAACCTATAATTACTGTTCATTTAAGGTTAATGGAAAACCCTTATCCATATTTTCATTTACATAATCGTTTGCAGATTGGCGTACTTAGCACCACGAATTATACCATCTCGTCACGCTAGCAAATACCCAAAGTGTACTATAACTGCTATAATGGCATAGTTAACGCCGCCAAATAATCCAGCTGGACCGAGCCGGCTTTAAAATAATCTGCTTTTTAATTATCTTTCATTTTCAAGATATTAGTTATTCTGTATTGGAAAAACGAATAATCGCTAATTCTAAACACCTGTTGTCTAAGCGAACTTACTATTTGAAAATTGTCAACTTTTATTAACACATTTTGAGTTACTTATTTCATATAGTTTTTATTTTGGCGTAAAATGGGCGTAATTCTAACTCATATTTGTAAATTTCACGCGATTCTAGATACTTGGAAACGCTGGCAAAGGAATGAATGATTTTATTCCAAATCCGGCAACCATTTTGTTTATTTTTTCAGTTTTTTATTAATATCTTCTAAAATAATTCGATTTTCGAAATTTAAGTCAGCTTATCAGGTTCCTCCGAATTTTTCGAATCTGTGGGCACCTTAGTCGAAACTCAAATCCCCACTGTTTAGGAGGAGATAGGCCAACAAGCTTTGACAGCGCCAGCGGCCTTCACTTTTTTTTAGAATAGAGAGACGCTTTTAATATGTCTTACCACGTGATCTGTCAATAACGTGATATTGCAGTTCGTTAATACATAAATTATTTTATGCAGAAATACCTAGAATATAAAAATTAATGATCATGCATATAAAATTTAGATTAGATTGTTTGATTAAAATAAGATTATAGAGAGTAAATTTTGTAAATTAATAATTAAGAACGATAGCATAACAATGTAACAAATAGCTCAAGAATTAGTGCCAGTCTGTTTAATTTTTGATAAGATAGTAACTTAATATAAGGGTAGTAACAAAGGGTAAGTTTAAAAATTTAAACGGTTGTTAAATACAATTAGTAAAATGACTTTTCTGTATAGAACTTACATGTTTAAATTTTCCTACTCTTATTTCTATTTTTACATGCATGTTTTTTCATCTATGTACCACAGTAAGCTCTCTAGTGCTGAATTAAAAAGTAGCAGAAAAAAAATATCTATGTGTGTTTATTGTTAGAAAATTTAGATGTAGATGGCAGCACAAAAATGACACTCTACTCAACTCCTTTTCAAAAAAGTGTTAGATTGCAGGTTAAATTTTCCATCAAACTTTCATGAATAACTATTTACTATTATTTAGTTATTTGCATTAATTTATTTTGAACCATTTATGTTAACAATAAATAATTTTATTCTAATCTAATTCCACTAGTATCGGAAATTCATTCACTCTTACGTATATCCCATTTTCCACTTTTTCAAAATAAGTCAGAACTGTACCTTTAGATTATGGATAGTTACAACCAATATACTCTCCAAAGAAAGATAAGAGAAAGTCCCTATTTCTGTTTCATATTTTCTGTTCGTCTGCAAAAAAATTGCATCCCTTGATATAAGTGGCGCAGCAGTGGAGGGTCTAGTGCAGCGGTTGGGGTGTCGAAGATCAAGAAGCCCCAATGGACTACAATAATCTACCTTATATTAAGACATCCATAAGTGTGCAAACACTTAGTATTTCCTCCCTACATATATACCCCTTTCCTCCCTACATATATACCCCTAGGGTACGTTGCGCCCCTCTGCAAACTTAAAAAAGTCGCCTTTTTATGTTCTTGAACAAGCTTTTCACCTTTTGAGTTCGAAAAGGTGCCCCGATGCGACAGTGGCATGGCTAGAAGGGGCAAAGGAGGGGTATCTGTTCCCGGCCGCAGCACTCGAGGGGCGCCAAATTGTAGAAAAAAAAAATCCCCATTACATTTTGACAAATAGGAGGCTGCGTAAAAGTTTCAGTTGTCCCCAGGCTCTCAAAACTTTAACTACGCCTCTGATTACTGATTCGATAGCATCAATAATCAGAGGATCTGATCGCCTCTCATCACTTGATCATGATTGGAAGTTTAGTTTACACTTGAATACTTTTTTATGATGTTTCAGGACAAATTCATTTCTGTAGGAAATACGTTTATTATACTTATAAATAACCTATTTTTTATGTTTATTCATTTATTTGACACTTTAAAAAAAAGAATAATTTTGCAGCTCATTCCTTGGAAAATTATATTCATAAATCGAAATTCAATATTAGAAAATATTTGATAAAATGTGCATAAAAATCTTAATTCCAAATAATGAGTATAGTATATGATTAAATTAACTTTCTAAAGCTCGCATAAGAGTATTTCAGAATAACTAAAAGCAATAAAAGTGCAATTGGTAACAGTATAGTTATTAAAACCTGTTTATTACAAATTAAGATAATAAGCTATTTGGAGATAAAATCACAAAAATCTGTATATTTGTTTATTTTCAATAAGGTCCTGTAGATGGCAGCACGAAATTACTGCATATTTTGCTTCTTTTCTTAATTGGTACATTTTCTACAAGCTTGGTCGTTTGTATTCAGCAAAACTTACACGAGGAGTATCTGCCTAGGATGGGGAATGTCTTGGTCGTAAGACTTTCTAAGGGGTCCTAACGAGCATTCACGTTACATCTGTAGAGAACCTGCCAAAATTCCAGACCGCTAGATCGACAGCCAGGCGATGAAACCCGACCCGGGACCTTCACACTTCAGCCGTCTACCACTTTGTTTGTTTGTTTGAGAACATGTATTTCGGATTTGTGTGCTTGGCTCGAACTCCGCGCTTATAAATCTATGCCAGAAGGACAATACACGGGGGGAGGTGCCCTCCGTGGGGGTCTTTCTAAGGGGTCCTAACCCGTATTTGCGATAGTTTCGGAGAAAACCACATAAAACTCCGAACGGTTAGGTCGACAGCCGCGCGATGGGATCCGAACCCGGGACTTCACACTTCAGCAGTCTACCATTTTCAGTGACATAACCACTGTGCCACGGTGAGGGTGTCTACCACTTTTACAAACATCGAATCGACAGGAAGGGATTCAGTTTAGTTTGAAAAAATACTAGTACTATCCTAATAATGCTTAGCACCTTTTATCGACTGACCTAGTGACGGGGAGACAGTGAGGCGTTTATCAATAGGCATTGGAGGCGGCCGCCTGTAGCCCCAAGACTACGAGCCCCCCCCCCCCCCCCTCCCCCAAATTGCAAATACCCACACACCTAAAAACTGACTACAAATCAAGCTTCAAATTAAGAAAATTTAACAGATTTTTTTTTATCCATCCCTGACGCCATCAAATTTCAGTTGGCCGTTGGTAACAGTTCTTCCAAGTTCAGAAATGTCATTTGTCAGTAGAAGATAGACTTATTCAGTCTTTACATCTAACCTGTTCCGCCTGTCAGTGGCGGCCCGTGGTCAAAACTATGAGTGCAGCCGGAAGCATATCAGCCCCCCCCCCCTTTTCCTCCGAACAGGATTGGAAAATCTTTGTTACTGAATTCGATGGCGGATTAAGCCCTCACCGAGGAAAAAAAAAAAAAAAAAGAAATTACATAAAAAATGTAAGAGATCCTATTTTACTTCCATAAAATGAATATAAATTTCAATCAGCCACTCTTACCTCAAAATTGCATTAATCCGTGTCTGATTCGAAGTTTCCTTAGAATTTTCTTTTGTAACGATAACTTGAGAAGAACAGAAAAAAAAAAAGAAAACTTACTTATTTTTTATAAGTCAAATCAATCCTCCTTTCTTTTAAACATGCGAATCGGTCAGTGATGTCCCCATAAAAAGGCGTTGTTTTAATTCAGATATCAATAATTTTAAAAGCTCTTTAAAATTTCCCATGTTTAAAGAATTTTCTCGCTCGTCATGTCCTCTAAATGCCAGTTCTTGCTTACTTAAAAACAATACTGCTTTGATGGGTCATTGTCCATTCATAAGCGTCTATTCAGGCTTATCTTATTGATAAATTCAGCAATATAAAGTCGAGAGTTTTCCAAACATATATTCTCCTTACCCCCTCCCTCAGTTCTCGTCCGAGCCAATCAGTTAGTCGAGTTCTCAAGATCAGCCGCCGTTAGAAAATCTTTTATCGGCTGTATCAGCTGCATAGTCCCTATGCCGGAGAGGCTGCTTACGTAGTCGTTGTCATGGCAACGGTGCTGCCAATTTTCTTTTCAGCGCTCTGGGCTGAACCAAAGATTTTCCCAACTGAATTGCGGGAAGATTAAAGTGCTTTTTTTCTGAATGAGCGATCCGGCCACAATACGTTTTTTTTTGTTGGTTTTTTTTCGGAGATTTTTTTAGTTTACCGTAGGAATTCCACAATTCTAATCTGAATTTAGGAAAATAAGTAGAATAAATTATTTTAAAGTATGTGCTGATAATTTCAAGTGCAGCCCGGCTGTACTTGCTGTATCCCACGAGCCGCCACTGCCGCCTGTTAGTTCAAATCATGTCAGTGAAGTGAATAACGATCAGCTCATTCTCACTGTCAATAGACGAGAACAGAAGAAATAAAAAACGTTGATTTCGACGAGATGATAAACGAATTTGCAAACAGGAAATGCAGAAAGAAAGCGTTTTCAGTGGTAAACATGTAAATTCATTAATAGTATAAGTAAAATTCTTATCTCTATACTTAGCCAAGACCAGGTGGTTCTTTTTTATCCTAGATTGCATCATTGGTCTTTGTCTTTCCTACTCTGGAAAAAGGGAGTGGGAGGGGAGAACAATATTTCAGTTGTGGAAACATCAAAATTTTTTATGATAATTTCCATTTCTGTTGGGGAGGGGAGGAGGGTGTAGTCATCTATTAAAAGGCCTCAAAATTCGTAAGCCGCCTATGGCCTCAACATTCATAAACGCGTCACTGCGGAGAGAACGGTTTCGTAACGAGTGTAAATATCATGAAAGTACACAATGCCCAAAATACTCATTAAGAAATATGCAGTTTGCAGCTACAGAAAAATTGGATATCGTGTGAGCGTTTTAAACTACCATTTAGCCGCAGATAAAATTGTTAAACCTTAAATTATTGAAAAAAATAACACGAAATTTGACAGTTCCACTTTTTGGAAGTTTGCAGCGTTTTATTTGTATGAGAGCTCATCCGTTGTACTTTTATTTCATTCAATTTTTATATTGAATTTAAAAAAATAATATTCGTAGTATTGGTACTATTGATACTAATTTTATTTCAGGAATACAATTATAACGGTAAGCAAAAATTTATTATAAAAAAAAGAAAAAAAAGTAGCTAATGGTATAATTTACAATAGAATAACTGAGGAATCCTTTTTATTTTCTTTTTCTTCCCTTTTTTTCGTTCTTTCTTCATCTTATCCTTCTTTTTTTTAAGCACCAGAGTGTTTTTAACTTTAAACCTAGAACATGTGTCTTACTCCCCAGTTATTCTATTGAAAAGTGAAAGACGTACTATTTAAACTTCATATGTAATAATTATTTTTTAATGTGAAAATAATCTGATGCACTTTGAAATGTGTTTAATGTTATTACAAACCTACACGGGGGGTATCTGTCTACGCGGAGGGGTTGGGGGGGTGCTTAGTTAGGGAATATTTTAAGGGGTTCTAAAGCGCATTCACGTTCATCTGGAGAAAATGAGGCCCATGGCACAGTGGTTATATCACTGAAAATGGTAGACGGCCGAAGTGTGAAGGTCCCGGGTTCGGGTCCCATCGCGCGGTCGTCGATCTAACGGTCTGGAGTTTTGGTAGGTTTTCTCCAGATCTAACATTAATACGCGTTAGAACCCCTTAGAAAGTCCTCCTACAAAGGCATCCCTCATCTTAGGCAGATACCCCTCGCGCAGGTTTGCCTTAATTACAAACACACACACACACACTGGAGAAAATAAGATACACTTTAAAATACTGCAGCTTTTTTAGCAACATTAACTTTAATATAAATGCTAGCGGTTGCGTAGCCTTGCGGAGTTTGAGTGCCAGAGCATCAGCCCGTGGCTGAGAAGTTCAACTCTCGAAACTAGAAGGCAGGAGGTGCCAGGTTCAAACCCTGGTCGGGCCTGTTGACCTAGCCGTTCGCAGTTTTCAGTGTTTTTCTCAGAAACATTATTTTTTATCGTCGAATTTTGTGAAACTGTATTTTCCATGTGAAAGGATAAAAACTGAAGAAAATAATTTTGATGTAGATCAGACATTTCATATTCAATAACATTTGTTTTCAGTTTCTTCATTTTAATCTGTTTAAAATCAATCATTTTAACATTTATTTCTGTTCTCATTTATCATTACTTTGGCTTTCAAAATTTCTATTTCACTTTTCCCGTATACAATATTCTTTTATTGAGTACTAGCTGAAGTACCCGTTCTTCGCACGGGAATGAATAGACTTTTTAATATTACGATTTGCGGTGATTACTATTCATTGAAATAAACACATATAGCAAAGTGGATATCGCGTTATATTTTGTCCAAAAATCATGCATACCGAATTGCAAGGCAATCGTTTGTATGGTGCAGAAGGCCATGCGGCGTAGCGCAATCTAGTGGCGAGTTTTAGCAAAACGGATACGGCGAAAATATTTTTCGCATTCAGATATCGGTGTATACGAATTTTCATGACTATCGGCTGGACAGTCCTGAAGTTCATGTGTTGACGCGACATCTAGTGGCAAGTTATAGGAAAATGGATAGCGCCAAACTCTTCCCCGTGTTCAAATATGTGTGTATACCTATTTTCATAGCGATTATTTGCACAGTCAAGAAGTGATACACTGCAGGGCCATCTAGTGGTTCAATAAAGTAATGATTTGCTACAGCGCCGTCAAGTGGCGAGTTATAGCAAAATGGATAACGCCAAAATATTCTCATTGTTCAAATAGCTATGTATACTGATTTTCATAGCGATCGTTTGAATGGTCAAGAATTTGGCCTGCTGCAGCGTCATCTAGTGGCGAGTTAAAATAATAATGCATTGCAGTGTCATCTAGTGGTGAGTAACATCAAAAGGAACGCAGTTAGAATATATTCTTCCTGCTCAAATGTGTAAGTATAAAAAAATGTATGCTGTTCGGCCGAACGGTATAGAAGTTGATGCTTTGCAGCGCCATTTAGCGGCAAGTTACAGCAAAATGGATAGTGAAAAATATTCTCCGTGTTCTAATATTCGCGTGTACCAAATTTCATCGTGCAACGGTGCTCAACGGTGCTGGAGTTTTTCAACCTCATAAACACATACCAACATTCATTTTTATCTATAAACAGTTTTATTATATATACCAGTCTCAAATAAAATCCAGTTTCAAATCTAAGCCTCGCCAAAGTGCCAACATACGCCATTTTGCAAGAGTTTTTTCAGGGAATCATTCGAAGCATTGACTTAGCAGCAATCAATATGGGAAATGGTTCGACCGCCAAAGTGTAGCACGCATTTATTTGAAAATTGGAATCCCTTAATACAGCCATTTTTTTTTAAATTATCAACTATAATGTGTTTTATTTATCGTTACTCCGATGTACTAAATGAGAAGATTTCAATTTTCTGAAATTTGGCGGAATTCCCCCAACTTAAATCAATGTACTCAATTGGCGAGAATTCTGAAGTTAGATCGCTTGAAATCCCTTAATAACTGCATTATTTCTTCACGGATCATTAAAATTTAACGCTGTATTCTAATAAAACCTTTGCACTTGTTTTCAAAAATCTATTCCCTTAAGCTCTCAATAAATTGCGCCAAGCCGAAAACTGTGCAAACCGCTAGAACTCACTTACTCAAAATCCATATTTCAGCCATTTTATTTTTTCGCCAAACTAAAAAAATTTACACATTAGCCTCGGGAATCTTCAATTCTTATTGTTTTGCGTATAAAGCATTACATTCCTGCTCTGATTTCCCATGCACACGATATTATAATTAAAAAAAAAATAACCTTACGAATATAAACTAACAAAAAAAATCATTATTATTCTTTTATTTTTACTTTGAGAATTTAAAACATTTTACTCGGCAAAATCGCCACACATGGCAACCACGATCCTTATTTCACACTTTTTTCACTACAGGGTTTACAATTACGGAAAGCTTTTCTGCGTGAAGAGCATAAAAAATCTCTTAAATTCCGGGAACGGGTGGACTTTCAACCTTTTAAAGTGGACTACGATTTATTCTATATTATTTTACATATCTGTGCTAAATTTCAGGCCGATAGGTTCATTTTTGTGGATTTGTATACGAACGACATTTTATTCGGCAAAATCGCCACACATGGCAACCACGATCCTTATTTCACACTTTTTTCACTACAGGGGTTACAATTACGGAAAGATTTTTGCGTGAAGAGCATAAAAAATCTCTTAAATTCCGGGAACGGGTGGACTTTCAAAGTTTTAAAGTGGACTACGATTTATTCTATATTATTTTACATATCTGTGCTAAATTTCAGGCCGATAGGTCCATTTTTGTGGATTTGTATACGAACGACATTTTATTCGGCAAAATCGCCACACATGGCAACCACGATCCTTATTTCACACTTTTTTCACTACAGGGGTTAGAATTACAGAAAGATTTTTGCGTGAAGAGCATAAAAAATCTCTTAAATTCCGGGAACGGGTGGACTTTCAAAGTTTTAAAGTGGACTATGATTTATTCTATATTATTTTACATATCTGTGCTAAATTTCAGGCCGATAGGTCCATTTTTGTGGATTTGTATACGAATCAAATCCACAAACAAACAAACAAACAAACAGAATTTCATTTTTATTTATAAGATTCATTTCAGACTATGCGGTAGGACTAGGGTTGTCAACCGTCTCACGAGAGCCGGGACGTTCCATTTCTAGGGATTAGATTAGAGGTGCGTACCCCATCTCTGACAAATGTATGCTGTCGCCTGAGGCAAAGTTGCGTTGATGTTTGAATTTATCACTCACTTCAAAGTTACTCCACTGTAACATAAAAACTTAACATTCAAGCTGGCCACCACCAGACCGATATATATATGTTTATTTTAAACTTCCTTCCCAATAAAATAGTTTTCTTTCACTAAGTCTTCATCTTTTATTGCAACTAAGTGTGTCATCGAGCCTTTTTTATTCACCAAGAGTTCGAGAAACCCCACATTTAAAATACTCTTTAGGTAAATTCTTCACTACAACAGTAATAAAAAAAATATTTCCGTTTCTAAAATATAGGAGGAGGAATCACAAAAATAACGTTCCATTTTCTAGAACCTTCCTTTTTCCACTTTGCATCGAGAAACATGCATCGACTTCAGTAAAGCGCAAAACATGTCGTTGAAATTCATGTTTCACTTCATCATGAATAATACAGATGCTAAAGGTTGGGCACGTGGCATATATCTGAAACAGGAAAAGGCTAGTGTGTGGGGGAGTGGGGTACAGTCCATGGAGGGCTGATAAAAAATGTGAAGCTTATTATCAGACCTGTTTTTCTACCTGATTATTTTTTATTTTGAAACTGTGCTTTATCTGTGATGTTTTACCTTAAAAAGACGAATGGAGTCTCTCTTATTTTGAAAGATTTTGTTCCCAAGAATGGTCCTTTAATTTCTCCTCCTGAACCCAGATATAGCATAAGTTGGGCCACTCGAAAAGCATTGAAAATTCTGTTCTGGGATGCAATAGAGACCAAACAAGGAGAGTCTTCTACGTTGCATCTTTTCTTTGATGAGAGCGAACATGTTGAACAGGGGTTAAGTAGTGGCCTTGCGTAGATAATACTCTTGATAGAGAGTGAACTCAAGCACATAATACCGATTGACTAGCATCTCTAGACGGCTCTTTCAGTGGGTGATACGTTCTCACTTTTTAAGGACAGAGATGGAAAAAATCAACTATTGAAGTTGCTATTAAAGCAGTTTTCTCACGATACTAAGTTCATATTGATGCCCACTTTTAGGAAGTGTGATATCCTAACATGAAAAATTTAAGATAGTATTAAATTTATTTCACTTAAGTTTGCTCGAGCGTTCTCATTATAAGAACACGCAGGCTAAAATACTAACAAATTTTCTGCTTTATGTATATTGACGGAATCATAAAGGCTCTTAATACATTAAAAAGATTAATGACTCCTGTTCTGAATACGAACTTTTCTAAATAAATGAGAATTTTCTTTGTGTGTAAGGGATTTTATATTTTATGGAGATGTATAAGGTTTTCTAAAACCTTTCAAAGCGAAAGTCAATTTTCTCACGACGAACTTAAAATATTATCCTGAATCACATCATGTTTATTATAAATTCTCACATTTTTCTCGAATTTTTCATTTTTCCTAAAACTAATTTCTTATTCAGAAAAATAAATAAGAAACTGGCCTATTACTCGAATACTTTTTGAGTGGGTGTATTTGAATGGTTTGTAATTTCATTAACGACTTAAATTTAGACGCAATTAGGAAAATTTTGAAAGGTATTATAAAAAGCTCATAGCAGACTGTGATTGTTATCATTATCCATCTTTTTAAAAAAATTGTTTTATACCACTTTCAAAGGAAATAAGGCCTAACCCTTTACAGCTCAAATCCTGAAATTTTTAAAAGTTTTTATTACAATGTGCAGAAGCAGATTATAAACATGCTGAATGTTTTATTTTCCGGTTCTGTAATTCATGCAAAATTTTTTGACCGAAATGTCCTTGTTGTAGTGTTCATTAAACGGTTATTTTTATTTTTTGTATCACTTGAAAATATATCTGTAGTATACCAGTGTTCGAAGTGTTTGTGAACAGTTTAAGCTGAAAACTTCTTAAACAATCATTGACATTCTTCTAAGGCCGACCTACGAGAAATCACTCTAAGTGCTGCAATGACCTAGTAGGACTAGGAAAAAACAGTTTTCTGTTATATTAATTAAATCTCACAAACTTTTCATATTAAAAGAAATATTTTATGCTCACGTTATTCTAGAAGGAAAGAATCATTCAAAATATTTTTTAATACACTAGGATTACTTTATAGAACTTTAATTGGTAAGCTGAAGATCTGCAACATGATGATACAAAGGATTTAATATTCTGTTGCTGCTATTCTTGTTTTCAGGGTGTCATTACTTAAAGAAAAAAAATATTTGTTGAAATAAGAAAAATTTTGTTGGTGGTATTTTAACATAATAATTTTGTTGAATTATCAAAATATTTTATTGATCCAAAGAAATTATTCGGCCGAAAAAGCGATAAAAAGATTTTGCTAAATTCAGTAATATGTTTTTTCTTTTTTTTTTTTGGTGCAGGTATTCATTTGTAACTCATGAAGATTCATAATGATTATAACAATTCTAAACATGCTGTTATATCGTTTTTCTCAGCATTTCTTAAACACTCTCGTATTTTCTAGTCCTAAGGTTGCTGTTTTAAAAAAATGATGCAAATTTTGATCAGCCCTTTGAAGAGACTAACTGTGCTAGTCTTAAAAAAATTAGAATGTCTTTTTACAAGCTGCTTCAATGCACAATTTATGTGTAAGAGTTACGAAACCTTCAAGGAAAATTCCTAAACATAAGGAAATTTGCGATATTTCAGTTAACGGATAAAGTTTCAGCGTTACGCCGATGAACGCTAAATTTTACGTTAAAGTTAACATTTTGAAGACGATTTTTGTGCTTAAGAATTTTTTTCTTCTGAAAATTGAACGAAACGTTTAGCTTCACTGTTAAGGAACTACACAGGGCATTTAGTGAAGATGCACTCTTAAATTTTTCGAGAGTTTAAAATCATTAGTATGCTTTTGAAGCCGCTTAAAATTGTAATGGTTACTGTCTTTTTAAAATGAACAGCCTTAAAAAAAAAAAGCAAAGTAGCCCACAAAAAATTTCCCCCTTTTCGATCAGATAGCAAGAGGGAGAAAGCATAGAATTGTGACTTATTCTTCTGTTTCTTTTCTTCGACTTTGCATACGGAAACACGTATCGATTTCAGTAAAGCAGAAAACATGCCGTTAAAATTCATGTTTCACTTCATCATGAAAAGCTCAGTCACTGAGGGTAGGACTCGTGGCATATTTATGCAACGGGAAAAAGCCTGCTACATTGGAAAAGGAAGCAGAAAGAAAAAAAAAATGGTACAGTGAGATGTTGAATTTCTTCAGAGGCAGTGCCTAAGTCAAACTCTTTTATATTGATTTTGAATTCCATCTTGAAGGGATTCCTTTGAATTCTTTGATATCATAAAAAAAGAAGAGTGGGGAGGGATTGTATTTGAGTGTTTTGTGTGAGAAGTAAACTGCTTGTTATGGTTTGTAAGAAAATCATTTCGTTAACCCGTTAACACCCGGCACTTTATACACATTTTCTGAATATACCGATCCTTTTAGTGATAAATTTCCGACTTGTTGGTATGAAGAATGTATTTTATTTTCTAAAGCATATTAATAAAACAGTGAAAGATCCACATTTTACTTTTCCTTTCGCCAAGCATTTCGTGAAAATCTACGAAATTAAAATAAAGAAATATATTCATGCTTACGTAATTTGTGACTGAGTGCAAAATATGGTAAAATTTGAGCGTCTTCAAAACAGGACACTAGGCGTAATGGGCGGTAATGGGCTTAACGTTTATTTCTTCTTATGATCACACACACACGTCGATAGCTACAGCCTGGTTCTCGGGACTCTAGTTGTCGACGAATCAATTAATATGTACATCGACGAATAAATTAATCAATTATCAATTAATATGTAAACGCTCCTGGTTTAACGCCAATTTTTATTAAGAGCTTATCACATATATTTACATGGCTCCAGAAGTCACGAAAAGGATACTCTGTGAGCGTTGTTTGGAGTTTAAAATAGAGAATCACGTAGTTTACAGGGTAATCACATGTTCCAGAAATAGTGAATTTATAATCCAGTAAAATATCCGGGTCTCAGAGCCCCAGGAAATTCTTGCGAGGTATAGAACGAGGTATTCCGTGTCAAAGAGAGGCGATATATCAATTGCGTTTTTTTGAATTTAGATGCCAAGACAAAATCTTTGTTTGAAAACGAAAGTTGCTCCTCCCCATAGAATGTTTAAAGAAGGTAATAGAATTCAGATATAAATAATTTAACTTTCTCTGCAGATAAATATTGCATAAAAATCGGTTTTTAGGAGCCAGGAATATTTTAGCCAAATCAGCTCTCCCACATTATCTATAAAAAATAACATATTTAAGCCTAATTCATTAGTTTGATATTGTAATACATTTTGTAAATAGATATCGTACGTTTTAGTAAATTTAACGAACATTCGAATTTTGTGTATTTATGTTCATTAAAGGGTAGGAAAAAATAATTTTTCTCATTTTTTCATTTCAGTGTACTATAACGAAATGGAATCTAAACATCTTTCACCACACTTTATTCTCTGAGATAAAAATAATAAACAGTAAGAATGGAACTTGAAGGAGGTTGGATAAGTGGGTTAAGAAATTTACACAAATAAATAAAATTAAGTAATAAATAAATAATTATATTATTTTCA
This sequence comes from Cheiracanthium punctorium, assembly GCA_038373885.1. Lineage (NCBI taxonomy): Eukaryota > Metazoa > Arthropoda > Arachnida > Araneae > Cheiracanthiidae > Cheiracanthium > Cheiracanthium punctorium. The sequence continues at coordinate 774,634 of JAWZYV010004889.1, forward strand.
ACTTTCTTCTTACTGTTTTTTCCTTTCTTCCCAATGATAAATTGTCTTTATTTGGAGTGGAACTATTTGCAGCTGAATAAAGGTGGAGGTTTTGTATCACCCTAAACTGTAGTTTTGTGGTATTTTTTAAAATTTATATGGGTTATAGTGTTTTAATTAGTCTTAACATTTAGATTTTTTTTAAAAATTTACATTTAAGTATACTGACAAATTGGTGAAATAATTAGTGTGAATTAAATTTTGTAAAAAGTAAAATTTAAATTGCTTCTTTTTTGTGCTGCTTAATACATTAAATCAAAGAAATATACCATTAATTTACCTTCACAGTTCCTTCTTCATTTTATACATAGCTGAATTTATGTAGTTCTTAACGTGTCATCCATTTGAACATTACAATTCTTTAACCTAAATGTTAATCAACACGTTATAACATCCTGCAGTAGCATGTTTCAAGTCTGTGTTCGAGCGTTGATAAAGATTGCACAGTTCCTTAACATGCCGCCGTAGGCCGCATTACGATGAAACATTTCCTTCGATTTCAACTCTGAGTTTGTAGTTCTAATTAATTCCACGCGTTCACGAATGTTTGTCACGAACATGAGAATGAGGAACGAGTATATTTACGAAACTGATGTATTTGAAAAGCATGCTCAATAAAACAATATTTAAAGTTGTAAATAGATTCTGCATTTCTTGTTGTAGTTTTCTTTTTTTTTTTCATAGCCAAAACTTCTGAAGCTAACGATACGAAAATAGGCAGATATCTGAATTTTTTAGCGTAGATGCTAGATTGGAGAGCATTTTCCAAAATGAGTAACTTATTTGGAATAGAGAGCCAAAATGCTCTTTCCACACATCTTACGTGATCCCAAAGAAGGAAACAGATATTTATGGAATTCTTGTTGTAAAATTCAACACTCACGAATACCTAAAATTCGCTGTCAGAACTCCGACATTCAGAACCCATTCTACAATCCTTGGGAGAGTATAATCCTCCACAAGGCGGGTAGACATAAAAAAAAAGTTGGAGGGTTGCCATTTTTCTTGACAGAAAAAAAATACTCTCCATAAAATTTTAGTTTTAAAATTTAACAAATGTGAGTTCTATGTTGAAGCATAGCTTGTTTGTAATTCAATACTTGTTGTAAATTTATTTGTTTGAAATTTGTGTAAATAAAGGCCATCACTTTACTGTACACCTAATATATCACCAATGTATGCATAAGATTACATAGGAAGTATTGTATAACCTGCTTAATGAAATATAAGTTGAATTCAAAGCAAGTAGAACTTAATTTTTCTGTGATATAGTGTTTCATATAAATTTCAAATACTTATTTTCATAAAAAGTTCATAGTTCTTCATATTAAATAATAAAGTGTTTACTATCCTATTTTTATGTTCAGATGAAAAGTTGCACTCGTGGAACATCCAGAAGAAAAAAAAAGTTTGTACGTGCATTGCTTTAAAAAATAATCTCTCGTTAAGCTGCTCAAAAGTTATAGGTATTGTGGAAACTGTTTATTCAACTTTTAATGTGCAAACCACTGTTATGACTAACATTTTGCAGTTACAGAAAATATTTTGTGTAAATTCAATGCAGCTTTAAAATGTTCTTTACATGTTTAGGTATTGCTTTTAAATATTTTGGGGGAATTTTATAAAAGGATTCAAATACTATACACACATAAAGTTATTTTTTATGAAAGCGTGGAACTTTTTGAAGTCCATTTAAAATGATTAATTTATGAAGTTTCGAAAAAAAAAATCCCTGTGTCATAAGAAGTTGTTTTATTCAATCTTAAAAACACTAAATCTATAAAAGACTGAATCAATCTGGATAAAAATATAAGCATATTTTGCGTTATTTTCATAAATGTATTAAAACATCAGAACATTTAGTTCTCATAATTTTTATAAAATTGATATATGAAACGTGCAAGTTTTTTTTTTTTTTTAGTCTGAATATTTTACAAATCTCTGACATGATTAGTGGAAAAGATACAATAACTGCGTGGTGCGAGATTTAATTAAAAATGGCTCTTAAATAAATGAAATTAGGCAGTAGCATACTTGATATTATGAGAGATATTTTAAAACGGAGATTATCATTCTATATTATACAGTAAAAGATATCTCCGGATTTAAAGGTGTGAAGACCCCTTTTTATTTTTCAACTAATTAAAAAAAATATTCGACGACCTGTGTGGCGAAGGGGGTTTACCGTTAGATCATAACTTACAGATCCCGTGTTCAATTCTTGCTGGAAGTAGATTTTTACACAAAATATATCTACTTGTCTATTGTTGTACTCTTAATGCAACGTCGATATGGTTCGCATCATTACGCTAAGTACCATTAGTAAGCAAAATTTGTGCAAAGAAGCAGTTCTGTTGCATCTAACCATCAGGGATTGCTTTCTGGCAGGGCAACACCCCCAGGTCCCTAGCAAACAGGGTGGGAACAAATTATCCTTTAAAAATTTGCAAATTTTGATTTTAATTTTAAATAAGAGACGGAGAAACTAATTTTATTAAAAATAATAGTAATAAGAATTATTCTGTTACTATTTCATAGCACTAGCATTATATGCACACCTTTTTTTAACTAAACTGTATAGTTTAAAGCAATTATTCAGCACTGATAGACAAGGAAACCATAGAGCTTATTTTCATTCGGAACAGATGAAATTAAATAATTTTCTAAGTGGATTGGAGCGAAAGCTTATCCTATTATAAATATTTTATTTTATTTTTCAACGGGCGGCACTTGCCGATTTTTCACTGTCCTCTACAACTGACCGAAAGCATTGTGACCATTTCTTTATGGGTACACCCAGAGGGCGTCCAGCGTACCCCCTATGAAAGGACAGACAAGTTAACATCCATACTCAAGCCGGGATTCCAACACAGACCCGAGACGTGATAGAATAGTTATTAATCCACTACGCCACCTGGATGGCACTATAAATAAATAATCTGATATGAAAATTAGGAAAAGAAATACAAATAATATATTGTGTAACATGTTACTTGAAAAATACGAAATGAAATTAACGATTGAAAATTAAATAATATAAATGAAATATTATTATCCTACATCAGCGTTTCTTAACCTGTGGGGCATGCCCCTCAAGGGGGGCGCAGAGCGTTTGCTAGGGTGCGTGCGAGAAAACCAAAGAGCAAGTAGTGATGCATGTTTTTAAAAAATAATCTTATTTATTCTCATTTTTACTCAAAAGTATATCAATTTTCGCTTAAAATGTTCATTCAAACTTTACTGATAACATTGTTTTGTAGAAAATTCGACTAAATGTTCATTGTGAAAGATTAAAAAATTGAATGTATGCTGAAAAATGTGAGGTGTGCGGCGCCACCATAAGTTGGCCTTTGTTTGGGGGGAGCGAGCCGCTGTCGAATGGTTGAGAAACGCTGCCTACATAATATTATTACTATCGAACTATTGCATTTCACTTTGAATCTTGATTGAATAATGACTTTTATGATGCTATAGCATCCTTCTTTGTATGATGTGATATGCCAGATGCTTTGTACGATATAAGAAAGTTTTCGCAAAGGGGGGGGTGAATATTTCTGTCCTGGGCCTCCATCTCTGCAAATCGGTCCCTGCTAAACTTCACCTCCGATAAACATTACCGGAGGTGACGATCTAACCCCATCGGGGATAAAGGTAGCGACATTATTTTAAAACATTTTTAAATATTTCAAGTGTTGGAATAATTTAACGTGAAAGTAATCAAATTTTTTCAATGCAAGCATTTAAAGCAGCAAGGCTCTGTGAGTAGTGTAACCTCTAGGAAAAAAAGCTACGGATTGTGCTATTTGTGGAATTAAAATGCAAACAACGACGTCGTACCACCCACAAAGCAATGGAAAAATTGAAAGATAACACAGAATTTTAAAAGCAGCCGTTAGAGCTCACAATTCAGTCAAATGGACTGAAACTTTACCAACAATACTCCTTGGAATACGGGCATCTCTGCGTGATGATACCAACTGCTCCATTGCAGAAATGGTTTATGGTAAATCACTGAAGCTACCAGGAGAATTCTTTCAAGAGCCCCAAACCAAAGTGGAGCCAGATACTTTCACTGGTGAACTGCGAAAGCAAATGGAAAAATTAAGACCAATTAAAAGCCGACGTAAAAGAAGTCAGAAAATATTTTTTCACAAAGATTTAGAAACGTGTTCCCATGTGTTTGTCAGAGTAGACCGTGTTAAAAAAGCTTTAGAACCCCCTTATGAAGGACCTTTTCCCGTGATTGCCAGAAACGAATAATATTATACCGTAAGAATGAAAGAAAAGGACATTACTGTTTCCATCGATCGTTTGAAACAAGCTTATATATTAAATCTGTTGTAAATAGCATTTATGTAATTAGTTCATTTTAAGTTATTAGCTTATATTAGTTCATTTTAAGTAACATTTATTTTTCTTCTGTATCGCAACTATGTTGCTTGGAAGGGGAGTAGTGTGAGTAGTGTAACCTCTAGGAAAAAAATAATTATCTTTGTTTAAGCAAATTTATGTAAATATCTAATGGCAACAACAACAAAAAGATATATGATTAGTTTTTAGAACAACAATGGTTAAAAAAATGCGATATGTTAACGAAATAAATACTCTATTGATGAATTATGTAGTTGAAATTTATTTTTAAAGCTAATTAATATCTTTTGATGTAGTAACCGCTGCAGCTCAAAATAAATCGCGGCAACCACGGCCCAATAGTCGCGTCGATTAATTGCTCTCGCGGTAAGCTGAGCTGCGAGTAAAACCTTATTACTTGAGTAAGTCTTTCTCAGAGGAATTATAAGAAATGTGAAGTATACTTTCCTTTTCTCATTGCATTATTGATTCATTTTGTTAAGTCAAGCGAAAAACTGCGTCTGAAGCTTATCGTTATTATAAAATTGTTTAAAGGCTTTCCTGTACGCTAAATAGTTTTGATACACTAATAGTTGCTGCCAGATAATAAAAGTTCACACTTTCCTTTACTGCCAGCTTCAAAATCTTATTATGAGTTGCGGTAAACACAATAAAATATAAAAACAATCCTAATAAAGTTACAGCATTAACGAATGCAGCCTTGCGAGCTTTTTTTTTTTTTTGAGAAAAATTATTGATGATTTGAGTAAAATCCAGCTGCCGGAGTATATCCCTTTTAGCATTAAGCTATAAGTTTGAAAGGCGGCTTTGTCTCATCGAAGATCACTGCCTATATAACAATGCGATGAATTATCTGTGTGATTGTTTTTCACAATTTATTCATGAATTATTAGATGAAAGACAACTATTAAACTTTAATTTTTGAAACGGATAGCGAGCTTTGTGATAAATGCCCGAAATAATAGATGATTGGGAAAAAATGAGAGTGCTTTTACATTAAATACTTTTGCAAATCATTAGGTACTCGATATTCCTTAGGAAAGTTTACTTACAAATTTCTATTGCGAGGGTTTCTCCTTTGACAGCAGCCCCGAGACAGCAGTTCCGTTTATCATCCTCTAAATTTCGTTCTGGTAACAGAGGTTTCATGGAGTTCTTGAATGATTGAAAACAGAATCAAATATGTCCTTAGGTGCCAGGCGCAGTTTTAAGTATGAAAACAATAATTAATTTTCATTCCAGAATTCTGTTCAACACATTCTACGCACTAATCAAAAACTAAGGATGAATGTATGACGAGACGAGACAGAGAATTTACATTTTTTATCAAAGACGAGACAGATATTTCTTTTTAATACTATATAGGAATTATGCATAATTGAGACGATTTTTCGTCTCGCGTTCATCCCTATCAAAAGCAGAATTGGACTAACAGAACAATCGTGGAAACACAGTAGCTTCCAAGTATGCTGATGGTGGTTTATAAGAAAATATTATTTCAATGCATTTTAGATGTAACGAGAAGCAATTTCATTTCAGTTTCCACAAGAAGTTTGATCTTGTGAAACCTCAGTGATAGCTTCTCGTGTTCTCTTATCTCTTGTTCAATTTCATTTTTAAGTTAATTTTAAGTGCACTATAAAATTTACCGAAAACAGTAGTCAGTTCTTAAACTTTCCGCCCTTGTCTTGTTGATCCGTATTCGAGAGCATTTCCTGCTCATTAAGACTTTTATGGAGATCAGACTGTAGGTTGAACACAAAATAACAGCTTTGGGATTTAAACACAGCAAAGTAAACATTCGCACAGTTTCTCCTTTCAGAGTCAGCCTCAAACAGACAATCTAGGACGTAGACTGTGCTAACTAAAGAGTATGGTGGAGAGTTTCCCGGTTTTTCTCCCATTCAGTATACTAATATCTGGAACAGTTTTCCAACATAAGGAAATATTTTCCAGAAGGGATAGATCTCTAAATACCAGAAAATTGTAAAAAATAGCTCAGTGTTTCGAGTGTCAATTGCCTTTTTTAATTAAAAAATGATATTCCAATCAGCAGAAATTTCCAGGGAACTAATAAATAACCTCCATGTCCATAAAAGAAAAATTATACTATACATGGCAACAAATCAATAGTTTTCCGAGTTTGACAACTTTTGGCATTGTCCATTGCAAAAGTTTCCATCTGAAATTTGCAAAGCGTGTTTGTTGATACAAGAGCCGTTATCATGTTGCTAGATGTTGGAAATTAATTTGGGCCGATTGTTAAACGCCTAGCTTTACAAGTTTTAAGAAAATTGGCACTGCTACCCCTTACTTTAAAATTACTTTTCTCGAAACTGTGATAGATATTTGAATGAAACCACAAAGACACATGAAAGAAACAAGTTAGAATGAAATTATCATTTTTTTTTCATAACGTTTCATCCAGGAATGATACAGCAGAACATTTTTTTTTTTTTTTAGTAGGGGTTGCTGTTTGCGGCTATTTCTGGACATACTACGAGCAAAAACAAAGTTTAATCAGAAAGTATTCAACGGTTATATTTAATAATTACATAGTGCAACGAGTGAATCATATTTGAAAGAATAACAATTCTATGTAAGTAGGCTTTGAAAATAGGACACTCAAATAGGGTACGAAAAATTTGGTACTTACGTATGATCCCGGCGATCCGCCAAGACGAGCGATTTTACACCAAGATAAATGCCGGGAGACATGAAATTATTGATGGTTCAGAATACGATTGGCAACAGTTTGCTAGCATGTATGACGCAAAAATAGTTTGGCGGGAATGACCGCCGGGATCATACGTAAGTACCGAAAAATTTTAATTTTAATGTATTTTATTGAATTGGTGAGCATATACTATGTGCCTACCTACCAATTTTTATATTTCAAAAATGTTGCACCCATCGCGTACCTATGTAAAAACATTGTATTATTACACTGAACTCTGCTGATATACTTACTGATCAAACGTGATGGTTTTAGTCAGTGCGCGTCCAGAAAGAGACACAATAAACCATTACCATTGTTTTCAATTTTTTGTCTGCCTTTTTATTGGCTGGGAAAGTATGAAAAGAAGAAATTCAAATTAGTACCTTCGTGCGGCTATAATTTCATTGAAATTTCTGTCACGGTTTCCTAGGAAAACAGTTTTGAAGTTAGGGGTTGAAACCCTTACTCTCGTATAGAGGTTTGATAATGAGTCCAAAATTATTTCCATCAGCTACCAACATGATAAAGGCACCAATGTCAATAAATACGTCAGTGTAGGTTTCATATGGAAACTCGGTGAGACTGCTCAATGTCAATAACTAGTAATCGAACTAACCAGTTAAAAGTCAAAAAACGACAAATTATATCTATTATACTTTTTTTGCTGAATTATAAAACTTAGATACTCCTGGAAATTTTTAACAGCACTTTATTATAGTCTATGTTCGCCACACAAATTTTCCTGTCATTTAAATTGTTTTCTAATTGTGTGCTTGAAATGTGCAAATTATATTTTCTAGGCCTAGATTGTCTAATTAAGGGTCTAGGTCTAGATTGTCTATAAATGCATGGGAACTAGTTTAAATTAGATCCTCTCAGCAAAAATTCAGCATAATTTACTTCAAAAATTAAATTTTTGCGAAACATGGAAAACTGCTTCCGTGAAATTTTTGATATCAGCGCTTTCCAGTAGTTAGTAAGCGTGTTGTTTTTAGATGTCCGAATAGTAATTTATAAACGAATTTTTGAGTGCAAGATTTGTCAGATAATTTTACTGTCGTCTAAAGAGTGAAAATACCTTAATACTCGGATTTATTCGTTATTAAATATCTCTGACTTTCATGCCGTATATCTTTATAGAGATACGGAGAAATTGACTTACCTAAAATGCCTAAATTATTAAACGATTACAATTTCTTACGTTTCCTTGTAATAATATTTTGGATGTCTGAATTTTATGCTTAGCGAGCTTAAAAAATCTCAAGTAAAACATTTTGCTGATATAAAATCCACGAAAGTAATACGAAATTTTTAAATAATAGCATTTTTAATACAAAAATGCTGTATTTTAGAAAAAAAAAATATAACATTAGTGTAATATGTACGTAAAATTTCATTTAGAACTGACACTATACTTTTATAATCTAAAAGAACTTTAGATATTTTTTCTTTCAAAAATCTTAGGTGTGTTGACAGTTATAAAATATTATTTTAAGCTGATCTGCATCAAACTATTATTGTACAATTAAGTTTGCAAAACATCAATTGAGTACCAATGATAAATTCATATAAATAAAAAAGTAAATAGGTTTTGAATTGTACAAAGTATACATCCTTTTTCAGCTTTTTGAAAATATAAACCATTTGTACCCCCTGAAACGAGCGCTCCTTTACTTTTGCATGTTTCAACAGTTTACTTTATTTTTTATTTTAATTCTAATAACATAACTTCATATACAAGGTGTACGAAAAGTCCTTGACACATTTTAAAAAAAGCGTTTCCATTTCTGCATAAAGATAAAATCTTGATAGTATACTATTGTTTAACATTCTTCATTTAATCTCAAGAAGAGCAAAACAAATTAGAAAAATGATTCAGAAATGTTTTCAAAAAGATCCCTTTTTTTTTTTTTTTTTTTTTTTTTTTTTTTAAATAGGATGTTTTTCCTATACGGCTACAATTTCGAAAATTTTGTGATTTCCATGCGTTTCAATCACTGAGGAATCCAAAACTCACAAAGAAGTTTGTCATTATGCCTGTCCGTGATGATTTATTTTTTCTTTCGTGTATCACGTGAAGAAGGCTCGAAGAAAATGGAATTACATTTTTTAGCATGCGATAGGCTGTCGCTTAGTTTCAGTTCGGGCAAATCAAATTAAAAATACGGTTAAACTGAAAAACATTGCTATAAAATCTTTATGAGTTGATTTTTAATCAATAATCTTTGCTAATGCACATCCAAAGTCGGCCGAAATTCGACCACGGCTACACACCAAAAATACAAACTTCAAGATGGCGAAATAGTTAATCTCCATTTAATGCAGTCAATATAATGCATGTTTTTGTGTGAAAATACGTTACTTCATATTATTTCAAGCGTATTTAAACAGCACTATCTCAAACACCACATTTTACAGATTGCACAGACTATACCTGACGTATCTTAACTATTTGAAGAGTTACCATTTCCCAATGTTGGGAAAAGGGCAGCCGCGCACAGCCAGACTGTGTCAAAGATGGTCTCTAGATCTGTGGCAAGCGATAAATGATTCAATCATGTTGCTGGTAGTTAAATCCAGCGACGGCAACGGCTGGCCTTTTTTATCAGCACTGGGCAGTCTACTCCCTTCGTTCTTTTATATTTGTATTTTCATCGTATTCTTCCAGTTTTCGACAGATGCCGCTGCTGTTAAAATAATCCTGACAATTTTACTAATAATCGACAATTTTTGCGGGAAATGATGGGCTAAAAAGTAAAGGATTCCCGTGTAACTATGTCCCCCTCAAGTATTTTTATAGAAGACACATTTATTCTTCGTGACTGACAACAGTCTAAACGTCAAAGTTATGTGTCCTCACGGTGAGGACACCACGCGTTAAAGGGTTAAACAGTCTACATAGGTACGTTGACAGAAATCAAAAGATGCACAGCTTCATTGCTTTATCAGCAGTATAGCTTTGATTAACCTACACGTATGTAAAGACAGGGACGAAACCTACTTATGTGACAGCAAAATCTTTCTTATTCAGGAAGAAAGACTTGTTTGTGCTTTTTGAAATGAAAGTACAGTTTTTTATTGTTGTTTCATTTTTTTCCTACCAAACCATTCATTTCATCAACTAGATCTGAAACAAACATCACTTTCCAACAATAGTCCAACAATGTAGTATGAATACGAACAATGTTTTGGAGTCTCATTTTCGCACTCATTGTTCCTAAACAATATGTGTTACTCGATATTTTAAAACAATTGCATTCTTTGCAAATACTGATTCAGACAATGTAGCAATAGACAGTTAAAATGTCGTCAGACTTAAAGAGTAACTTAATGTTCTGGGGCCTCGCTGCCGCAACGACTTATGGAGTATACTTGGTGTCCAAGAAACTAGGTTTATTTTCAACGCACACATCTTCTAACGGACATTTTCAACTCAGACGTAGTTATTCGACGTTTCTAAATGACTTAAATGATTTCTACAACTATCTTCCTTACGAATTTTTAGAAACTGAGCAATTTGCACAAACATTTGAAAGAATCCGACTTGAAGAAATTACCTGTGATAAAGTTGAAATAAGCAAAACTCCCTTAACTGAAAAATCCTTTGAGGACGTATCTGGTGATGGTGCAACTTCAGCATCAGCTGCTAGTGATCAGACATTTTCCAAGTTACTTGCAATAACATATAGAGATGAATTGCAAACACCGCCTTTTTGCGGCGAAAATGTTCCACTACTGGACAATACAGCAGCTGGCATCGTTGATGATACCCGTGACACAAGTAGTGTCCCTGTAAAGAGAAAAAGTACCAAAATACTTAAAAGGTTTTTTCGAAAATTTTGCTGTTGTGGATGCATCAAAGTGCGTGATTAAGGATTTCTGTCCCAGGAGAACATAGCACCATCGCATGAATTAGGAAAAATCCATGTTGCCATTCACAATTGAAGTCTGTTCAAAACCACCCGATTTCTCGTTTGACAAAATGAACGAATTGTTTCTGAACTCAATTGAAATCACGAAATGAAATATCAAAGTGCTGAAACGTCAAACTGTTTCGAACTATTAGCTGACACATACTGAGTCAGAAACGAACTCGAATTATTTCTCGTTGAATCGAGCCTGAACTCACTACGTTCGGACTAAAGGCTTGTATGGACTACTATATGTCAAGCAGGAACTCTGTGTGAATTCATAAACTAAGCGGCCTGAAATAATAAAGTGTTTCGAACTTTAGGCTTGCCTTGAATAAGAGTCTGCTTTGAACATTTTTTTCTATTCTAAGAGTCATTGATGAAATCAAACAACGTCAAAGTTGGAAGATAAGACTATACCGATCTGACAGCTGATAATGTGTTGACTCATCATGAACAAACACAAATTGTTTCTTTTTCAATCGAGATCGCACTACTTATATTGGGCATATGTTTAACACGCTTCTCACAGAATTAAAGGGATAAGTTATAAATGAATTTTCACATCAAAGCTGAAACGCCCAACATTTTCGAACTTCTAAACTGTGACTGAAGCAAGAACTGTTTTCAGAAACCAAGCCTGAGGCAATGCATCGTTTCGGACTTTAGGCTTAGGTTGTATAGCAGTCCATCTTGAACTCTTCGTGTTCTTTTTACAGATGATGATACGTCAGAGTATTAATTCAAAAGGAGCGAGTCGTTTATGAACTTAAAACGTAAATGGTGTAAAACTTTCCGTCTGAAACACCACAGTTTCGAACTTTCAAGCTGAGATGTGTTCCAAGTCAAAAACGTACTCAAATAATTTTTTCCTGCTCAAATTGAGCTTGAACTGTTTCAAGTTCGAACTGTAAGCTCATATTGATTACGAGTCAAGTATGAACTCTATGATCTCAATGACTGAACCTGAAATAGTACAATGTTATGGACGTTGGGTTTAGCATGAGTTATGAGTCTGCTTTGAACTCTATTTTATGTACATTTCATGATACTGTATACTCAACTGTAAAATCTTTCGGAAATAAAACAAAATTTCTAACAGATAAACTGTCTCGTGTATTATTTTTCAAATTTCTCATTTAATTTTGTCAATATCAGTTTTTAAGCAAAAAAAATCTCATGTTGGCATCACATGACTTTCTGGTACGTAAATCATATTACACACTTTTTACTGAAGTTTGGAGATTTCTCGCCAAATTTAAGGAGTATCCACAAGCTGGGTTCAGTTTTATTCTGAATAGCAACATCCTTCAGATTTGCTCTTTCCACTTTCTGCTTTATTAGTATTCACTCTACTGTGTTTGTAGTTGTTAAAAACTTTTTTTTTTTCACTAGTGTGCTATTTCGTTCAGTCCCAGATTTTTGTCTACGCGACTTTGACGACATGATTTGCACACAGGTTTTGTAGACATGAACTGTCACGATGAAGATGTTTTCAAATGTGTTTGCCAGATAACACGGAGGTGGGGAGGGGGTAGATTAAAATCTTGAAAGTCGTACCAGGTTTGCAATTTTTGACAATTGATCTTCACGTTTGCTGCAAAAAAATAACTACAAAACCTAACTAAGCTTGGTGATATCTTCCGAATTTGACTAGAAACTAGAAAATTATAGTCAGAATATGCCTGGCAAAGATTGTAAAACAGTTTTAGCAGGCGATTTTAAGATAGATTTCAATTCCAAATATGTGTCTTATGGAACAAGGGAAAAATATACGGCACATTAATGAATAATGATACACATTCCAACTGAATGGAAAAAAAAATAGGGAAGACGCATGGATTATGATACGCTTTTCATAAATAGCACTTATGTGCGTATTAAAATCTGAAAGCGTTTCAGATTTTCCTACAACTTTTTTTTTTCTTCTAGCTGACGAAGGGTGAATATTTTTACCTGAAATGTGGGAAATGAAATAAGTACATACTTATTTTTGTTATTTTATAAAATTTTAATTATTAGATAATGAATGAAAGATTTACTGTATTAAATCTACCAACACATACCAGACAATAACATTTCTCGTCATTTGAGCTATTGTCGAAATTTCTGCTTTTCTGAATTCTTTTTTTTTTTTCCCAGGTGGAAACTAATTTTTCTTCAACATCGCTTTAGCCTTGACTTCTTGCCTTTTTCTAATGCTGTAAAAATACTGTATATTTATAAGAACGTCTCCATTGCTATATTTAACACAGTACTAATTACCATACAAATGAACCAGCAGACAGTGATAGTCCGAAACCTTTTAAAAGATGGAATGACCTTCTTACCTTCTGTGTTTGCTGTTTAAATATCTATACAAATAGCTTGTTCATTCTTAAAACGGGATAAGGCTGAATAAAATTTCCTGAAACAATGTAGGGGGATTTGTTGGCATACCCAGTACACTTGACCCATAGTAAATGCTCCTACTAGCCCTACATACGATTCTTCAGTAAGTAAGAGGTAATTTTCTTAACTTAAACAATCGAAATAAACTACTTACGGGGCAGGTAGAGGGAATTATATACAATGAAAAAGTGTGTGCGTATAATCTTTACGCGCGGTTGAAGTAAAACTTCTTTGACGTTTACGAGACATATCACTAAAATGATTAAACTTTGACTTAAAATAAATATCATATTATTTAATTATATTTATTAGACATGTACTTTACAAAGATTATATAAATGTTATATTCATATTATTCATTGGAAATAGGTACTTGAATGTCATCATAATTGTTTATGTATGAAATTATAGGTTTATGGTAACTACAATGTACAACAAATATATTTTACTCTCTAAATTTGCTAATTTTCTTGAAAATACAGCATCTATCGTTGTACCGAAACGCGTTGTTGATTGAAGTCGAGAGGTATTCATAGTTAGATCAACTTTTTCTTTTAAAAATTTAACAAACGACTGAGATTCTTGAGAGCGAAAATTAACATTAAAATCTCCAGTAAGAATCATCGGTAATTCATGATAATTACTTAGAATCCAGGAAGTGTCCATGTTGTAGTAATGTTCTTTAATTGTTTTCTTATACCATTGTTCCGTCTGGAGGTCGGGTTTGAATAGGGGGAATGTCCATAGTCTAGTATTATACTTTAACAGTGTTCGTTAACTGATGTATTCCCCTGTTTGTTGGGTTCGAATGCAGGTAGTGTAATTTTTTTTTGTGTTTTTCTATCACAGTATTCTTAAGCGTTGATTTCGTCTGCTGGTAGGTTTCGAATTATTATTCTGTGTCCGTGTTTTTTAACTCCAGATTCTGTCTATTGTTTGGGATTGATTGCAGCCAGGGTCCGTTTCTTTGTGGTGTTCCATACCCGTGTTAAAACGTTGCTTGCTCGGTTTTGAGGTTGTGTTAGAATCCGCGGAGTGTCCATTTGTTATTCTTTTATTTTGTTCTTGAACCGTTTGCAGCTAGTGTTTGTTATTTGTGGTGCTACATACCCGTATTCTTAAACCGTTGTATATATATCATTGTAAATATATATATCATTACTATATATAAATATATATATCATTACACTATATATATCATTATAAATATTGCGTTCACACAAACTACATTCTTCTAAATTTACTAAGATTTCTTAAAATACAGCTTTTGGGTAAAATAATAACAGACATGACATACATAATATTTAGGAGTTTAATGGCTTAACGGCCAATGTAACTGGCATTTGAGAAATAATAATATTACTTTGCTTCGAAACTATTGCCTATATTCATTACGAAATAGTATTCTAAGACAATTATGTAATTAAAACACATGTGAAGCCAGAAATTACTATGTATCACTTTCATAAGTCTATGTATTTAATTTTTTGAAGTTCTGCTAATTCAACGATCTCCATTTACTTCGCCTCGATGGAAATATAAACAACCTGAGATGCGCAGAAGCAGAAGATGCGCAGTTACTCAGTGTGTGCAGCGCCATCTGTTTGCAACAACGGCGTTATCCAACTTTCTAAGAGAAATGTCCCCCCCTATAAATTTACCTTCGTGGGATCGAAGTATGATCCTATAACAGTGTTCTTAAACAAAAATTTCCTTCTGCTGTTTAGGTTCGTTTGCAGCCGCTGTCCCTTTAATTGTGGTGTTCCATCCCCTTGTTCCATCTGGAAGTTGGGTTAGAATCCAGGAAAAGTGTTCTTAAACTGACGTTTCCATCGACTGTTCCGGTTCAATTGCAGGCAGGAAATGAGGAATTTTTTGCCATACAAAATGTATGTTCTTCACCCTCTTATCATACACATGTATGCATATATGTGAGTTGCAGTAGTCGTAACCCCCCCTCCCCCCTCCCCCCATGAAAAATTTTTGGCTGCGCTCCTGAGTGAAGAATTTTTTGCCATACAAAATGTATATTCTTCACTCAGGAGCGTAGCCAAAAAATTTTTCATGGGGGGAGGGGGGGTTACGACTACTGCAACTCACATATATGCATACATGTGTATGATAAGAGGGTGAAAAACATGCATTTTGTATGGCAAAAAATTCCTTATGGGGGGGGGTTACGACCCCCCTAACCCCTCCTTGGCTACGCCCCTGTTTCACTACATTATCACACACACGTATACATATATATGAGCTGCAGTAGATGTAACCCCCCCCCCATGGTAGATGTACCTTCAAAACGCTTATTGATGTCTCAAAGATACGGCTCTTGACTGTTTTTCTTGCCGTTTCTTTCCCTAACAGGTTCCGCGTATTTTTAGAGGATGGATTCGGGGAACGGTGAAAGCAGGTCGAAAAGGTAGATTTTTAGGGGTTCTTCTTTTTCGGAGCGCGCTTGGCGTGGAGTATGACATATGCGTCAATTCCTTTACTGAGCGTTACTTCCGTCAGAAAAAATATCGGAGTTACTCCCTAGTCGCCACTAAAGAAGTTTTACTTCAAAAATTCACAGAAAAGCAACAAATTGTTATATGAATATGTGGTTCGCACAATAATGCTTCTCAGAATCAAGTTTTTATGTTTCCATCTTAAAACAAATTACTTTCAAAATGTTTTCATAGATGGCTCTGACTATACAGTTTTCAGCAATAAGAGCCAATAGGGATTTTTCGTGAGTTTCAAACAGTGCTGACGGTGCAGAAATATTCATTATAGCTAAGGCGACTGCAGCTGAGAAAACACAATGCGTAGGTTGGTATTTCGAATAAAAATCCATTACTACATTTCAGAGAAAGTTTCGTAACATATTTAAGAATAAACTTCCGAATCAAAACTGCATTTTGGCCTGGCATGAAAAGTTTTTAGAGACTGGAAGCATTTTAGTCAGGGACAGAAGTGGTCGGCCACAAAGATTGGATGAGACTGTAGAATACGGTGGAGAGAAAAAACTTTTTTTCGAAATTCACATTGCCTGAGTCATTATATGGTGCCAAGCTAGCTGAAACCAATTATCTCCAAATTTCAGATTAAAATGTTGACATCTTGAGGTTCCACACCTCAAGTGAATATTTATATTGGCTTTTTTTCAAGTTTATAATGATTTTTATGTAAAAAATATTTTTTTTAAATTTACTATTTTACTAAATAATTAATTAATTTGTAAAATAATATTAATGAATTACTTTCTCATTAATAAATTATTTTATTGAAACGTTAGTGCCAGATATCAGATCCAGAAATGGCTTTTTGTACATAAAAAAAGCAAATTATACTCTAAAATCTACTAGACTTTTATTGTGTGGAATGATTCGTTTTTACGATCGCCTTTGGTTCAACCACTTGTTTGTAATTTGTGATACGAAGCTATGTTGTTGAAGCAATACGTTTTATTAATTTTGATTTGTATTTGACAAAATAATACGGAGTTTTGAATTTAAATATGACCACAACTAGAAGTGAAACATTTTGTAGTGTTTTCGGAATTCCAGTACAATTGAAAGAGACAGTATTACTAACGTATTCTGGTTTAATGAAGCGTTTCTTATTCACAAAAATGATATATTGTAGAAGCTTAGGGGAACAATAAGGATCCTTCAGTAAGAGAGATCATCGAAATTATTTCTTTGAACGTTGAAAGAATTTGGAAGAAAGCCTACTTGCCTGTGGTAAGTCACCAAGAAGTAATTCACCTTATTAAAATTTAATGAAAGATACGATCACAATTTAATTATACACAAGTAAAACAGTCTTTGCATGCCATATACTTCGATGGAAGAAAGGACGAAACTATAATGCAAGAAGATAAGCTCTTTATATACGACTGTAGCTGTGGAAGAGCATATTGTTATGTTGTCAGAACATCTTTCTGTTCACATAGGACATGTGACTCCGGATTCAGGTTCTAGTGCTGATATTACTTGCAGCATCATCAACTTCGTTACACTGAAAGAGATTACGCTTTCGGATCTGGTTGCCGTTAGGGGCGCTGGAACGAAAGTCAACATTGGGAAGAAAGTTGACAGAATTAGACGGCTTGAAATCTTTGTTGGCCATAAATTGCACTGGTTTGTATGCTAATTGCATACTAATGAACTACTTCTTCGCCACCTTTTCCATAAGATTGACGAAAAACATCTGGGCCACACCAGTTTCCTGGAACAATATGAAAATCATTGGAGACGTACGAAACCCCTGCAGTTACAAATTTTGTTTCTATTCCTGTTGCTCTGCCTGAAATTGGTAAAAAAGACCTCATTAAAGACCAAAAGTACCTCTCCGATATTTCTAGGGCGGTATGCTCGGGACAGGGCCATCCAGATTTGGTAAACAGAAGTCCAGAAAGGATGTCAAATTCAAGCTGACCCACTACAGCGAACAGAATACTGCGCCTGTACTTGTCAACTGCCGAACCAATGTTTTAAACTCCCAGTAGTCTACGTGCCATCCTGGTTTGAAATAAAGAAAATCCCTGGAGCTACATTCATGGAGCACGGAATGATGAAAAGTTCATTCTTGTCAGAAGATTTTAAGCCAATTGCTCATGAAATTATTCAGAGGAACTCTTATTTTGCTCATTCTGAAAATATTCTGTTGGCAATGCTGTTGGTGAATGATCACATATTCGAGAACTTGGCCTAAGAAGAATATTGAAAGCAAGAAAACCTGACTGGAAAGGAAAAATACGCCAATTTGATCTTCCAAATATAATTTCGAAGCAGGAGTAATTTCAGATAATTCACTGGGACAATCCATTGGAACCACCAGCTACCATGAACCTCAGTGACGAATACGTAGCAAGTATGATCAGAAAAGGTTCGGAATTTGAAATAGAGAAGCTCTCTTGCCATTCTCAAGCAGTAGAAAGGCATGTAAGACTACTAACAGAAACATCATTGGTAATATGTGGAGCAGAAGCCAGAGATGGATACATTCGTTGTGGAATCAAATCACGAAAGGAACTTCCAAAGTTTGATACCAAAGTTAATTATTTTGCCCGGCATGTGGACTCCAAAATTGAAGACTGATTAAAGTAAAATGTTTTATTAGTCAATAATACTCGAAATATAAATTTGGTATCATTTGCTTTTCTGTATTAGTGAGCTTTCTAAATATTAATTGTCTATAAAAACGAAGTAATATGTAAATATTTAATAGCTATGTATTCAAAATTTACCCCAAAACTTATGACACTCGGTTGCAAGTTAGTGACGTTTTCTTTTTGTTAACGGCAATGTTTTACTGTTTCTTTTTAGTAATTAGAACTGTTTTTGAGTCAGAAAATAAGGTTATTGAAAACATTGAAATTAAATTTAAAAAATTGATTTTTTTTACTTTTTGCGTTAACATTCCTTTCATTGAGCCCAGTGTGGAACCTGAAGACAATCAGTGAATGGACTAGGATTTTTTTTCTCTGACTTTTAAGCCAAACAGCACCATTTGTTGATTCAGGAAATATTAAAATAAAAAAAAAGTTTTTTTTTGCCATTTTTCACTCCACCTTACTGTACAAGACATTCGGGAAGCTTACTGTGACGGCACAGGTCCACCTATGAACACTATTTGGAAGAAGTTTTTTTTACGGTGTCAAAAAAATTTCGTGAACTAGTGAAGTAGTTTTGTGCAAACCACATATTCATACGATAATTTGTTACTTTTCTACGAATTTTTTAAGTGCATCAAGGACTTTTCGGACACGCTGTAAATAAAGTATGGTTTTTTAATTAAAAATGAATTTTTGTGTATTTATTCTAATAAAATCTGGTGTAAACAATGCAAATGAAGATGATAGAACAAACATAAATTTTGCACTGTCCCAAAGTATTCAACCTGTGAAATCTACGGAAGCATAGAGGTGTGTTCTGATTAAGATCACGGATATGAAATTTTATCCCTGTTTTTTAGCTGAAAAAATATTGCTTTCAGACTATGGCTTAAAGTCCGGAGGTAACTCAGCCAACAACTGGGAAGAGATTCATGTATGAGCACATATTTTAGAACTACAGTCAATAATGCTCTGAGATATCTTATTTGATCTTGTTTTTGAGAAAGAAAGCGTGTTTTATAAAGTAAATTATGTTCAAGTATTGAATAACATTAAAATAATGCAGTAATATTATGTTTGTTTTGCATAAATTCTGAAGGAGATGAATTGAGATATCTTGTTTATAAAATCTTGTTTAAAAAAAAGAAATTATTGAGAACGGAAAGAACACTTAAAATACCGGTGTTAAACGATAAAATAAATAAAAACTTTGTGAAGAAACACACATAAAATGTTACTTATAAAAATATACGATCGTTCGGACAAAATTTTGGTGCAGATATTACACTTTATTTGATTCCGAGAGCAATTCAAAGACTTATTAAAAGGTTAAAGTCGGAGAGCCAGAGCCTAAAAAAGTCTGTTCTCGATCTAGAGTATCTACTCCTTTAGGTACAATCACCCAGAGGTATTGTGTACATAAATTCGGTCCCTTACCTACGAGTATACCTGGGCTCTTTCCTACTCTAATTCGCCTGAATTTTACTTTCCGCCGCAAACAGGCGGATTTTTTTTATTTTTTGGACAAAACCTATAGGCGGCTTTAAACATTCAAAAATCTAAAAAAATTAAAAAAAAAACATGATGAAAACATCGAAAATAATTGTTTTCAGTCATGCGTTAAATCATTCTCAACACCCAAAGAACTTTTTACTTTCACGACAAGATTTTTAAATTTTTTATAATTCTTTTTTGAGTTACAGTCTCTACAGTATTTAGTTAATTGCCGAAGAGATTCTCAGATGATGAACCTAATTTTTTTTTAATTAAAAAAAATATTTTCGTTATTTTTGATTTTTGTTGTTAACAGTAGCAGTAACAAAGTTAACTACAGTAACAAAGTCAACAGTAGTTAACAGAGTAGCAAATATTAGCAACTACAATTTATATAGACAATAATTTACGATGAGGAGTTTTATTATAACCTTTATAATAGTCTGATTCTAATGAATTTATAACTTTATAGCTCAATGCAGTCAATGAAATTTAACTCAAAGATTTGTTTTATTTTGGTTTTTGGAAAAAGAACTAAAGAAAATTACAACATATATTTTAAATACACAAATATATACTCCAGGTTCCCAATCCATTATAAAAGTTACACAAACACATACACGAGAACTTTTCTTTTTTAATAACTTCAAATTTAAACAATAATCAGTATTTAGGAGACGACAAACTTTTGAATAGTGGTTGACCGTTAAAACATTCGATTTAAATATTATGTAGACTGTCATTGGATTCAAGAAACCAATAAGAATAGAAAAAATAAGTAGGATGACTGTCATGGCTATTTTCGTATATTGACCGCGAATATTGGAAAATCAGCCTGTGTGCCGCCTGAAACGCTGAGAGTGTGCGGGAAATTTTTATTTCTTTTTTTGATGACTGGCGGGCGTTGCCCCGCAAAGTCGTTGACTGACTTTTTTATGATTGATTTAATATTTAATATGCTCAAACAATTTTTGAACTGTACAAAACGAAATGCACAGTAGCGCGCGTCAAAGAAACACTTTTTCCGAAGTTTGTTTTGTAATACCTCCAAAAACTTGCCAATTGGGATCGGAATAAGACCTGCAATGTTTGAATGTTGTAACTCTATATTTTAAGGTGAGTACAAATAAAATAACTCGGCTGTTCCAGCCTCGTCAAGGGAGAGACCCCCCTGAACCCCCCTATTTTATTAGTTTCATTATTGACATATGAAAACGATATTAATTTACTATGTCATTTTATCTCTCACCTTTCGTGTATTTCGCCTGGTAATCCTATGTTGAAATTTTTATGATTGTAACCTATTTATAGAAAAATACATGTGATGCATATTCTACAGCTTACAAAATATTAAAATAATAGATTAAAGCTGTTGTGAACCAATAGTATTTAAATATATGCAAAATTATGTCCCATTTTTATGTCACTTTTTTGGGACACATTTTTCGGACAATTTTCAGTAAAAGGGGTGAAAGATAAAATGATATAGTCATTAAAAAAATACACAAATTTTTAAAAGTTTATGTAGTGAGAAAAAATAGCAATAATGGAAAAATAACACAAATGTTACCATACAATATGTTTCAGTTTTTACCTTATGCATGACTCTTGTAATCAGATTTCGACTCGAATTTTGGCATAATTTTACGAGAATGGAATTTTATTAAAATCATCCCATGTCTTCTTTCAAATCCGGATACCATTTGTCAGACTTCTGTTACAAATTTTACTGTCCTTACAACTGCTTGAGTGTTAGTCGGATAAGGAAATATATTAATATCTGGAATTTCCATCGCCACTATATTTTCCAAATGACTAATTGTTAGATTCTTGGTTAGAGGTGGCTCACTTTTATTAATGTGTTGCCAATCTATTAAATTAATAATAGTTCTGTGCAGCAAAGTTCAGCTAAGGTATCCGGTATTTTCTGATGCTATCACTGGTTGAGGTTGCTGTAGATGTAAATGCATTTCATGCTTTTATAATTCGTTGTAGGGCTAATTGCCTAATAAGATGTCGTTCATCTGCAAGCCTTGCAACGAGTATGTTTTCGTGATGATCTAAGAAACTGTTTCGCTGTATAACTGGATCAATTATTTTAGTTACTTCCTCAGAGTAACGCGAGAGACGAATAATTTTCACAATATTTTGAAAATAATTCGTGCAAATTGGTTTGCAACGAATTCTAAACCACAGTGGTGCATTTATCTTTACGACAAATTTTGCAAGAGTCTGTAAGCTTTTTTGTCAGGATATATTGTCGAAATGTAAAATCTCAGGATCCTATTTCGAGTAGTCAAACACCTAGCATGTGACAATTTTCCAGGATTACTCTTTGCCAGAGTTCCTGGACAATCTGTAAGTTTGATTGCTTCACAAATGTTTAATAAATATTTTTGATCTTTGCTAAGATCTGGCTCGTTTGTGATAATTTGAAATGGCATTCGGCTGATGGTTCAAAATATACCACTGGCAATGTTTCACACGATTTAAGCATTTTCCCTTTTGAACCGGAGTAAGAGTGAGGTCCTGTTGTATGCCCATCAAGTTTCTGAAATAAATGGTGAAGATGCAACTTATTTGAATGCAGCTGACAAATCAGCCACTCTAATGGGCGGTTTAGATGCTCTTCAAGGGGTCATATCACGCCACCATGGCTTCCTGTATGAACACGAGTTCCATCACATCCAATGGCTACCATCCCATTCCAATGACTACCATCCCATTCCCCTACCATCCAATTGATCTATACCAAATGGTATAGGTCAATTGAATTATCATTTAAATAAACTAAAATAGCTGTAGATAAATCTCTTTAAGACCCACTGTTGGGAACAACATGACCAAAATATGTTCCACCTGGTTCAGAAATAAGGGTTATATGTTCTTTAGTAACGAAATTTATATACCACCTATCCACCATTTTTTCAAGTACTTTGGTTTTGTCCTTTCTGCCATCGAAATAGCTAGCCTCTAACTTATTGATGCGAACTGTTTATGTTTGTAGAAATTTCCATTTTGCTTTTCTTTCACTGCGAAGTTTTGATCGGTCGATGAAATAAACTTTCAATCCTAGCCATTTCCAGCACATCAGAAACAATCAATGCACCAGTTCGATCGGACAACCCAGTTATGTCACACGCTGTTGTAAGGGCACTGTATTTTACTTTCTTATGTGCTTGTGCAGATGTTGAGGAAGTGGATGGGCATGAGAAATCCATGTAATAATTTTCAGGTTGAGATGTGTCAGAAGAATAACATTCGTGTGTGTCAGCCTAAACACCAGCACCCTCAGAAGTTGAATTATTTGAAGTTTGGCTAACTGTTATATATATATCTAGCTGTATCTCTTTCCTTTTTTCATTTTTTTTTCAATTCCTCCAATGTACTTTTTGCGATCTAACTTCTGATATAGTAGTATAAATGTGTGCTCACGTTTGGGAACTTTTCTGTCGACTGAATATGCACATTACATGCACTTACATGCTGCTATATCGAACAATGCTTTTTATATCTAAATATAGGAGTTTTTCTGAGAAAACTTGGGCGCTTTGAACCTTTAGAGGACTTTTAGGACCTTAGAGGAAGATTTCTATATTCAGTGTGGCAAATCTTACAACTTTTGTATATTTTGGTTTTCTGATATAATTGGTATTAATGCCCTAGTCCAAATTTTTAAATTTTTTGTTCCACAATTTTCGAAATTTCTGAGAAAGTTGAATCCTTGTTCTGTTCATTTCTTTTTTTTTAATTTCTATTAACAAGATTGTGTTTCTAAACATAGCTTACCGTAGTAAGAGTATTATCTGGAAAATCTGCAGGCTCTCCTAATACTTCACAGAATGTATTTTTTCTTGTATCCACTGTAGTGAAACGAAATCAACGAAAAAAACACACATAAACCATAATACTGTAATAAAGGATACCACGTTATGAAAAGAAAGGCACTAATATATGGCCTTGAGTAACTACAGCGCGGGCACTGATAATAGGCGCAGAACAGAAACTATATGTTTGTCGTTCGACTACGTTTTGGCATAAAACATTGCCAGAGAATAGCTAGTAAGGTAGTGGGACATTGGGCAAAATACACCATATAACAAAATACACCATATGACAAAAAAAAAAAAAAAAACGACGACTCAAAAAGGAATCGCCCAATTGTAATGAAATTTCGTACAATTTTTACAAAGACATTCGGACCGAACATGTAAATTATTAAAATCTGAAGTCCAATGAATGAATAGCGGAAGCGCTAGCGCATCAGAAGTGCGCATTCAGCAGGTGCATATAAGGAGCGATTCTCAATCTGATGGTTAAAAGTTCTTTTACATTTCGACTTCGATATCTAACATCAGCTGTAACGCCCACTAGCTTGTATGAGGGATAAAGAACCGAACTACGGTTTTGGTTACTCCCGGCGGTCGAGGTCCAATCCCTGACTCGGCGTGGATGTCATTGTGTCCGTCCCTTCATAGGGGGCCATGTTGGTCCATCTACTACTTGCCCCCAAAATGAAGTGACCAACAACCCCGGACATAGCAGTGGCCAATGCTTCCAAGGCATTGTTAAGTCCGGCATTTGAAAAAAAGAAAAAAAACATCGGCTGTAACAATGCGACGCCGAAGGATTCTTGAGCATCACGAGCAGATGTCCGACTTTGGAAGAAGGCGTTCGATCGGTCTGAAAAAGGCTGGTTGAACGAATCGCAGAATCGCCCAACATCTGCGTTGAAATGATGCGACTATTAGACGATGCTGGCAAGAGTGTCAACAACGGTAGATATCACCGTCTAAATGGCAGTGGTCGACCGAAAGCCGCAACAGAACGGGAGGATAGAGCGATTGTCAGAGCAGCTGTCACAGCACCGGATTAGTAGCTATCAGGTATCCACCGTAAGACCTGCACAGATGTATCCAACATGACCCTAAAGAGACGATTGAGCTAGCGGAATTTGCGCTCGCGCGAACCGTTACTCCGGTATCCTCTCACACCTGCACACCGTCAAGTCGGATTACTGTGGTGCCGGGTTCGATCAACGTGGAATTGCGCTGACTAAGTACGTATAGTCTTCGAGTTCCGTTTCCAACTGTGTCCTGACGACAATCGCAGGCGTGTCTGGAGACGTCCAGGGCAGAGAGGGGGGGATCCTGCCCTGAATATCTCACGCCACACAGGCTCGCAAGAAGGTGTTATGGTCTGGGGTGTCATCTCTTTTGGTAGCCGGACTCTTTTGGTAGTCATTTCGGGTACATTTCTGGTACGTTGACGACATCCTACGAACGGTAGTGTTACCGTTATTTTTGCGACACTCTGGACTTACTTTTCAACACGATAATGCCCGGCCGCATACGGCAGGTGTTGCTATGAATTGAAAAGCTTTTCCTGTACTTCCTTTGTCAATTAGGTCGCCTGATCTTTCTCCCGTAGAGCACATTTGGGACGTTATGGGAAGGCGATTGCAACCATCTCAAAATGTTGCCGATTTAGCCCAACAGTTGGAGACACTTTGGCAAGAAATTCGGCAGGATACCATCCGGTAACTTTATTAGTCGGGTGACTACAACTGATGACAGCCTGCACCGAGGCCAGAGATGGACCAATGAATAATTGAGTTCCTCCCTTTGTAATGGTCAAACTCTGGAAGAAATCATTCTATTGTTTGGAAATTTTAATCATTTGTTTTTTTATGTATGTTCTTTACATCCACCAATTTTTTATCGCAATTGGACAATTCCTTCTTGGCGCGTCGTTTTTTTTTTTTTTTGTAGAGTTTAATATGGTAAATGTCAATGGAAATAAAACACCATCTACCTCGTAGAGAAATTTGAGGTTTTATTATTTATTTGGTTTATTTGTCAATAGTGAGTTGGAGGAAATATTTTTAACTAAATAATGACATATTGCAATATAACTTCTTTATTCGCGACAAGGGAGTAACTCAGATTTTTTTTCTGACGGAAGTGACGTATATGTCATACTCCACGCAAAGCGCGCCCCGACAAAGAAAAACCACTGAAAAACCCGCCTTTTCGACCTGCTTTCGTCGTTCCCCGAATTCATCGTGTAAAAATACGCGGTACCTGTTATTGAAAGAGAAAAACAGTCAAGATCCGTATCTTTGAGACATAATCGTGCTGACAATAAGCGTGTTGAAGGTACATCCAACCAGGGGCGTAGCCAGAAATTTTTCATGGAGAGGGGGGGGTTGCGACTACTGCAACTCATATATATTTTACGTGTGTGAGATAATGTAGTGAAGAATATACATTTTGTATGGCAAAAAATTCCTCATGGGGGGGGTTATGACCCCCCCTAACACCCCCCTTGGCCACGCTACTGCATCCAACATAATATTTTACATGTAATCCCAACTTCATAGGAAGTTCTCCATAATCCTTATTTTTAGATGAATAATATAAAATACATGGTTTTGGAAATCAGAAAGAAATAGAACCTGCCTGTAATCGAACCAGAACAGTACATGGAAACGTCTGTTTAAGAACACTTTTCCTGGATTCTAACCCAACTTCCAGATGGAACAAGGGATGGAACACCACAATTAAAGGGACAGTGGCTGCAAACGAACCTAAACAACAGAGGAGAATTTTCGTTTAAGAACACTGTTGGAGGATCATACTTCGATCCCACGAATGTAAATTTATAGGGCGGGACACTTCGCTTAGAAAGTTGGATAACACCGTTGTTGCAAGCAGATGGCGCTACGCACACTGGGTAACTGCACATCTTCTGCTTCTACGCATCTCAGGTTGTTTATATTTCCATCGGGGCGAAGTAAATGGAGATCGTTGAATTAGCAGTACTTCAAAAAAAATTAAATACATAGACTTATGAACGTGATATATAGTAATTATTGGCTTCAGATGTGTTTTAATTACATAATTGTCTTAGAATACTATTTCGTAATGAATATAGGCAATAGTTTCGAAGCGAAGTGATATTATTTGTTGTCAAATGCCAGTTAAATTGGCCGTTAGGCCATTAAACTCCATGAAACTCCTAAATATTATCTATATCATGCCTGTTATTATTTTTTTTATTATTGGTTTTGGGTACATTTTGAAGGTGGGTGGGCACCTAAAGATAGAATTTGAAACCCGTGGTTCTTTTTTCACATTTTAAGCAATTCTAGCTAAGTCATCTGAAATCTTACAATGTTTACCAGAGGAAAAATTGCTGAGGACAAAATCATACACAGAACGCTAAAAATGGGCCTTTAGGAATTTTTTAAGTGGCGGTGGGCACCTCAAAATATAGAGTTACAACATTCAAATTTTGCAGGCATTATTTCAATCTCAGTTGACAAGTTTTTGGAGGTATTACAAACCAAACTTCGGAAAAAGTATTGAAGTATGAAAAAATATTTTAACATATGGGAGGGTGATTTTGGAAGCTCATAACTCACCCATTTTCAGTTCAAATTTATTGAAAATGGGTATCTGAGGTTAAGATGAGCTAAATTTTTGAAAAATGAACTGGAATCTAGGGGTTGCTGTAGGGAAAAAAAGTTGATGCGAATTTTAATATGTAGATGTCCCCTTCTGCAATTTTTATGCATAGCAAATTAAAGTGTACGTCAATCGTAAACGATTGGTATCTATAACTTCGATGTACGACGAACGACGGTCGAAAAAAGTACAAGTGGGCCTTTTTTCCCGCAGCTGTATATGACACATATATAAGGAAATTGGAATTTTGACTCATACTATTTTAGAGTATGTAAAGTGTTCTTAAGTGTTTCATTGTACCCCGGTATATGAGGTACAATGAAACACTGTCAGACATTTACTTTTTGTAATTTTTTAAATATGAATATTCTATTTACAAACTCATAAAAATTCATTTGCATGGGTTAAAGAGTAGGTTAAAAGTATCTATTAATTTTATTTTTGTACATGCAAATTTGTGAACAGAAAAAAATAGTAAATCTTCTTTCATTGTAACCCGTTTTCCCAACTTATTTTTTTAATATTATGCGTGTATTATGCAAATTTATTTAGTTGTTTTTTTTTGTGCCTCTAACAACGATAAATCTTTGCCTGGCCCATTTCCATAACCCCCTTATGCATGCATTTAATGAAACATTTTATTATGTCCCTTGTATGAAATACATTCTTCAGTATGAGAAATCTCGCTTCCTTAAAAAAAGAGAAATAAAAGTGACTTATCCTTCTTATATTACGGCTCGGTGAAGAGTGAAATCGTATATCCTTACCCAAGATACAGAAAATAAGATACCGCAAAAATCTATCTTATTAAAAGATTATCTTGAAGCAGTTTCTTTGCCTGATAATAATTCTTCAGAATATAGTTTCCCGTCTTTTTTAACAACTTATAAGGAATAAATGTCTTGTCAAGCAAATATTTTTTGGCTTGCTACAGAGCACCCCTAGAAAGGAAGTACGTAGTTTTATTAAGAAAGTGATTTAAACTTTAAAAGAAATAAAGATGTAACGAGTTGAAAAATGATTGGACTATATTTTTTATTTGTAAGAAGTTTTTTACACTTATCAAAAGAAAAAACTTTTTCTTTTATTCCTTAATTCTTGAATGACAAAACCACTGTAACATCGTTTATAACATTTAATAGTTCATTGGTGATTAATATAACGTTTGATTTTTTAATCAAATACGCTAAATTCAATTTTGACACTTATATAAAACTATTATTTTTTATTAGAAATTCTGAAACTACTTCAAAATATAGAAAATATTGCTGAAAGCACATTTACTGAACTGTTTTTTAATAGAACTTTTTATTTAAATATTTGAAAATATTTTTAAAAATATTTATTTATTTAATGATTTGTATTCGAGAATTTAGACACTTTTACGCACTCCCATTTAACTCAAAAAAGAATTTTTTTTATTGCACCGCAAAAAAAGAAATATGTGAGAACTATGCCATTAGTGTGCTTGATGAAGTTAAAATTAAGTGGGGATTAGTACATTACATATAGATTATTCTTTTGAATCTAAACGCATGCATGCATTGTAATTATTTGCGAATATCACAGGTAAAAGCTTTGTAAAGATCATACGGCACATACTTGTCCGAAAAAAATGAACCTTATTCAACAAGATATCCTCGATACCGTCTGATATGATATTAGAATACTTTGTATACAGGAAATATAGTAATATATTCACTATTTTTTTCTTATCTTACAAAAATTCGACATTAACGTTCTTCTTGAAACCGAAGATATTTATATAGTCTGTTTCTTCCTACCCTTGAATCAACGTCTTTTTCAGGAGAGGTTCCTCTAATTCACTCTTGCAGCTCGTTCAGATCTCGAGGATGACCGGGCAAAGGGACTGTCTCACGAAGCCTCACAAAAAGAAGTTACAGAAAGTCAGGTCTGGAGATGTCATCTTGAAATGCTTGAACAGAACAAGTGTAACTTATCAAAGACTATGAAAAATTTTCATTCAAGTATACCCCTTTCGCTTTCAATCCGCCCGTACCGGCTCAAAATGTACGCTCCCAGATCTGGCCTTACGCCAGGACGAAGCTTCGTCCCAGCCGCGCTTTGCAACATCCATTTACAAGTGTCAAGTGTGAAAAAACCCTTTCTCGTGTTTGCTACTGTAACCCCCTTTGGGTGATCACAAGGTGATCAGCTGCATTTACGAATGGGTGCTTTTCAAATCCTTCGGGGGAGGCACTCCCACTGATTCTTTGCACGCCTGTTTTGACAGAGATATATCTACACAGGTACAAAAGAAACGTGTTTGGTGGGGGAAAGCATACAAAAACATTTCTCGGGCGTTACCGGGATTTTGAGCAAGCATTCCAAATCAAAGCTTGGGAGTGAAAGGGTTAAACTCCCATGCCAATAAGGAAGTGGGCTGGAGGTCTATCCTGTTCAAAAATCTTGGGATTCCTTTTTAGGCGTGCAATCAACCAAAAATGGAGCATGCCAACATACGAGTGTCCCGTTACAGTTATTCCTGCTCCGAAAAATTGCCCATAAACCTTCCTTTGGCGTATTGCTGAAAAAACTTTCAATTCTGGAGCATCTCGGACATGCTCAATGGTACTTCGATGGCTCTCTGAACACCAGATGCCTGTGGACTTTGTCATCATGTTGAAAAATGTGTACTCTTTTAATCGGCGGGTATTACAATCAAAATTTGGAGTATTTTAAAGCATCCAGTGTGATCTATTTATGTTTGAACACATTGGTCACCAATTCTGACTAAACGATGACTCCCACGTGACCCTTAAGGGGCAGTCACAATCCGCTCTTGAATGGTCATTGCACCGTCAATGCGTTTGGTAGAAAAATGATGTGCGTTACGCCATTCAGTTTGCAACTGCTCCATTTAAAAAGTGAACTAATCGCAAAAGTTAGTTTGAAAAACTAACATTTTAGCTGCGTAATTTATAATTAGGGGAAAATTATTTTTATTATTAAATTAAGGTATAAATACATTTTGGACTTTTTTTTTATCCCGAGTATTATTTCTTAGGAATCCGAATGTTTTAATTATCATTGATTATAAATTTCCTTACTTATTTTTTTAATAATATGCGTGTATTATACAAATTTATTTAAATTATAAAAAATAAGAATGTCTCTTATTTTTTAATTAGTTTCAGAATTTCTATTAAAAAGCTAGTAATTTCTTGAACATTTGCTAGATTCGATACGTTATTTAGAGGTATAATTTCAATTTCCTAAATTTCAAGTATTTAATAAGTTTTGATATAAATTAACTTTTTGGAAATCTTTCTCATACTCCTCCGTTCAAAAATCCTTTGTCTTTTCATTCAAAAATTATTTTCTAGAAGTCCAATTGTTTC
Organism: Cheiracanthium punctorium; assembly: GCA_038373885.1. Taxonomy (NCBI): domain Eukaryota; kingdom Metazoa; phylum Arthropoda; class Arachnida; order Araneae; family Cheiracanthiidae; genus Cheiracanthium; species Cheiracanthium punctorium. The sequence continues at coordinate 805,491 of JAWZYV010004889.1, forward strand.
TTTTTTTTTCAATTTATTCGTAACGAAAAACTAATAATTACGTGAACATTTATTTTTGTTTTTCTTTTGCTAAAAATAATATTTAATGTGTGATATTTACACGCGTTACAAACATTTCGATTTGATATACTGCACACACAAGCTAATTTTCAAATTCATAAAACTCCATAAATTATATTTTTTTTCAAATTCATTCAAATTCTATTTATTTAATATTATTTTAAATTTATTTGTAAAAAATAGAAGCTATTAATTACTTGTGCATTTTTTTACTGTTAAAAATAATCTTAAAGTGTGATATTTATACGATGTTAGATATACTGCACATATAAGTCTATTTTCAAGTTCATAAAAAATTAGTAACTTATATTTTTTCAAATAAATTCAAATTCAACATATTTTGTGGTATTTTTTCAAATAAAAATCTTCAAAACTTTCCTAATGCCCGATTTCATAGCAATTCTCGTTAATATTACTAAAACTCCACGTTAAAATGTGCAACAAACCAGTCAGATTTAAAAGTCACAAAATCGAGCACTAAGCAGTCACCTTGTTCCTTCGTTAAGACATCACTCGGTGTTTAGTCGTAATGAAGGGTCACAATGAACGCACAGTAATGTCACGTAATTTGCCAGTCACGATGTGACTATTTTGTGACAACTATGAGATTCTATGACTGTTTTGTGACCAATTATGAAAATTAGATGACTATTTCTTGCACGATTTTATTGTTGAATTTTACGGAAAGGGTTTAAAGAAACAAAAAGTATTTAAATGTCATCGAAATTAAAAATTCTATAAGTTATATAGATAATATTTTCTTGTGGTTTAACATAAGATGAAACTTTCAATGCAAATTGAAAATAAATGCATGTTTTCAACTCTGATGATGCAAGTAAAAAATATATATTTTCAAGTCATTTATAAGAAATACAGCATTTATATTTGTAAAAGATTCAATGCCTTTTTCGAATTTTTTTATGAGACTAAAACAGTCTTATTTTATCGTATCCTTCGCATCAAGCTACAATCCTGATTTTTTATTTATCTACGTATATATATATATATATATATATATATATATATATATATATATATATATATATATATATATATATATATATATATATATAGAAGAATTGAAAACTGCAAATTAAAAATTACAAATTGTAAAAACATAATTATCTGCCTTAATATTGATGATGCAATTTTTAAGCCCACAATTATGCATTCTCTAATACAGACACACACACACACACAAACAACGCACAAACAACGAAAAAACAGTTTTAAAATTCATATTTTTGAAAGATACTATGTTTAATTATGATGTTGGATAAAATAATAACAGTAAAAAAAAGCTATTTCGTCACAGCTTTTCTTATCAAGACACAATCTTTCTGTATTCAATCAATGTTTCGGCCGAGATTTCCTTTATTCAACTCGCTGTTAAATTTTTTTCGTCCTCAGAATGACATCCCTAATGATATCTTCTGAGAGATAGTCTTTACTAATGATGTCTACGTGGCACTAGTGATTTAGTTTTTGTGTGACCATTGTTTTTTCTTTATTGTCATCAGGGGCACCATATATGCCTTTCCAACTTCCCTACTTTTTCATTAATAATGGAATGTTTTGTTTTAATGTCTGCTCTTACAAGAGGACAGTGCTGTTTCATTAATTCTCCTTTTTTATTTCTTCGGCAATTATAATAGTTCAGATTTGACATGGAATGCAAAACAACTTCATGTTAGAGGAAAAAAGCTATTGAGCTAGTTTATGCAAATTGATTTCGTGTTGCCCTGTATTTTATAATAGGAATTCATTTAAAATTTGAATAATTGTTATGCAAAATTACTCTTATCTCGTATGCCGCATGCAGTACAAAGCAGATTATGTGGGGGTCGGATGAAGCATACCTCGAATAACTAACACTAATTAAATACAATTTTTTTTAGCAATATTATGTATTACTTTACTAATTAACGCTTAAAACATTTTAATAACACATTCGATTACAGAAAATATATTATATCTGTCTTTAACTAATAAATTAATTGATATATTAATTAATATGGTGTGTTTGTAACTAAAATTAGTTGATTCGAGTTTGTATCTAAGCTATTCCGCATTAATCTAGATGGCGCTTCGGTTAAAGCGGACAGCCTGGTTGAGTTTAGTACATTGGTGAACACGACATCGGATAAGCGGGGATCGGGTAATCTAGGCACTTTTCATTTTGCATGACTAAACTAAGACATACTTATGAATGCTATGGTATAATCAATTTGTAATATACAAATGAAAGTAGCAATATGAGTTGTTATTGTGTTCAAGAGGGAAAATTCATCTGACATTCCTGTCAGGCAGAAGAGTAGGAGTTCACTGGCGTTTGAGAGATTTTTTTTTTTTTCCGCATGAGAAAGCACTTGAACTATGCAATACCTCTTTTAACTGATGGTAGCTGATTTTTGTTAGAAATATGTATTACATGGATCCCGCTAGAGAAAGTAGTTTCTCCGATTGAGTATGAACGATTTTAGAACATCAAGTTTTTTCCCAGTTATCAGAAACGAAAACGTCTAAATTTATGATAGAGTATGCCGAGGAATTCAGATTTCCATGTGAACCTTAAGTACGTTTCGTAGAGGACAATTTCGGGCTTTTGATCCTTAAGTTACGAGCAACTTAAACCACGGTTCAATCCAGAAGCAGGGACTCCTTATAAATTTCATAGACACAAAGTTTCTTATAAACGGCCGACCGGGTTGGGTAGCCACTACCCGGGTTGGGTAGTGGCCAAAGAATCCTTCTAGGGCACTACGGGTGGAGTTTCAATTGCCGGCATGAGCTTGGGTATCATTCCGTCCCTTTAGAGAAGGCAACGCAGGTTCACGTATTGTGTGCCTCCATAATAAAGTGACCAGTGATTTCAACATTACTAGGGGTCCAAGGGGTACTGAAAAAATTATACTAAAAAATTTTCCAAACACATAGAAAACAAATTAGGAGGAGAAGTTTACTCTCGGAAAGTTTTCAGGGATTCAGGATTGTGTTTTTGACAAGTTAGTTATTGTAGTTCATACAGAAATGTTTTGTTTCAAAAATCGTTTTCGAGCTTGTATGTCGGATACTTCTATAATAAGCACAAAAAAATACTAAACATTTATCTTTAAAGAAACAATCTTGATTTATTTTTATTCCTCTCGATATGTTTTTTTTTTTTTTTAATGCAGAAAATGCGCTCAAAACTCAACTTCTCTCTCTCATAGGTTTTCTTTCAAGCAAATGCTCAAACGAACCCTAAATTAAATAAATTATCGATAAATACCTCAACGAGTGATATTGATGAATTGTACTCATAAAAAGAAAAGTGAAATAGGATTCTGAAAAAAAAATTGAAGTTTAAAAAAGAAGTGATAAATGGTCTGAGGTAATGATTTATATCTATCAAAATAACTCTTATATTTCACTTTCGAATGATTACAAATGATACAGAAAAATCTGGAACGGGCGAGCTAAATTTTGCTTTCTCAAGAAAACTATCATAGACGTTATTAATGGTTCCAAATTTTGTCTGGACCGAGACGTATTCATTAATTTTAATAAGAACTGTTCTTGTTATGCGGTCGTTTTTTCTTAATACGGTAATATTTTAGTTTCTGAGACCAGTTTTTGGATTTAAATTATAAATATCTTTCTATACTCTGTACTTATTTTTTTTAACTATGCTTGTTTATTTACGTTGAATAATTATGTTAACAAAAGAAATTCAGTGTTTCTTCCTAAGACAAATTAAAAACTTAAAAATAAGTCTCCAAACTGTTCAGCCACTTAATTTTTTTTTTGGAAAGGGGGGGGACATAATGCGTCATAATACGTAGTAAAGCGTCGATAATCCGGACGTCAAAAATCCGGATTGCTCGCAATCCGGATTCTTCGATGGAGAAAAGAAAAAGAATGAAGTGATATATAAATAAGGGAACCCATTGTCAGTGCCTACTGGTGAAAAGTTTTGAATCAATTTTTCTCAACCTCTTATTTTGCTCTCAGACTATTCCCAGTTTTCTTTTATTATACAAGTTTTTGTTTTTTGCCCATGCCTATATTTTGTGCTAACAAAGTAAACACATAAAATCTATTATGCTTCAAAGATAGGAAGCTTTATTCAGGTTTCTTAAATTATAATTACTTTGATATAAAAATATAAATTTAGTGGAGTTTTAAAAATATAAAATATCTAAGATTTTTTATATTGTTTAAACTGCATTTAATTATGACAATGTATAAAGTGTACAGTATTTCGTAAGTATAAATGTTTTTACCTATTGTACATTGCATATGTAGTATGTTCTTTCATTAAAATGCGTTATAAGTTCACATAAATTAATGGTTTTATTTATCTTCTCCAATTATTTAACTACTGAAGTGAATTATTAGCTGTTTCAGAAAAGTTTCTTTTTGTTATGAAATCAAACTACAGTTTTAAAATTCTTTTGGAAAATCTGGACATTTTGATTATTCGGACGGAGTCCGGTCACAATTAATCCGGGTTATCGAGGCTCTACTCTATGTTAAAGTGTAAAAATCATTTTTTGAATACAATCTTAGGATCTTGTTTACTGTAGTGTCACTAAATTGCTTGGAAAAGGGGACCTTCCGTTATCACTAAAATGAGGAAAATCATTAGATCGGATTCCGTGATAAAATGGGGACATGGACTTTCCCTGAAAATTAGCTGTATATATAGAGAGTCGTGTTAGTTGGGCGTTGGTTGGTTGATGTAGGCTGCGTCACTCGCGTCACAATTGTTGGTTGGTTGGTATAGGCTGCTCACTAGAAGCTGCAATTCAGCTCCTAGGACAAAAGGAGAGGGAAAGAGAAATTGAACTTTGAAAATTAAAATTCTTAGTAATTCTAAGGAAGACCACGGACCCTCCTGGGTTATTGTGCCAGTGAAGAAGAAAAGGGAGAATTTAAAATAAAAACTGGGTAATCATGAACTAAAATGTTATAGTAAGAAAAATAATATAGCATTGCAAGAAATATTCTTATAAAAATTAATTGATATTTCACATTTCAGACATAATGTAAAGACACTAATAAATTCGCTGAGAATTTTATACAGCAAGCAAACTTTTACTTGTCTTTTTCAAATTTCCCAGTGTGATTCATAAATATTCGGAAATGAAATGGCTGTTTTGAACGCTATTAATCAATAAAATACCTAATTTATGTATATACGGAGTGTCCCAAAACGGTGGTAATACACTTTAACTACTAGGTATAAGTGGGCAATGTAATTGAGAAAAATGCTCAAAATAAGGTGGAAAAAAAGACTAAGAAAACATTCCTCTCGTTAATTTTCAAAAAAACTATTCTTTTTAAATTTGTTTACGAACCCCGTACAAAAAATAATTCTCAATTAGTAAATTGCCCCCCCCCACCCCCAATACACTATTGAGATAATTCACAAAATTTCAGTCATTCATCATAAAACGTCTCAGAGACATCCTTAAACAAAGGAGCTATTGATTGAAAAATTTTATTGCTAGAAAAGAAAAAAAAAACCTTTTTTCTTTCGTAATTTCTGTTCGACCCCCTGATCATTCGACCTGATTTATTTTCCTTCGAGAGTTATTGAAAAGTAGTTTAAATCAGCAGATATTTATCTCTGACACTTTTACAGAATAATTCTCATACTTTGTTCATCACCTCATTAGTGCACGAGGACACACTTTACTAATTGGGAATTTTTTTGAACGTAGGTCGTATACAAATTTAAAAAGTGTAACTTTTTGAAAATTAACTAGAGGAGTTTGTTCGCATGGTAATCGTTTTCTCTACCTTATTTTGAACATTTTTTAAACTCTCATTGCCTACTTTTTCAAGCGTATTACAACCTTTTTGGGACACTCAATATAAATAATGTTACTAAATGATTAAATTTCAGCCTAAAACATTAAGACCATTCCAATTTTAAAAGGAAGACAAAACGAAATTTTTTAATACAGTGTAGATCACAAATACATAAAGTATCTACAATTTCATACATAAATTTTCAAAAGCATGTAAACACAGAACAACATATTATTAACAGTACAGAAAGTTCAGAGAATTCATTGAATTTTATCATACATTTTTCAAAGGTGTTTAAGCCAATATTTACTAAATATTTTTAATTTCAAATCCTTTTCTTCATCATAGTTATAATCCTTTGACTGAGTGCAGAAATAAAAAAACTAATTCACTTGAAGTATTAATTCTTATTCAGCGGGGTTTATATTTGCTCAAAATACTTCAAATATAATTTCAAATAAATGTTATAAGATCTCAAAACCCTGTTAATTGAATTTTCTGTGAAACTATGCTTTAGTTTTCTTTGTAAATTCTTTAGTGAAAACATTCTAAGTTTACTCCACGTCTAGACCGATTTTATACAGTAGAAGAATTCACATAATAGAATATTATCATTATTTGTATGATGTTCCGCACGTATATAATAAAATTTACTGTTGCCGTATAAAATTTGTTTATTTTCTGACAATTTTGTTTCTAAAAGTTTCAATAGACTCAAATTCATAGATGCCTTTACAGGAAGAAAAACAGCGATGCATATCTTAACATTTAAAAGTTTTAGTTTTTTTTTTGAAATTCTCAATGAAACCACACAAAAAAAGCAATATTAATAAGCTATTTTAATGCCATTTTACACTTTAATCGAACACTTCTTAAACGATGGATGCATATTGCATACAGTTACAGTTCGAAAAAAATATTGCAGACTTCTAATGTTTTTTCCGTTATTATTAAAATTAAGTAACGATACCCTTTCAATTAAAAATTTTTTACACCAATAACACATTATGAAATCGTAAGTAGGTATATGCATAGTTCTAGTTTTCGTTTTCACCAGCCAATCAAAGTTTCTACCTTTGTTTCGGATATTAAAAACTATCAATCATAAAATATTATTAGGGTTGTATGTAACTAGGATTTTTCATATTTCTGCCGAGATGTGCGTTTTACAAAGAATAATTAATTATTTGCAAAGACAAAATAGTAAATTTCCCTTATCTATTCGAAAACATTTTTGAAACGGTTTATCATCTACTAGTCGCCTCAGACGACCAGTTGGTTCGCCATCTTAAAAAATCTTATTCGGATAGAATCCTGTTTCTCACCGGCTTTCTTGGCACTAAAATCTCTCAGATTCTGAATGGAATTTAAAATTAAGATGGTTACAAACAGGGGCGGCCATAGGGTAAGTCGCGTCCCCTTCTGACGTAAAAAAGACGCCCCCTTTTATGCTCTGCTTAGTTTTTGAGTTCGAAATGACACCCTTTCGAATCCCGAAACACTTTTAGATTTTAAATGCGCACTAGAGTGCTGGAACAGCTTTAGTATCGCCCACCCGCCATTCTTGGAGCCTTTTCTTTTTCGCCAAACTTTCGCCAAGTGCCGTGTTTTGTAAAAGGTTTACCTTTCAGACTCTTGAGGCAACTCTCGCGTTTCATAATGACAGACATCTTGTTTCCAGACACAAAAAAAGTCGACAAAAAACTTATTACACTTTCATCTACAGTTACAACGATGTTATTATCCAAGATCACACAAAAGTAAATACATTTCATTTACTATAGCTTCCTAATTTTTTTATTTTTCTTTAATTTCAAAATTATCACTTTTTTATCCCTACAAAAGCATTTCTATAGGAACAATACAAACAAAAAATGTCAGCAATCTCTAGTCAACGCAAAACTCCCTAAATCTTAAAATTAAAATTCTCCCAATTGATATCCCTTATTATCTCAAAAAAGCCATTGCACAAATATATTCTATCGTAAAAGGCATATCCAAAAACCTTAAATTCACTACGAACAACGGTTTCCATAAAAAAAAATGCAATTTTTTTTTATGGTTGCTGCAAATTAAATGCAAAAATGCTTGTTTCTAAACACAATAGTAGATAATAAAATCATATTTAAACGCAATTCCTCGTAAATTCATTACATGAAATATCTATTTGCAACTCCTCACTTTCCAAAACTGCACCACTATTTGAAAACTCAAACGTAAAATGCCCAGTGAAAAAAATTTACTTTTTAACTTCTCGATGCAAGTCCCGAAAATCTGTTTTGTTTATTAAAAGCTGCGTATTCTATAAGTTTGCGCCATCTGTCTACGGTTCTGTAAAATAAAAACTCAATTGTATTCTTTTATTTTGGATAAGAGATAGTTTTTTTTTAATATTATAGGAACAGTGTTTTTTCACGCGGTAAAACGTAGCTTATACGTTAATCCAGGACTTTAACTGTGTTTATTCCAAATTTCATCCAAATTCGTCGAACCGTTTCAGCGTGAAAGAGTAGCAAACATACATACAAACATTGGCATTTATAATATTGCTAGGATTGCCATTAAAACTGCACTTCCGAATTTGAGTTAAATGACTTAAAAATTTAATGCGATGTGTGCAATTGCAGAGATGCCACTCAGGTGATGTAGTGGCTTAGGAACCAATCTATCACGCCTTTAGAACGGGTTCGAATCGCGGCTTGGGCATGGATGTTAAGTCTTCCGCCCCTTCATAGGGGGTAACGCTGGCCGCCCACTGGATGCTCCCATAATAAAATGGCCAGTAATTCGAGCTTTAGTAGAAGCCAATGGGTGAGCAAATGCCCACCCATTGGAGGAAAAAAAATGCACAGTGGATTTAACAAATTTATTTTCTTAACTTAGTAAATAGGCTACGTGTTTTAAAGTAGACAGGTAAAAAATTAATTAAACAACATTATACAACAATATCAAACTATGTGTATTTTTGAACTGAGATCAAACTAATTCTCCATATAATTTTTACGCTTTTAGATATAAGTTATTGAGAAAGTTGTGTTAAAAATTTTGGAAAACTATCACAAAGTTTTATAAGAGTAAAATTAATAAAAGATTTGTATAATAGCATATACAAAATGTTACTTATCAACAATATGATCATTTCGGGTGGTAAAAATATCCACATTTCCTCAGTTGTAAAAAAGTTATAGCATCTATACGAGTAGAAACCAAATAACTGAAATAGACAAGCAAGCAGTTGCCACTCGGAAGAATGGAAAACTAAGGAACCATGACAATAAAAGAAGTACAAAAGCGGGGGAGGAGGTGAGGGATAGAAAAGGGGGATTGCAAGAACAGGATGGTATTTTAAAAATAAAATAATAATAATAATAAATAAATAAAAATGAAAAACAAGTAAAATAAAATGGTAAGATGAAATAAAAACATAATAATGATAATGATAATAGAAAGAATAAAAGAACAAAAATAGAACAACAAAAGAAAAAAATTCCACTGAACTCACATTTTTTTTATAGACACAGAAAAAAAAACATGAACTCATTTTTGAGGGGGAGGTGAGGTGGGAAGTACGGGAGAACATTCTACGCTCAAATAGTTATCCGCGATTTTACACTAAAACACATGTTTCGAAGATTAAAATAATATCTTATAAATAAAAAAGTATAATATCACATATAAGAAGAACAGTGCTTATTAAAATTAATGAATACGACTCGGTCTCAGGCATAATTTCAAAACATTAATACGGCTAGTTTTCTGTTGAAAGAAAATTTTAGCTCGCCCAATCCAGATTTCTCAGTATCATTTTTAATCATTCGAAAATGAAATGTAAGGGCTATTTTAATAGATATAAAACGTTACCTTAAACTATTTATGAATATTTTTTATACTTTTAATTTCATTGTTTTTTGCTCTTCAATACATCAATATTACATGTCGAGTTATTTATTGATAAATTATTTGATTTAGCTTTTGCTTCTCCATTTGATTAAAAAAACCTCATCAGTATGGTCTTGTCTTCTATATTCCGTGGATTTTTTAAAAAAATTGCCGGAATAACAAGAAATTAATAATTTGTGATAAGCATTTACTTATCTTTATACGCTATATTATATACCGGATAACAAAAAAAAGCCCCAAATAAATAAATAAATAAATAAAAATAACTTGTGTTACATAAGAATAGACCAGGATTTGAGCTGAAAGCAGGTACCTAAAGCAGCCTTTTTAAAGGAAACATAAGTTCAATCGATATTTTTCATTTTGGTTTATGTACAAATAAAATAAATATGTTAGTTTATTTGGATAACAGCGATTTATTTCTGGGTACAATAAATATTATGTTAGTGGGTCGTTTACATGTTTTAAACAAAACACCTTCTAATTTCATATTTGTTTGAAGCATATAAAAAATTTTAAAGTTAAAAATTTACAATTGGTAACAGTTAAATTAAATTGTTTAAATAATACCAGTTTGTAAATTATTTACATTATTGACTTCCCTTAGAACCTAATTCGTAAACAGTGAATGCTCATAAACGTTATTGAAATATTTTCTGGTTTTCCTAAACACAAAAAAACATATTTTAATTAAATCACATGGTATTGAACACATCAATAACATACATAAATTTTCTAGAAATCTATGCATATTTGCATCAGTCATCACAAGGAAGGACAAGCAGACAAGCAAACTAAAATTACCTAACATTTTCAGCTTTACGTTGAAATGCTAAAAATAAAGGAAAACCTATACATTTTGCTTTAATTTGAACTAGTCATTTAAAATTCCTGAATCTAAATTTTTGTTACATTTGTCCCAAGTATGTAAATAGATGTTAATATATTAAAATCGATTCTTCAAGGATCAGTGATAGATTCTACCAAATTTCGAACAGTCACTTTTATTTTTTTTGTAGTTATCTATATAATTATTGAGTATCCGATTGGTCACGCATTCGATTTTCTTCGTAAAAAAGTAAAATTGTGGTAAACGACTATTTGAATTATGATTCTGAAAATTTCGCATTTATGTCAAATCTTAAATGAAACATTTACAGTATATACTCTGTGACTTCGCAATGACATCATGTGACAGTATGTGTAAGTCCCACGGCAAGTCGTGGCGACGGAAAAATAGCCACCAGGGACAGTTTTTTGTGACGGATCACGGTAATCATCATGGTCGTCGTAGTGACCTATATGAGAGTTTCTTCTAACGTCACTTTCTTAACACAGAGGGAGTCTCAAAAGGGGGCGTATTTACCCCACATTGTGTGAATGCAACATTGCTACAACCTCACCGCCAATATGATTGTTGTATGGGTATGTGTAAAGCTACTTTTAATACAGGCTAAATCGTACTTTCTAGTTCAGTGTTTCCCATTCCGTATCAGTTCGCGAGCACTGTTGTATTGTTAAAGCTTATGTATTGTCGCTTGCGATTAATCGAAACTTAAATATACTCCAATAATGGGTGCTGCACTGCAGTAAATAGCTCAAATCATTGAAGGAAAGGTCTCAGAATATTTCAGTTTCTGCTGCCGAATGAAATAAGATTAAAAAATGCGTTAAAACCACAGAACTACTTATAGCTTTGCAGTTTCATCTACGCGGTCCGCCAGTTCGTTACAACATGCTAGGAAAAAAACAAGGCGGAATAAGGTATCTCGGCTTCTAGTATCCTATGTGTGTTGAGTGTATTAATATATAGAAAGCGAAAAATCTTTAAACCAGAAGCTAAACAACTTTTTACGATAATTAAAGATGAACATATTACTTAAAATCAATATTTTTTCGGGAAGAGGTATTGTATACATATCTGAAAAATAATAAAAATTCTCCTTAAAAATAATCCATGTTTTACAAGTTATAAGACACGTGTCTATATTTTTCCAATACAAAAGCGTAACTTTTTATGCAAGGGGAAAAATAAAATATAGAGTGGTCCATTCATCTAAGCTCCAAGACTTCATCCATGTATCATCCTCTGAGGTGCTATATTTCTGTCCCTATTCAGGTGTGTTAAATAATTTCATGGATCACCGATCTGAAGTATAAGAAGATTGTATCAGCAATAAGAAATACCCTGAAATGGCTTTTTCCTGCGCCATTCAGTACATCAATTCAGAATTAGATTTTTTTTTATGTGGTATTTTTTATGAGAAAGACTTCGGTTAATGACATAACTATAGATAAACCGCAATGTTTTATTTGAACATTGGTAGAACTTGTAATTTTATGCGTAAAAGTATTGTATAGTCATTTTTTTAAATTAATGAATGTATTTTCAGAAGGTACTTCGTATTACAAGTTAGCTATCGTTGTCAAATAAACATACTCGATAACCAAAAAACGTTCATGCCATTAGAAAAAAAAACCGCTAAAAAGCTTTAAAGGGAAAAATTCAACCTGAATGTTTCAGCTTGCTTGCTTTGGTGAAGTTATACAAATATACATTCTCATGAAATATAAATAAAAATATAATCTTAGAAGGAGCCTGGCACGTGTTAAAACCTTTAAGTTTCTACAAAACGGTATGAACTTTTTCTATTTCCGGATAAGTAGCTTTAAATGAAAAGACATCGTCACAAACGTTCACTTTAGGGTACTAGTTTAAATATGCTCTTAAGACAATACAGCTATCAAGACAGCTAAGTATTTTTTGCTTTAACTCTTATACATATATTCTCAAATCTCACATACTAACATTAATAAAGGAAAATCGAAAGTTTCTTAACAAATAGTTTCTAAAAATCTCCGTAGAAAGTTTTTTCTTTTGCACAAAATTTGAATTACATATATTATGATATTTTAATTAAAAAGCTATTGTATTCTTTTTTTCACGCATCTATCAAATAAGTCATATTTTTGGATGTTTTTTTAAGAACAAGTGTCCATAGTCGTGAATGGCGTCCCATGGACTTAATTGTATATCTGAAATTATGCTATCAAGACCTAAATCTGAGTGTTCTTCCTTTTATCCCTGTTAGAGATTTATGAATGCTGCATTTACTGTTTTTGACGATGTGTATTTTCTTAATGCATAGTAGTAAGTAATTAAACATAGATTAATATTGTTTTCATTGAAATAGATGAAAGATTCCGAAATGCAGTTAAAACAATCACTTCACAGATTTTAATGTATTGAAAAAGTTTTGGTGACTCTGTAAATAAAATAACCAGTCAATTGTATAGAAATAGAAAAATACACAACTATTTTGCAATAGTCCTAAATCCAAAATTTCAACATTCTGTTGGCCGATCGTCGAGTTTGTGTTTGTGAGATACAGACCGAGTGACCAAAAAGTCCTTAAAAACTTTAAAAATTCATTACAAAAGAACAAATAATGATAGAAAATTGCGGTTTGCACAAATATATTTAGACGATGATGAGATGTTTTTAATGACACGGAAGTTTCTAGATCGAAATGTTACCGATAGGTGGTGCTGACGTGCACAATGGGAGTCAAGTGTTAAAGCGTATCAAGAGTTAGTAAAAATACTAACGCAGCTTTCTAATAAGCGGACGCCAATATCAATCACTGCACAACGTTGTTGATCTAAAACGCGTTTGGCATTTGTATATTCATCAAATACCACCACGGCAGTAATAATTCTATGTTATAAACAAATACTAGTTACAATCTAACGATTAACAGCCAAAACAACAAACGTTAGAACTCTTAAAAAATTTTAATTCAACTCTTATTTCCCAACGGAAATCTTCACAAAAAACTCATCAGAGAATTCAAAATTTTACAACTGGTTGCCATCGGCAAAACGGGACACTTTAATACATATTTTGTGGCTAACGTTGCCATCTCAAGAAAAACCATATAATTATAATATTGATGTACATTTTCAACATCCTCCCACCTTTTGATTATACATAATAATCAAAACATGAAGATTCAAATACAAATCAAAACACGGGAAGTGTAATGATGGCAACGTTGTACAATTTTTCAGTTAAATTTCAAAAATAAAAACAAGAAAGGAATAGACGTAAAAAAAAGTTCAATTAATTCATAAAGTTTACATGTTTAGATTTATGGCACTTTAATTTTTCTTCCGTACCTTCTAATCTTCATCTCACCATCAGAAACACGATCACGAATTCCGTCAGAGGTTTCGGAGATCACGTTTGCCTTCTTTAAACTGTTGGGTGTCATCGGAGCAGACAGCTGTCAGAGAATGTTACCTCTAACAAGTAGGTAAAGTAATTCTTGATGTGAAGTTTGAATTTTCACTAACCGAACTTTTCCATCTTATAATGGAATAAGTTCAGATATGCGTCCTAAAGGCCAGTTGATTCGTTTCTTATTGTCAGATCCCACCAGGACAATATCACCAACAGAAACGGTATTACTGGAATGTTTTCTGCTCTCGTTGGATAAGTACTCTTAAGTACTCTGATCTAAATCGGTTTCGAGTAGCGATTGTCTGTATTTGATTATTTTTGTGAGTGATTTCTGATCAACAGCATCAACATCCGGAAGCTTGTATTCTTGCTTGTACTGAAGGAACAGTGATGGCGATATAGGTTTAATGGCTTCATCTTCTGTGATGTACGTCAGAGGCTTTGAATTAATTACACTTTTACAATCTGCCAAAACAGTACTCATTTCTTCATAATTTAAATTCGCTCTTCCTAACACTCTTCTTAGCAAGATCTTTCATTACTCTGATCAGTCTTTAACACCAGCCACCCCACAGGGAAGCTGTTAGCGGATTCAACTTCCATTCAATAGCATTAACAGCTTCATGCTTTTGAATACGATCCCAATCCAAATGTTTCAATGAATTAGCAGTAATAAGATGTTTTGCGTTACATCCTCTAGATGGTAAATCTGCTGGATTCTTTTCTCCAGGCACATGCTTTCAAAATGGGGAATCACTCAGATGTCGAATCTCTTTAACACGGTTATGCCCATAGGCAGACCACTTTTCTTCTCTCAATATCCATGCCAGCTTAGTGGTGGAGTCACTCCAGAAATATCTTTCTATAGTTTCCCATAGCAAAGCTTCAACGATGGAATTTGATAATCTGGCTCCTATCACTGCCACAAGTAGCTCCATTCTTGAAATCGTGGCACCAATTAATGGCGGAATTCTAGAAGGAAACAAGGAAGGACAGAAGCTAGGACAAAAGCTAGAAGGAAAGTTCCAATTTTGTCCTTATGTTCGATTCTTAAAACTGTCATAGCTGCATATGCATCTTGACTTCCATCAACAAAAGTGTGAACAGTGCACTTACTCCAATTTTCTTCAGTGATTTGAATCCATCTTGGAATTTTGATGTTACTTAACAGTTTCAAATCTTGAAACCATCGCAAAATTTCTGCTCGAAGTTCGCAACTGATATCTTCATCCCAGCTGATTCCTTTCTTCCATGCTTTCTGTAACATTATTTTCGGACACAACATGACGGGTGAGACGAATCCACATGTATCAAACACTTTGTGCAACGAAGAAAGCATCATACGTTTAGTCACCTTCTCGATGTTGAAATCATCTATCCAGCTCATATCTATTTTCAAACTATCAAATTCTTTGTTCCAAGTCAAACCTAGAACGCGACTCTCTTTCTTCTGATTTGTAATGTCGCAATGACCAGGATATTCCCATTATCTTAGTTCAAAACATCCTTTAGATATTAGCATAGTGGAATCATAAATGAATTAATTTGAAGAATAAGAAATTCATGAATGAATTTCTTAATTACTCTTTACTTTCAACACTGGTAATGACGATATCAGTATAAAAGCTTTTAGCTAGTCTTTTCTTTAATATCTTATCATACTACTCGCTGATTTTAATCTGGTATTCAATGACTGAGGCCAAAAGGAAAGGGCTGCAATTTATCCCCAAAACTACTCTGGCATGGCGGAAAGCCTTCAATTTCTTTTCTTCAATATTTTCCCACCATAAGAAACGAATTAATTCTCTATCTTCTTGGCGAATACCTATTTGACCAAATGATTTTCTAATATCTGCTATCAAGCCAAACTCAATCTTTCTAAATCGCAGAATAAGATTTGGAATATGCTCAATCAAATTAGGCCCACATTGTAAGGGTTGATTTAATGACGGCTATTTTGTAATTTAGCTGAGGCATAAAAACCGGACGAATTGATGTTGTAGTGCTGCTAGGCTTTATAAGTGGGCGATGAGGTAGATAATTTCCATAATTATGAATTTCAGATCTGGGTCTATAATACCTTCATTGATCGAATTTAAAAATACATTTTTATATTCTGATCGAATTTAAAAATACATTTTTATATTCTTAATACAAGTTCATGCTTTTTAGTTTTGAAGTTGTATAATCGAGCCATTTTTTTGCCAAATTCTAATTATCAGTTAAAGGTGAATTATCATCAGCCCAAGGCAAGCATATTTCATATCTACCATCAATGTGGACCGTTACAGTTTCTAAAAAAGTGTTCTTTTGTTTGAAAATAAATTTCTGATTTGGAAACACGTTTCCCATCGAGCATGTCAACGCCACCTATCGGTAACATTTGGAACTACAAACTTTCTTGTCATAAAAAAAAAACATCATCCTCTAAACCTATTTGTAAAAATTGCAAATTTCTATCATTATTTGCTCTTATTTACTAAATTTTGAAAGTTTTTATGGACTTTTTGGTCACCCGGTACATGCGTGCGTACATACTAATTAATCAAAAACTAATCAAAACGGTTTGTACGTACGTTATTAATCAAACGGCTCATTTAATCTAAGAGTAAATTATAAAAAAATATTCAGGCATGATATATTCTAAATGAATGCTTAGTCAAAATTTGCGTACCGAAATATTTAACTATTACAAAACTTCCTTTGCTTTGTACAAGTAAATAACAGTGTATTCATTTTTTTAAAGAGACATTGTGTGCACGTATTCATTTAAAACACTATATATTTTTAAATAATTATTCGGTAAATACATATATTTCTATGAAAAATATTGAACTTAATATATAACTCAACCTGCCTTACGTAGATAAAACCTTTTTTTTAAAAATTCAACGATAAATAAAAGTATTATTTTTAGCTCCAAACGCTTTGACGCCGTTTTGTTATCGTAGTAAAAGCAACAATTGTGACGATACTTCGAAAAAAAAAGATATTAATTATGGGATTATAGAGCAAGACTTCATGCGACAAAAATGATGACTTTCAGTAGAATTAAAAAGATTAATTGAAGAGAGCGCTAATTTGAATAATTTATCATTGTTGATTACCTATTTGAAGATCCTGTATTTTTCTATTTATCTATTTCTTTGCATGCCTGGAAATGTGATAGAAAAATCTGGCACCCAGCGCAACGCGCTTATTTAAATTAGTAGATTGGTAATTCAATAAGATTAATGAAAGAAGAAAAAATTACTTAAAACAAAGCTTAATTTCAACATCCGATGTGTAATTTTTCTTAAATAAACTAACGTGTTTTAATTTATGTGCTTTTCTCCGCAAATATTTACCTCTTTTAAGTATTTGATTTGAATGTAAGAAAAAAAATGTTTAGTAAATGAATTGGCTATTTAGAAAATGTTTTCTCTTTTAAAATTATTAAATATACATGACATGTCAAGTAGACTGATGTGAGAATTAAGGTTACAAACAAAAAATTAGATTTTTCAACAAAAAGCGGTTTTACTGCATGGGAATTTGACATACTGATATCTCATTCGGTTAGGCAGGAAATGATAACTAACAGGGGAGTATAATTCAGGTTGATGGGCAACTAAGCGAATCATTGGTAAAAATAGGATATGTAATAACTTTATTGCTTCATATAATAGGAAGTGTAGTTGTTACCGTGAAAGTCCAAAATCTGGAGAAGGTCGACTTCACCGCTGAATGTTAACAATCACATAGTCACTTGGTGTATGTTCGAAATATTTGCTGAATATCCTTCTTTCTCACTTACACCGGCAAATGTCGACATTCACCGTGCTCTAATGGTGAATGTTGACCATGTCGAAGATATGGATTTCAATTCTGTATTTTAGGTAAGATTAAACGTCCCTAGAGTGACGTAACGTTTTCGATTCTCTTGCTGAGAGGAGTTACCAAAAACTGTAAGGACTGTAGAGGAGTTTCCACTGCGGGACTAACCGCAGGGAATTTAAATGTAGATTTAAAGGGAAGCTAGGGATATTTTTTTTTGGGGGGGGGCATGTAATTTTAGAGTACAGCGTGAGAAGAAGAAAGGATGCACGATATTACTTGCCTTCTTAATAATGATAGAAGATGTAATTAGATAAATGTTAAGTTAAGATTTTAGTTTTACGTTTAGCCAATGAAGAACTTTTCATTTATACAGTACTGGACCTTTCTTCTAAAGCTATAAAGAACCATGCATTTATAGGGAAATAACCTCTCCCAAGAGAATAATTTTTTTTTTGCTACGTTTTTGCTTTTCTGTTGATTTCGGCTTTTTTTTTCAACCTCCGCCAGAGCATATCTGGGCTTGTTGATTGTGTTCTAGTTGATTTGGTCTACCACAATTGTATGTCAAAACGACATACACCTGTGGTAGACCAAATCAACTAGAATATAATCAAATATTCGGTCTTTCACCGACGTATTTGGTATGTGTTGACATTCACAGGTGAAAGTCGACATCCTCCAATTTCGGCCTTTCACAGGTTTCGGCTATTCACCACTTACAGCTAAAAAAGCATCACAACGAGCGCTAACACTGCTAATGAGACTATTCATCAACGATTGTGGCTACAAATCCCAAACTTTCAAAAACGCTATTTTTAACGCTTGAAGTGTCTTTAGAGGGGGGTTGTCGAGATTCAATGGAACTTTCGAGAGCATTCTACAAATGTTCTATGGGATTAAGGGCTGGAGACCTCGGTAGCCAAACCACACGTTGAATAATAGATAATCGTCGACTTTGTAATTTTAATTTTCTACCCGCGCACTTATTTTTAAAAACTGAACATAAAGTACATCACAGATAGCAGTCAAAGTTTAAAAAAAAAATTGAGTACATTCGAACCCGCCTAATGTAATAGATAATTTGACGCGAAAATTTATTCTAATAAGCGGGATATTCTACTATTCGGGATCACATTGGAAAATTATTACGGTTTGGTCCATTGAATGTTTATTGCAATAAGCGGGCTCGAATGTATGCGATTAAAAAGATTTCACATCAAAGGGTTAAAATAATTTTTAAAGTTTTTTTTACGGATTAGTTTAGCAAGTATTTGTTTGCAAGTTAAACAATTGTTGCTGAAATGATTTATAATCAACGAAGCCAAACCACTGCATTAGATGTCACATAATGTGCTTTGAATATGCGTACCAGACTTTAAGGAAGAACGTATTATAACGAATGAGGCATGCCATTTACCCATTCCTATCTACGGACACAGTATGATAAATCGGGCGCCCACAACAAAGGGGGACTTAAGTAAGTGACAACCAGATAAATAACCTTTTAAAATGAATATAATATCTTCATAATGATTATTCCTTTTAAAATCGCTAATGTAATAGTGATAAATTAGCTCGCATCTTGACATGTCAATGTCTTACACAAAGACGTGCTTGTATGCGGATCAATAAAACTGATGTTTTGACTGGTGAATTTAATAATTCAAATATGGACTCCATTTACTTCGATCCGTTAATCATGTCAAATACATTAACTTTGTACATTAATTAAAATTAGTTAAATTCAAATAATCCTGTGAAAGTAGTTAAGCCAATGGATATTCGAAATGTGATTATACACGAACACACTCGCATTCGTAATCAGTTATAAATATTTCTAACACTAATCCAAAAATACCTTTCCGCGTCTCGGAATGCAAATAGGATAAATTTTATTTACAGATAGCCCAGGAATCTTTTATCAAATTTGATTTGCTCTAATATGTTTTCCTTGTTAATATTTAAATAATTCACGAAACATTCATGCTTAGAGTTTTCATATTATTTTGTTTCGAAACATTCTAGTAGAGAAACTTGAATTAATAATAACACGATGTAAATACCTTAAATGAAAGTTTTATGTGTTATCAAATTTTAAAATAATTTAAAATACTTAGGATATATATTTATAGTTGTATTTCAGAATGTTTCAGCGGAATTTCAAAATTAAATCCAGATTTGCTTAGGGGATTTATCAAATTAACTTTTACAGAGTATTTTTTAAGTAAATAACATTTACGACAAAATCAGTCTATTTTAAAGAAAATTGCATGCATATTTAAAATTTATATTTTACATTAAATTTGACGTACAAGTGAATCTTCTTTTTTTTAATAGAAATATCGGATTAGATACATCTTTTATTCGTTTGGGAATAGAAATTGAAGGTGAATGAGGAAAATGCATGAAGCTTATTTTGACTGCAGTTTAAAATGTTAAAGTTCAATAATCCAGTTTAGCTTTCCCAAATTTAATCTGGAATATTTTCCTCATCCTGGAACAGTGGTTATGTCACTGGAAATGGTAGACGGGCGAAGTGTGAAGGTCTAGGGTTCGGGTCCCATCGCGCATCCGTCGACCTAACAGTTCGT
This sequence comes from Cheiracanthium punctorium, assembly GCA_038373885.1. Lineage (NCBI taxonomy): Eukaryota > Metazoa > Arthropoda > Arachnida > Araneae > Cheiracanthiidae > Cheiracanthium > Cheiracanthium punctorium. The sequence continues at coordinate 825,903 of JAWZYV010004889.1, forward strand.
AGTTTTCCGTGGTTTTCTCCGAAACTTAGCTCAAATGCGGGTTAGGACCTCTTAGAAAGATCCCCACGGAGGGCATCCCCCCTTGTGTTGTCCTACTGATGAGGATTTATAAGCGGGTTTTGAGCCAAGCACAAAAAACCGACATACGTGTTCCCAATTACAACAACAGCATCTGAAATATTTTTTTAATCATTTAAGTACTATTAATTTCGCAGCTGCAATGTGTAGAAAGTCTGCACTTTCCTCAAAGTAAAAAACTATAAATATCAATATTAAGTTGCAAAATATTGTGCAATGTAGGTTCCGTTAGCAGATTTTCCTTCAGCTACTTCAGGGTACTTCAAATCGATATACAAAACGTGATACACTATTCCAGACAGCACAGCAAACTTGCATCAAACTTGCAGCAAGCTTGATTTATCAAGTCAATAAGCTTGAATTAAGCTTGAAAATTCCAAGCGTGTAAGCTTGATGCAAGCTTGAGTCAAGTGTTCTAGTTTACATTTGCAAAGCTTGCATTAAGCTTGACATTTCAAGCTTGAAACAAGCTTGACATTTCAAGCTTAAAAAATTTTCCAAAAAAAAAACTTTTCTAAATACGCCCGCTGGCTAACGCGTCCCACATAATTTATTTTTCCGCGCATTTTCACCCTCCACGCTGAAATTTCAATTTATCGAGTGTTCGTTGCTGGAGTAGAACCCGGGCCTTCGGCTTCGCAGTCCAGCACGCTATCCATTTCGCCACCGGAAGCTTGCACAGCTTTGACTAAAGTTTGAAGTGACTTACCACGCTGTTTTCTCGCCAGATTATAAGTGGGCGATGTGTTATTTGTTTCTTTTATTTTTCCATGGGTCAAAATTAAAATAATGTTATGTGTGATTTTGAAATCAATTTCGTAGTATAATTGTATTTTATTTGGAAGAATTTCCATATTTGGAAAAATAGAAGGGGTTTACTTACTTAACACAAATTTTGAGTTAAGTAATCTGAAATGAAAGAAAGAGATAGTTAAACGTTACTTCGAAATGCTATATCACAGTTGCTAACATGTATGGAATACAAACACTTTAGTCATTTTTGTAAATATTTCTTAAAATAACAAATAATTGAAAAATTTTGTTATTTTTTAAAGCTAAAAATTCTCTTTACAAATGTGGTTATTTTCCTACATTGGTATGCTATATTGATATAGAGCATTTCGAAGAATTAAAAATAAGTTTAAATTAATTTATACACATGTAAATTTGAATTATTTTCATTGTTCATACTTTATAATTAAAAAAATTATTTAACTTCTGAATTTTTTTTTATCCTTTGTAATTTTATTTTAAAATTACAAAAGTGTAAGATGTAAGACTTTTGGGCCCTAAAATCTGTAGGCATTGGGCAGTTGACCCGTTTGCCCTGCTGGTAATATGGCACTGGTAATAAAAAACCCATCCCCGTTAAAACACATCTTTTACGAACTTTCAGCAAATTTGCGGACGCTAGACAATTAATGTCCATTCTCTTTCACAGATGGCACCATCACCGCACTTTGCAAGTGAAAATCCAGCTTCAGACAACCTTGCATTCCAAGCCAAATTTCAAGCTTGATTTAAGCTTATGTGCTGTCTTGGATAGAGTCGAGCCCATTATTTGTCGGAACTTCGATTCCGAATAATGTACCGTTCAATAAGTTTTTTTGCGACAAATTTTGAAAAGTTTTGCTCAGTCCAGAAAAAAAAAAGAAATTTATTTTTCTGCCTCATTTTAAATCATTTTAGCATTTATTTTGTAAAAAAAATTTGGAGATGAGTCAACATAAATAGGAATGGCCGATGCTGACATGAGCTTTATTTTTGCCCTAAAAGGAACCTGGTACTATATGTGGAACAACCACTTTAAATATTCCTCTACGTCTATATGAAATACTAGTATAGACATCTGTAGGTTTTTAAGAGTATTTATGCATATATAGCAACGAAATAATCCAAGCTGTGGCGTGTAGATGTTCTTAGTTTGAAAGTTTGAAAGACACAGTTTTTCGAGATCTATAGCACTTTTACGGCTGTCATCTCAGTTGTTCATAAGTACAAATTCATATTTATTTACAGCAAAGTACAATTTTACATCCACGCCCAAAGCCGGGAGTCGAACCCGGGCCCAAAGGATGGTAGTAGGGCGCGCTAGCCACTACACCGCCTGGGCGGCAGATGTTCTTACTATTATTGCCAAAAATGATTGAAATTTTAACTGTAACCTTTCGAATGTGTTTTTATTTTATTTTAGAATATTAACAAAATATAGTTAGCAAAGGGTTTTGACCCGGAAAAAATTACTGTGTGTTGGAGTTCGTCATGTCAATAAATGTTTTGAATACTACAATTTCATAATAACCCAGACAGAACATAAGCTTAAATCAAGTTTGACATTTCTTTGAATTTGACGTATTAATGCAAGCTTGACAGTTCAATTCATTCTAAGCTGGCAGCAAGCTTGCAGGAGTCAAGTTGAATTGTCAAGCTTAAATACAGTTTGATTTAAGCTTGAAAATTGATACTCGCATGATTTTTCCTTTTTAAAGGAGCGTTGATGGCGCCATTTGTGAAAGTGAATGGACATTAATTGTCTAGCGTCCTCAAATTTGCTGAAAGTTCGTAAAAGATGTGTTTTATTTTATATTACCAGTACCATATTACCGGCAGGGCAAACGGGGCAACTGCCCAGGGCCTACAGATTTTAGGGCCCAAAAATCTTACATCTTACACTTTTGTAATTTTAAAATAAAATTACAAAGGATAAAAAAAAAATTCAGAAGTTAAATAATTTTTTAATTACAAAATATGAACAATGAAAATAATTCAAATTTACATTTCTATAAATTAATTTAAACTTATTTTAATTCTTCGAAATGCTCTATATCAATATAGCATACCAATATGTAGGAAAATAACCACATTTGTAAAGAGAATGTTTAGCGTTAAAAAATAGCAAAATTTTTCAATTATTTGTTATTTTAAGAAATACAAAAATGACTAAGGTGTTTGTATTCCATACATGTTAGCAACTGTGATATAGCATTTCGAAGTAACGTTTAACTATCTGTTTCTTTCATTTCAGATTACTTAACACAAAATTTGTGTTAAGTAAACCCATTCTATATTTCCAAATATGGAAATTCTTCAAAATAAAATACAATTATACTACGAAATTGATTTCAAAATCAGTCGTTTGTCTCCATTTTGGCCAGCAGTATTGCTTCATGAGTGTTGCGGTACTGAAAATTTTAAAACGTGTTTTTTTATTTTAATTTTGATTTTAATTTAATTTATTTTGATGCATTATTTTAATTTTGATGCATCCCATGGAAAAATGAAAGAAAAAAATAACACATCGCCCACTTATCAATCTGGCGAGAAAACAGCGTGGTAAGTCACTTCAAACTTTAGTCATAGCTGCACAAGAATCCAGTGGCGGAATGGATAGCGAGCTCGACTGCGAAGCCAAAGGGCCCGGGTTCTATTCCAGTGACGAACTCTCGATGGAAACAGATTAAATTGAAATGTCAGCGTAGAGGGGGAAAATGCGCGGAAAAATAAATTATGTGGGGCGCGATAGCCAGCGGGCGACCCGTGTATTTAAAAAAAAATTTAAGCTTGAAATGTCAAGCTTGATTCAAGCTTGAAATGTCAAGCTTAGTGCAAGCTGGGCAAGTGTAAACTAGAACACTTGATTCAAGCTTGCATCAAGCTTACACGCTTGGAATTTTCAAGCTTAATTCAAGCTTATTGACTCGATAAATGAAGCTTCCTGCAAGTTTGATGCAAGTTTGCTGTGCTGTCTGGGAAATACCAAAAGATATAGCTAAAGCTGCGTGTACTGTATACAAAACTGAAATAAAAATGATATTTTCGAGTAAAATATTAGGTTATTATTTTTTTCACTTTTTCCCCCAAAAAATATAGATTAACATTATCACATATATTTATTTCAGACTCAGGAAAAAATGAGCCTTGTAGGGTTAAATGCCTCTAATTGTACTAAACTCAATTCAGTTTTTCATCAACACTATCAATGTGCAATTCGCAATAAAAGTTTTCCTTTTCTTCAGACTATCCAACAAAGTTCATAGATTGATAAAAATAACACAATTTCTTATAAAAAGTTATGGGGAAAATCAAATGGGAAAAAAGCCCGATGAAATTTCTCTACAGTATTTTTTGAATACAAATTTACGTAAACATTTTAATATTTCGTAAATATGTATGTTCCAAGGAAAAATATCGTAAATGACTCAGACTTACTTGCAACCAAGAAAAGAGATATCTTTCTGTCTTTTGCAATCAATCACATTTCCGCAACTATTTTTAAGTTGTGACAAAGACTATTACAGTAAAACAAATTCAAATATTTTATTTTCTATACTGAATACTCATTTTATAGGTTTAGGAGATATTGGTTGTTGAAAAGTGAACATGTAATTTTATTAATAGATCGGCAACTTAAAAAGAAAGATTATTTATTCATATCTGACTAAAATGGTCAAAAATGAAAGTTTTCGTTCTCTATGTAGAAAGCATTGAAAATTTGACTTTTATGTTAGATAATTAATATGCCCTACTTTTTACAGAATTATCACAGTATTTTTCTTATAGTAAAAATATTAATAAAGCATATCATGATCAAATGCAAAAATTAAAAGTATAAAATAACCAATTAGCATACTGTTAACTTAAACTTTCCTCAAGGACTACAGCAAAAAGTAGAAACTCGTGAAAAAGTAGTATATGAAATATTTCTTTCATTTGTTTGGATAATTTACATTTTGTAAAAAAATGTAATTTAAGAGCAATAATGAAAAGCAAAAATTTATGTAGTGCAAATTGTCGCCCAAAATCAGTGATTAGCCCGAAAATGGACAGTTTTAAATAGCTAAATTAACACCAGCAGCAATGTCAATTTTTTTATTCGTATAATCGATCACAACAATCAAAAGAATGAAATGAAATGTTGGAGCCGACAAGAACGAGTTTGGTAGTTTTATAATAAATGTTTCCACTGCATCGTTTCTCAAAATACGTAACCAATCATTATTATTCATCACTTTTAGTTAAAATAGTACACTAAAATTTAAAAATTTAAAAAGTGCTAAATATATGTTAACTTCCGTAATAAAAGTAAATTTTACTTTTCAACAAGTTTCAACAAGTAATCCATCTCTAAAAATGAGATAAATTTATAATTTCTATTTAAAAATGAAAATTTTTGCAAAGGATTAAATAACAATCCACTATAAAAATCAATGATTAAACAAAAATCAAAAACTTTTATATAAGAATTAATTTTTTTTATGGATAGGATTTACAATTTTATCGCCAACGAGATGCATTAAGAGAGTTTGAAAAGCTTCAAAATATTCATAAATATTTATTAGGTATTTATTACACGGAATTAAATTAAATTCGTATTTCAATATATTCATATTACTAGAATGGTTATTTAATCCACAGTAAACAAACTTTATTTAAAATTATCATTAAATAATATGAATGATTTTTCTTAAATATCTGATTAGTGCTAATGAATTCAATTATTCAAGAATTAACTGCATGATAAGAAAGAATTGAAGCCAGCTTTTTAGCATTTGAACCCTTCCTGATTTTTATTTACAATTAATTACCTCTTTAATTTACATAAAAGGATGATTTTCCTTAGAGCTATTAGTAAAATATATAACTATTTTTTTTTTGCAATAATGGAATCAATTATTGATAACTTATGAACTGCTTATTTCATAAATCTCATAAAACACTATTTTGCTAAAAATGAATTTGACTCAAACATTTATAGTCTATAAGGTAGTCGCATGCCTAGATGAAAACCTTGTCTTATCTTTTACATTTTATACATAATACGAAGTACAAGCTTTCGAGAAAATTACACCTTGATTTCAAAGTTAAAAATCTCGAAAACAAAGATCAACATAAGGGTGCAGCAAAGGTATGTTTATTATAAAGGTCTGAAGTTTTGGTAGGTTTTCTTCAGATGTCACGTGAATTCACGTTAGAACCCTTTAGAAAGTCTACGATCAAGGCATCCCCCATTCTTGGCAGATCGCCCTAGAGTGGCGTTGCCATAATCGCACAAACATTAACACGTAGCACATTAATTTCAAACTAAAATAAACCTTTTAAGAGATGAAATCTGCCTGTTATTCAATGGAAAACTTTACGATTCTTAATTCGCTCTCTAAGTGAACAATTTACATACAACAAAATACACAAAATACAACTTGTCATTGTTTAACACGTGGAAAAATAATTCTAGAATAAATTAGAAGCAGAAGAGTAGATATATCTAAATTTAATAAACGCCAACTTAAGAATACCATAATGCTTCGGGTATTCAGCGATTGAGGGTTTAGGAACCTTTTGAATCATTTTTGTTTGCTTCTTTTGGGATTTTCGAATATTTTTAGGGCAGTACTCCTTAAAAAGAATTGATACTCAATTAATAATTTTGATGTAAAACTGTTGTTAAATATTTAATTTGTTTAAAAAGTGTTAAATACTTTCTTTACAAGATTTTATTTATTTATTTATTTATTTTGAGAGGATATGATTATTTTATTTTTAAAAATGCTTATCGTCACCAAAATAAATAAATAAAAATAATAACAAAACAAATTTAGATATTGAATTCAATCTGGATTCTTTTAAATACTCAAGTTTTCAATGTACTAACATTCTTATGCAGTCCACAGCAAAAGAAATTATATCCTCAAAGTGTATTGCCATGTATTGCCCTCTAAATTTGAAGTACGTTATTCACAGTTGCATAAGATGTTTATCTTTTCCAGACAAATGCTCCTGGTTTTACCATGGCAAACCAACCATGAAAATAAGCAGAAAATTTCAATGATTTATTTCAGCTTTGCACGCGTCTTTGTGAAAGGAAATAAAATAAACATCATAAAGGATTGTGCCGCGTACATTTACTCTTTCTGAATGTAAATAAAAATAAATTTTCGGCCATATTTATTTTGCCGCAGCTTTAAATCGAATAGGAATGTTCAATGGGAAACGTAGATTTTTGGTATGTGAGTTAAGCATATTATTTTCTACGTTTGAATGTCGTTTGAGCCTTCAAAAGTTTCAAGGTCTTGTGCGATATCTTTCTGAGTTACCCATGATATAGTTCTTCATTTTACAATTTAAAAACAATTTTATGATTGCTCAGAAGGAATGCATTCAGCCAAAAGATAAAATAATGAACATTATACATAATATACATGTATATATATTTATACTTGTAAAAAATATAAATGGAATATAATAAAAACTTACTAAGCAAGTTCTGTTACTCGGACACTTGTACTTTAAAAATGAATGGGTTGGGGAATATTTCAATTTTCGTTTTCCAAATAATATTTGAAGAGCACTTTCACTTTAATAAATTTTTTTCATAAATTTGAAAACAGAGATTTATTACATTTACATTTTAATTACCTGTCACACACATATATAGATATTTTAAATTTTCTTGTATCATGAATTCATGAGTCAGCAGATATCATTATGATACTAATCTTTAAAAAATTAAATTTATTAATTTTTTTGAAAAAACGACATTTATTGTTTTAGTTGTTGCTGATCACGTAACCATTGGACTGATCATGTAACCATATTTCATTCAATTCTTCTTAAGCCACTTTTAAGAGATATGAGAATAAACGTTTAGACAATTTTCATAAAATCTCAAAATCTATATAACGCTTAAGAAATTTTAGCATCGATAGTTGAAATTAACTTACAATCTAAGTATAATTTCCAGTTTTATTCTATTCCATTGCCATTAATTAGCAATGGCGCTAGCATTTACTCAATTTTCACAAAATCTCTCAGTTCTAATAATTAAAAATGTACTTTGACGCCTACAGTTTAAGTGACCAACTATGATAATGCTAAATTTTATTCCATTCGCTAAAATGGTTTATTCGTGATAGGCAAACACATATTTACAGATTTTGAATAAAATTCAACAAAATCTCAAAATACTAACCAAACATTTAAAAAAATTGACGGCTATCGTTTAATCTGAGTAATTACCTAATATGCCACCAAATTGCCAATTTTGTTTAATCGTTATTATATGATATAGGAACACAAATTTACGCTCTTGCATAAATTTCCGTAAAATCTAAAATTCTAATTATATTTTTAGAAAAAAGTTTGTCCCTATAATTTAAATTGCATGTTCACAGATTATGTCATCAAATTTCCTTTATTCGCTTTGGTCGCTATTACATTATAAACAAGCGAATATTAGAGCTTTTGAATAAATTATCGCAAAACCTCAAAATCTAATGAAAACTTTAAAAAATTTCAACGCCTCTAGTTTAACTAACTGCCTATTATGTCACCAAATTGCATTTCGTTCGCTTTAGTCGTTATTACTTGATGAGCAAACAAAAATGCAAAAGGTCTGATTTTATTTAATGATATACTGTGAAATGATATACTCTAGCTACAAATAAGGTAAGCATAAGTAAATGAACGTACGACCATGATGTAAGCACGATTTCTTGAAACATTCTTCTGTAGAAGATGAGGCTAATAATTTTTTATTCAGCGGTTATATTTAAACAGTCCCACTCAAAGTATGATTTTGTGGAATTGCTTACGTTTATATACTAATACTGGTTGTATATTTAAAATGAATGTTTGAAAATGGATACTATATTTCTTATTTTTGCATTAGTCGGTTTGTAATGATACTTTTTTTTCTGTTACGAAACTGGAAGGTAAAATTATTAATTAGTTAAGTTTTATTGTTTGTGAATTTATAACTGAGTTTTATATTGATATAATTAAAATTTTGAAACAAAATTTTAGTTTATGTTTCATATAAATATGTTGTTCATTATTTTAATGTGGCATTTTATTGAAAAGTGATATAGTTTAAGTTTTAGCATCTGCATTTAATATCCATAATCTGCACGTGCAATTATTTCTGAAGTCTATAATCGTTAAAATATGGTGCCAACTACTATAGCAATCCCTAAAAGTTTTCATCGCAGGTGATAGCAGTTTTGAGGATGAAACAACAGTGCATTCTTTAAAATTGAAAACAGTTCGTGCCGTTATTTTAATGCAATGCTTCTTCAGGCTGTAGACCATTCTATCAAATGATTCCTATCAAAAGATCCTATAGAGCCAACAGGCATGCATTGCAACATTATAAAAAAATTTCGATATTGTTTGAAAGGGCTAATTACAGTTTAACGTAAAATAGAAAATTTATAAATGCTATGAAAACAAATATTGATGGTAGAAATAAAATATACTATCGCAATTTTACACATAATATCCAATAGATTGCAAGAATTCCGTAACTTATTTGGTACTAAACTGTGACAAGAATTTGCATTTTATTGCATGATCTCACATTCTTACTTTGTCTATACGTTACAGTAAATGTGATTAATCCGGTGATTATATATAATAACCAGTAATTATGCATAATCACCACTAAATTTGGTAAATATGATAAATTTTTGAAAATTTATCAAATTAACCGGTTTGCTTGCATAATTCCCAACTCGTAATGGTAAATGTGATAAAAGTCCCTAACTTTACAAAAATTCGTTCAGTTTGCAGAACTACGTGACTTCTATCAACAGTGAGAACCATGTAATTTCAGTAATTGTTCGCATTTCGTTGCATCTAGACTTTTTTTTCTACCCTCTCGTATTTTTTAAAATATTGAATAATGGCTGGTATGCTTCGTTTTAATTCCAAATTAGTTAATATTATGGATACTAAGAAAGCAAACAGTGGTTTTCTGACGAAAGAAAGCTATGAAGATTTGTTAAAAAAAGTAAATAATAGTAATAACAAAAGTAGTAGGAAAACACGGGAAGATTATCAAAGACTAAAAAGATACGATGCAATGAAAGTAGGCATGTCGAAAAGCTTATCTTTCCCGTAAGTAGTTACAGCTCCAATGTTAGATTTTACGTGTACTTTGAAGAACGTTTTACGATAATTTATGGGGTACTCTTATTAATAGGCCATGGTGGTAGAAACAAGGTGTTGAACTAATTTTAAAAAAAGCACAAAAACATTACTACCGAAAAACTCATGATTTACTTAAATTTGTGTGAAATTTGTAAAAAAAAAAACAAAAAAAAAAACAAGGCAACTAAGAAACGACTTGTTGTGAGGACCAATGGTCTTTCAAGAGATGAATTCAAGATGACAGGTGGACCTAACTGACATGCAGTCTCAACCAGATAAGGACTTTGAGTTTATATTTGTCTATGAAGACCAATCGGCGAAGTTTGTACTGTTGCATGTCCTAAAAAACAAACTAGCAGAAGAGGTTGCTTATCACCTAATTGATATTTTTAGTATATTTAGAGTCCCCAGTGCACTGCAAAGTGACATTGGTCGTGATTTTAGTAACGAAATCGTAGAAGAAGCTTGTGCAATTTGTCGGATCTGAAAACTGTGCACGGAAAACCTAGGCACAGCCAGAATCAAGGTTCGGCTAAACGTGCAAACCAGGACATTGAAAATATGCTCAGTTCTTGGTTGGAAAGCAAGCACACCAGTAAATGGTCCTAAGGGTTACGTTTTGCGCAACTTATGAAAAATTAGAGCATTTCTTGAAGGCATCAAGTGTTCTCCTTTTGAAGCAATGTTTAGGATTCCTGCAAAATTTTGCTTGAAAACGTCTTCTTTCCCGAATGACTCTATCGAACATCTTAGAACTGAAGAAGAACTTCAGGCATTAATCGAGACAGTTAATAATGCTTCCAAAAACACCAATATCGAAATAGAAAATGTTTCTAATATGGATATTAACGATCTATCTCAAAATGACCCTCCATCTGAAGTCAATTTTAAGACTTAGAAAGATAATGAAGCAGCGGTGGTCGCTCTAATCCAGACAGATATTTTATGCAGGTAATAGCAAGTAAGAAAACATAGAATGAATGCTAAAGAAGGTTTAGAATTACAAGCAAAGAAAGTGTTGAAGGTTTCAAATCTTAAATTTGCTGCTCGTAAAGTTGGTAACACAGTGAAACTACGAATACCAGACTTGACAGAGCAAGAAGTGATCTCCGAAATTTATTCGCGGTGATATTAGAAGTTCAAAATGAAGAGTTTTATCAGTTAGGAACGAAACAAGGAATACTTTCAAAATTGTATACCAGAAATCAATTCGCAATTTGTGAAGAAAAATTTATTTTGCTTGACGATGTGCCAGATCTAGCAATATCACTTCAAGAATGCTTTAGAAAGACATATCTTTCAGGAGGTCAGGGATATCAGCGATGTGTTTGTAAGGGACAGTGCGAGTCTGATAAGTTTCAATATAAAAAGTCTGGCAAACTTTGTAATTCTAAATGTCATAACAGTCTAATATGCTTAAATAAGTCAACTTAAAATATTTAGTAATTTGTAGTAAAAGCATTTAATTTAAAAAAAAAAAACATTTTTTTTTCTTTTTCTCTTGAATATGGTTTAGTTTGTTTTTTATATGTAACTTCAGTTTGTTTTTTTATGTGCAACTGTTTTATACAAGTTCATGTAAATTGTATTTTTTTTCATTTCACAACACCTGTCAATCCGTTATTCAAATTTCGTCCAGGCTAAATAAATGCATATGACTTAAAATAACCATTTATTGACTTTTTAATCGTAAAATATAAAATATTCTAATTCGTGGTCTTTTACGCCATAGTGTCCAGCGAAAAAATATCTTTCTGAGTAGTAACTACACAAAAAAAACTGCACTCTATTATACTGGCCCAATTAGTCGTGATGCTTATCACATTTACCATTACGAGTTGGGAATTATGCAAACAAACCGGTTAATTTGATAAATTTTCAAAAATTTATCATATTTACCATATTTAGTGATGATTATGCATAATTACCGGTTAGTATATATAATCACCAGTTTATTACTTTTACCGTAACATATATAAATCAATTAAAAATTGTAAATTGTAAATTCTTGAATTTTCCACGAAGATTGGTTACATTAGTAGTTTGCAAACGCTCAAATTTCTATACTGTGACGATAAACGTACGAACTTGTTGCGAATATAAACAACTAACAGGTAGAAGAATGGAAAATTACTATGGGTACAGTACCGTAGAAGTGGAACGTCTTTGTTTTGACAGACATCAGAGAACAATGATTAGTAAAATTTCCTTCCCGTTTTTAGTAATCTCAAAACTAAAGCTTGACAGCCAATTTTATCTCTTGCAGGTATTTTAAATAATCGGAACCCCACTTGCAAACTCTGTAATACTTCAACTGATCGCAGTGACACCTGCCATTAATAAGTGACATTTTCTGAGCTAAAATCTGTGTAAATCATTTTGATGCTTCTTGATATACTGACCTAGAACACATTGGGAGTCTAAATTCAGTCCATTATTTTCAATGGGAATAAAAATAGAATGACACTAATAAAACTTCATGTACTTAAAATTTATTTAGAGGCTTAGTTAGAAAGTTAAAAAAGAAGAAAACGAACAAAATGTCATAAATCAACATTTTTGTTTTCAATTTCCGAGAATCCATTTCACAGAATTACAAAGAGATGACATTCCTTTTTAATTGAAATTTCAAAATTTTTAAATCAATCAGAATTTAAATGACCACTTTTAGAACCAAAAACCAAGGAATGCTACAATCTGCTCTCTGATCCTATATATAGCGGACGTAGGACTTATAATACACATTTATTATTTCACATGTATATCTAACTCAGCAATTTAAATTTATCGATTACACTCTCTCAAAAAAGTATTCGAGTAAAAGCCAAACTTCCTACGTTCATTTCGCATATTATACATTATTTTTCATAAAAGATGAATTATTTTTCATTTTTCTGTCGAATTATGCCTTTTTCAAAAGAAGAATTAATTATTAGGAAAGCTGACATAGGAAATTTTGCTTATACGTGAATATTTTTTGAGGGGATGGACATTCACTCTACTGTTTGAAATTTCTCAAAAACATGTTGACTTATGAAAAACATAAAAATACAAAATGCTCATTTAATTCACAAGGAAATGTTACTTCCTGAAGAAATTTGATTCTTCGAATGTACCATGCAACAATAATTTAAAAAATAATCAGCATGGTTTATGCATTTGTTCTAAATCCCTCTGAAAAAAAAACTTCTACATTCATATATATATATATATATATACACCATGATCTACGATTTTGTTACTAAATGGAAAGCAGTTGCTCTAATTTTATTTACAAAGCATTCGACTAGTAATAGTTTACTTACATAAGCGTAAAAATATACAAAGAATAATATTTATTTGGATCTTTTCAATTGCAAACGCAAAGCAAAAATTTATTAACCTTGTCCTCATGCAGCAGAATATGATTCAGGAAAGAGTGTTTACATGTTGCTCGTATATTTATTTAGTTTTGCTGCCGCAGTTTCTGGTAGATATAATTCATACTGGCAGCGAAATAGTTTCTTAAATGTATTACCTAATACAGCAAGTTTACTTTCGCCGTAAATTTTAGGAGACATAATTGTAGTTTTCAGCGAATCATTTACATATGATACACTCAGCGTTTACTCAGTTAATAAAGAATGCAGAAAGTTAAATCATTTTAGTCGGGTGAATTACTTAATAAAAAATCTATTTGTTTAACATATCAGTATAAAGAACGGTTATAGTCTAATTTTAATATACTATTCGAAATTGCTATTAAGGGGCAGTTTAATTATAAATCCCAAATCACACACACAGTTTTTACTCTTCTGTTCATACATAAATTCATAATTTTGTTATAAATTTGTTTTCACTGTCTTTTTGTTATTTTTATTAATTAACACACTCACAAACATACCTCAACGCTTTTCATAAAGTGATAATTATCAGGCAAGTGAAAACGGTATTTTTGACCCCGCCTTTCTATCTGATTATAATTCCTTATTATGTGCCCCATCTCCCCTAAAATTTTTACAAAAACAATTTAGAAACACCCTGTATATATATATATATATATATATGTATATAATAAGTAAAACACAAATTATACTGCAAAATGACGTACCCCGCAAAATATATAACAGATTTTGTTTTTTTTTCCACCTCAAGTGAAAAAATATCAGATGCTGAGCCAAACAAAGTACAATTAAACAATGTGATAATAGAATGGAACGGAAATTATAACCACTGGCACCATCGTCAGGAGCCATAACCAGTAGATTAAAGACAATCAAAATAGTAGGATTTCGGTTGTGTGGAATATTAAAAGAGATATTCCCTCCACACGTTTTAGGCTCTATCCTACTATAAAAAAAGGGGGGGGGAAGTGGAAAAAATAAAAAAATAAAAGTAATATAAAAAGCACTGCAAAATCGACATACCAATCTGGTAGCAATAACATGGAAGGCGAGCATGAAGTGTTGCCAAAATTAAAGATTGAATTAAGTGAAAACCGGTGTTGCCACAAAATAAAAGTGTAACAATGGTACATAAAGGAAGATATAAAGATGTTGCCAAAAAGTAAAGTGTAATATTATTATATATTAATAGTATTCAGGTATATTAATTAAATTAAAAATATATAGAATAATGAATTTAAAATTATTGAATAAAATAAATGGTATAGCCAATTAAATATAACATATTGTATTAAAAACTATAATGATTATTAATAACAACAAAGTACAAATAATAAGTTTGTTTATATCAGAAAATTAATATAATAATGAAAGAAAACTATTTTTTTTATAATATAGTAGAATCTCGCTACAACGATATCCTCTATAACAATAATTCTCTCTATTACGATATTTTTTCATAATCCTGGCTGGATTCCCATTAGATTAATGTGAAACAGTTCTCTGTATTACGATATCCTTTAAAACGATAATTCTCTCTACAACGATGGTAATAATTATCCCTTACATCACAATAATTCTCTCTACTACGATATATTTTTTTTTCTATGATGCATGAGAAGCCAATTCATGCACACACTTTGAAGGCTACACAATGAAAGTCGAGGTAAAATGTGGTTGGACCACGCCTCCGCCAAAGAACGTCTTCTAAGTTTCGTTTTGCTGATGTAACACTATGGTAATGAGAAAGTGCATTTCTCGTAAGGTGGAAGGACAGTCGAAATTTCCTGGATGACACATCTTTTATTCCTATCCCCCCTCTTTAAAAAATGGTCAAGGATTCCTTTCACCGGCGCTGATATAGAAAACGATACATTCTTTTATCTGAACTTGAGTAAGAATTTTAACCTCCGATAAATCCTATCGAGGTCGATTATTACACAAGGATATTTTAAATTATTTATGAGTTTTGTTTACTTTGAAGTTTGTTTAGTGAAAATCGAAAGCAAATGGGTAAAAGAAAACAAATATCTATCGAAGTGAAATTCAACATCATAAAAGATTTTGATAAAGGCATGAAGCAAGCTGAGGTTTGCAGAAAATATGGACTTTCACAGTCGACTGTTGCCAATTTCTGATTTCTTTACACAGAATCCAAAATAAATAAGGATAAATTAATGGGTATGTATTTTCAGTTAATATCTAATACATATAAAAAAACGATTTTGCGGCATTCAGGTATTATTTATTTAGACATTATATATGTGTTATTCAAATATGCTAAATATTTATAAACTATATCGCCGCTAGAATCCCTGGCGAGGTGTCAAGGGTATATAACTAAAATTTGTGAGTGTTGTGAAAATTACTGAAAACTATAAACATGTTTTTCTCCTTTCATTTATTATATATTACTTGCGAGGGTGTGCTGAATGAAAACAGAACACTTCCTTTTGACACCGCAGGGTATGGGATATATGAAGAATAAAATTCTTTTCGTTCCAATATCGATTCTTTCTATAACGATAATTCTCTTTACAACGATATATTATTTTGATTCCCAAAATATCGTTAGGATTTGAGGGATTAAGGATAATGATAAGAGGGATTTCACTGTAGGATTAGGATAAGAGGGATTTCACTGTATTATAAATAGGACAGTATAATTACATTATAGGAATATATATATATATATATATATATATATATATATATATATATATATATATATGCATGCATATACACATCCAGATAGTTTTTATAAATATTACTAATTTTTTTTTTTTTTGAGAAAAACTTCCTCCGCCCGACCCATCCATCCAATTACAACCTTAAAACCAAAACCCCACCCAACCTCCAGTACATTAACAAAGACAAGAGACACATTACCTTCAAGAATTGTCTATAATAGATTTCAGGAACTTTGTAGGAATGTTATATTGTCTAGCTGAGAGAAAAAGTGATTTAAAATTGGAGACTTTAAAATCTTCTGAAGAAAGAAACTTGATTCTACGGCAGTTTTTATAGATGATATTGCAGAATACTGATTTATGTAAGCAGGATGAAACATGAGTAAGGCTATTTACTTTAAAATTAAAATCTTTTCTCTTATCATATATATTGAAACTTAGGTTATCTAGTCTTTCTAGGAGTGATAGAGATACTTAGATCTAAAGAAACTAACAGAATTGTTAAGCATATCATTTTTAATTAATTCCCGAGCAGAAGGACATTTTATTGGGAAGATGCTGTTATTAGTATTAGTAGTATTTACTAGAAAGATATCATCTATATATCGTTTAAGAATGATATGTGTATTAGTGTAGTCTTTCTCATAGTAATATAAGTATAGACCTGCATGGTAACTGGATGCTGAACCACCTTGTGGTATACCATGATTTTGTAGATATATTTTATTGTTATGTAAAATATAAATATTATAGATAATAAATTTAGATAGACAATTGAAATAAGTTACATCAACATCGGATGGAAGCATAATATTATTTACAGAAGTTTCGAATAATTCATTAATAACATTGTAAAGGTCGTCAAGAGGAATATTGTTAAATAAATCTTTAAAATCATATGTATATAAAGAGGTAATATTATTAATAGTACATATTGTATTGCGTAGATCATAACTATTTCCTATAGAGATAGAGTAATCATTACGTTTTATATGATACTCATGCATAACAGAGAGTGTATTTAATAAAAGTTTACTTGCTACAATACTATATGTATACACTATACATCCTATTGTAACTGTTCTAAACTTTACAGGAGATTTATGAAATTTAGGGATTAGTACAATGTAAGGATGATGTAGATTGTCATGTTGTAGGTTGAGAAGTTTACGAAAAGCCAGAATTTTTTTATTACAGATTACATTAGATAGATAAGTAATACTGTTATTTACAATTGAAGAGGCTAAAAAGGTGTGGTATAATTGTTTACATATAAATGCATAGTTATTGGAGGATTTATCTACATAAGTAATTATGAAATGCTGCTTTCTAAAGTCTATCTCAGTATGAACATGGCTATTGACGGGAGATCTGTGTTTAACATATTCAGCAATATTGTGCTTAAAGATTGAAAGCACTTTCACATTCCAAGTAGTGAAGGCTTCAAAAGGAGTGTTGTATTTTAAGGCAGTATTATATATGTAGTAATCTAAATCATATGTAAATTGAGTTACAATGCCACATACACACACACACACACACACGATGCTTGGTAATAATATTGTAGTGACTGGCTGTGTAGATTATTGTTTATAATAATTTTCTGTGCACTGATTGTCTCCTGCTTGGTACTTGGGTTTGAATGGAGAGGTTACACAAGGATCGTCATTCCTTTTTGATTTATTAAACACAGAATAGGGCTACAAAATGGATAGAGCTTTTTGACTTATACATTTAATGAAACCCTGATTTTTTTTTTAAATGTATTTAATATCTGCTGTGTCAGGCCACTGATGTGATACGCATAGAGTGTAAATGTTTCACATTTCGTTCCATTTATTGATATTCTTTCCAGCAATCTGATATTTAACATACGTCAATAGCTCACTGTTTACAAGAATTTTGATGTATGATGGAAGAATGTTGTGGTCATCAGACTATTTTACTTATACTATATACATTAGGGTGTCCCAAAAAAATGAAAGGTGTTATTTTTTTTCGCATACCCTCTTATTTTTTTCCTTTTACGTCAAAACAATTGTATACAAAGTTTCATGTAATTTGAACAACGGCAGCCCGTGCCGACTTGCATCTGAACCCGTCAATCAGTACATGTGTACTTAAGCAATCGAACGCTGAAGACACGTGTCTGTAGCGGAGCGCCCCCCACCTACAAATGGTAAAAATAAAACAAAACAAAAAAATAGAGGTTTTGGAATGCTTCGATAGTGACAACGGGCTATTCGTGAAGTGTATCAGTATTAGTTTACCCAGTACAGCGTACGTCTACGTATCAATGTGCTTATTCAAATCTGTTTTGTCAATAAATGCTTATATAGTTTTTAATTAGTGAATAGTACATGGCAGTAGAATTACGTAGTTCTAAAAAAAGGATATTTTTAATAGGGAACATGAAACATCAAATAACGGGTTCAAAACTTCCGTCGAATGGACAAGTTCTCTCGGTTTTGTTTTACAATATTCGAGAAGTGAATTTAACTGTTAATGAAAGTGCAAATCTCGCTATTCGCGAATGCATTATCTTTTGGGAAAAGGCACGCATACCTACAAAATCGTTACCGAATTGTGTAAAGAAGCTTGTAAATATGTATCAAGTTTGGAGAGACTTACAAAAAAATTCAAAGAAATCACAAGACGTATTCAAGCGGCGACAACAAGAATTTTTAAGTAATTTAGACAATTTATTCGATATTGCACATGCTGATGCACTTAAATTAATGAAAATAAAGGAAGATAGGATGTTCTTGCAGCGCCAAAGAGAGCCGGGCCGGCCCGGTCATTTAGGAGGAGTGGATAAAAAACTGGCCAAAAAAGAGGAAAGGGCACGACTTCGAACTGTCAAAGAAGACAGTCGGCGAATCAAATATCTTTCTGCTTCAACATCCTCGGCATCATGTGAACCATTGCAAGACGATTCCTCTTCGAATTCTAGTGAAAATATGGATACAGAAGATTTCCCAGCACCAGTCGAAAGCTCAGAACCTGGGACAAGTAAATATGTAATGAAGAAAGATTTCATTACTCCAAAGTTAGTTGCTGCATTAGACAGGTGTCAGTTAAGTATACGAGATACTGTGTTTATTCTTGAAGCTACTATTGATGCACTTGGACTTAACATTGGCGAATTTCCGATAAGTAAGTCTTCAATTCAAAGGATCCGAACAGAAAAACGGAAGGAACGTGCGGAAAACATAAAAATTGATTTCCAAAACGAAGTACCGGATGTAGTGACATTACATTGGGACGGCAAACTCTTACCTGCTTTGAGTGCTCTAAAATCGAAAGAGGAACGCTTGCCCATAGTTATTTCATATGGACTCAAAGAACAACTCATTGCTGTGCCAAAACTGGAAAATTCTACAGGCAAAGAACAGGCGCAGGCTATTTGGCAGGCGGTCTTAGATTGGAATCTCGAAGAAAAAGTCCAAATTCTCTGTTGTGATACTACAGCTTCGAATACAGGTCGTTTTAATGGCGCTTGCGTGCTTCTAGAGCAAAAATTTGATAGGGAAATGCTTTTTTTCGCTTGCCGTCATCATGTATACGAATTGATATTAAAGGCTGTATTCGAAGTGAAAATTAAACAAGTAACAACAAGCCCCGATATCCCACTCTTTAAAAAGCTCAAAGAGAACTGGAGGAACATCGATACCACTAAAATGCAATGCTATAGAGATACAGTGGAATCGTTCCTAACTCTATCCGAACTTGAAAATTTGCTTGAGTTTTACCGGGCTGAACTTAAAACTGATATGGCCAGAGAAGACTATCGGGAGTTGATTGAACTTTCTATCGTATTTTTAGCTGGAGATGCAGAAAAAAAAATTAAAATCAGACCTCCGGGTGCCATGCACGAAGCTAGATGGATGGCCCGTGCGATTTACTCCCTAAAACTAACGTTATTTAGTTCTCAGCTAAAATTAAACACGGAGGATAGGGAAGCATTGTTAGACATCTGCTTGTTTATCGTGACAATGTACGTTAAACCATGGCTTCAATGCATTTTGGCAGTTAAAGCACCCTACAAAGATTTGTGCTTTTTGAAATCTTTGAAAGCTTACGAAAATGTGGATGAAACTATCTCGAAAGTTGCTTTACAGAAATTTCTCCAGCATTTATGGTATTTGACTGATGAAATAGCCATATTAGGCCTTTTTGATGATGATGTGGATGAAGAAACAAAATTAAAAATGGTGGCAAATTTACATAAAGAAAATTTCTCGACCCATGAGAAGAGATACATTCCATCGAAGGACGAACTTCGTGGTACATTGTATGGTGAGTCCGATATATTGATTGTGTTGTTTTTTATTTAGTGATTTATATATATCACGCAATTGATACATGTTATTTTAATTTATGTTTTACAGAAAAAAGCATCGATGATTTTATATCTGTCAGAAGTCATTCATTGTTTCCTAGACTCAAAATTGATGACAGTTTTCTCAATGAGAGTCCCTCTTCATGGAATAATAACGCTGCGTTTCTAGATGCTAAAAAAACAATATCAATGCTTAGAGCAGTGAACGATACAGCTGAAAGAGCAGTAAAAATGATGCAGGACTTTCACGGTTTAATAACGGTTGAGGAGGACCAAAGAGAATTTTTGCTACGTTGTGTACAAGAACACACGAAAATCTATCCCGATTGTAAAAAGCAAACGTTGAAACGAAAATATGTATAATGTTTCTTTTACTATAATATGCTTCTTTTGCTATAATATAAATATTTGCTTTGAATAAATGATGTCTTACATATCAAAGAAACATGCATTTCACAATCTTTCCATAGTATTCTCCATACAAGATTTTACGTTCAACTTTGACCTAAAGTCGGCACGGGTTACCGTTATCGTATTGCAATAATAATTTGTATTTATGTTACTGAGATGAAATAGAAAAAAATTAGAGGGTATGCGTATTCGATTTCGAAATTTTTTTTTTCCATTGCATCTTGGGACACCCTAATATACATACATACCGATTGTCCAATAAATGTCTGACCCATTCTAAAGGCAAATAACTAAAATATAATAGGCATTAGGAATGTACCGTTTCCTGCATTGGCACTAGCAAAGCAGCAAGTTTCCAGATAATTGAGGTTAAAATTAGTTTCAAATTTCACCCGAAGTGTTCGTGGGAGACAATCTGCGTTATTTAATTCAGAAAGAAAGTCTAAGTTTTTAAATGCGAACACGCCTGTTATAACAATATAAACGCAATGAACACCGACTAACGTAAAATAGACATTTTTCTTTTATTAATGAAGGAGACTGTCTGTAGCGCCCTCTGATGTTGAAAATTTGTAAGCAATTTTAATATCTGTCTTCCCCCCAAAACTCACTGTTTTCCTAGTGCCAATACAGGATTGGTTATTTGCCTTTGAAAGAGGTCAGTCATTTACCTGTATATTGAATAGGCATTGACTTAGGCTTTTATTCCTATAAATATTGGTTAACATTAATTCACTTTCATATCACTAAACCTTTTTATGACGAAAGGCTGAAATTTTTCGACATGCCTGATTAATTTGGGGGCAAATTTTACTAATCTCTAATTGTTTTGTACGAGGGATGTGCAGAAATTTAAAATTTGTATTTATTTAGATTCAATCGCTGGAAAATTTTAAACGATAAAATAAAATACTTTTTTTTTTTTCACAAAACTATGTATTTTATTTTATATGCATGTGATCAATATGTAGGGATAAAAAGCGTTGATTAGTATTCCCTTTAAATTCCCTAGACTCAAATCATGAAAATTAAGTGAGAGTTAGCTACTGGGGAATATATTAATATTAAGCTGCGCTACCAGAAAACTAAACACTGAAAATGGTAGAATTCAACATGTATTCCCTTAAGTTTTACTTTTTGATATATATATATATTACATAGCATTTTCAAAACTACGTGTGCAAATGGAACCAAAATTAATTTTCATAGTTTGGAAGTACACTCATTCTCATGAAAATAAAATTTATGTATGTTTATGATTTTTATCAATAAATTTGATGAATCTTTATTGCCATAAAGAAGCATAAATTAAAAAAAGATATCATTGGCATATTTGGGTTTTTATAAACTATATTTTCAAATAAAGTACAGTATAAATTATAGTTTCAAATAAATTATAGGTACGCATATTAAAGGTCATTGTCTTACATACTGCATAAATTTTAGCGAGTGTACTCTATACACTTTTTTATAGGGATACAAAAAATTCTTATGCATTTCGGCCTATACACACAAATTATCTTAAGTGCACTTGTGCTTGAACTCTAGATCCGATTGAGTTGATTAATTTTTTTAAACGCTTGGTTTATATAAGTGTTCGTGAAGTCAAGTGGAGTCACTCCAGACTCTTTTCACATTGGATTATGTTAACTCTGTAATTTGTGTGATTAAAATAAACTTGTTAATACTGATTAAATAAAAAGTTTCATTAAAAAAGAATTTAGTAAGTTCGAAAGTTCATGACACAGATGCAAGGGCAACACATAATAAAATTACAAGGATTAAGTAATCCTCAAAACTATTTAATTAATACGAATTTTCAATTGTGATAAATATTTGCACAGAGAAAGGTTTTTGAATTATGATGTAATTTGATTAAAATTTACAAAAATACTTTTTGTGGTACTGTTAATTTTATCACATTTTTAAAATTATTATTTTTGTTGAATTCGTTAGTTACAGGCACGCTGTATTCTACAGAAACAATCAGCTATTTTGTAACCTTTTACTGCTGCATAACCATTTCAGCTCATTCTTTCTCATAAAATGCATATTAGAAAGCATATATTTCTAGAAAGAATATATTAAAACGATTCATAAAAAAGTATCAAGTTAGTTAAATACAGATTCTCAGCCCATAAACTTAATTTACAGCCACGGTAATCTTGACAATTATGCTTAAACCTGTAATTTTTCAGTTATTAACTGTTTGCACAAAAGAAAACCCACCTATTGTTTCAGCGTTTATGAAATTGGAGTCGAAGAGATAAGTGAAAAGCCACAAGACGCAATTAAATTTTATTGTGCTTTTAAAAGATATTTTCAGACTTTAGCGATATTAAGGTTGCGTAAAACTTTTGTTTCAGTGTCAAAAGATTTAGAATGTCATAATGAAGTAAAATTCGCCATAATATAAATTTATCTTCGTTTAAATACTCTAGATGCTTAAAACAATGAATTCTATATTTGGAGATTTTCCTCCTTGGTAGCATTTTTGCTAGATATATTATTGGATTAGTTTTATATTCATTGCATTTTGAGGACCCTCAGGAGACTGATTTAAATTATTGAGAGAAAAATTATTCAGCACATTAAGTTAACTATATTACCGATACATGTTTTCTTTTAACTTTATACATGTAATAAAAATAATATGTTATTAGAAAATCAAAGGTCAATAAAGTAAATAAAAAACTTTGTAAAAAACACACATAAGATGCTATAGGTAAGAAGATACGTACGTTTCGGCCAAAAATTATTTTGGCCTTCATCAGTCCAAGCCCTTCGTCACAAGGAAGGGTGTGCATGGAATAAAAAAAAAATGTTATTAGAAAATCAAAGGTCAATAAAGTAAATAAAAAAACTTTGTAAAAAACACATATAAGATGTTATGACGAAGAACTTGGACTGATGAAGGCCAACACAATTTTTGGCCGAAACGTTCGTATCTTCTTACCTATAACATGTTATGTGTGTTTTTTACAAAGTTTTTTATTTACTTTATCGTTTAACACCAGTATTTTGAGTGTTTTTCCGTCAAAGGTCAATATTTACCAGTATGGCTAATATTTTTGAATATGAAAATTTTATGTATGTAAAAAGAGAAACTGCATAAACGAGGCACTAATTGCAAAACCTAAGTAACATTCGGAAAACGTAGAAAGTATACAAATATAAAATAACTTCATCCCTGTTACTGAAAAATGTATTATTTCGATAGTTAGTTAAGTAAAAATGCTTTCGAATATTATTTTTATAGTAATAAAAATAAAATTAAAATTTCACATAATATTTCTTAAATAATTGAAAAGACTGTATTAATCCACTTTGCATAAGTACTTGTGAAACTATAATTAAATTTTAAAAATGAACCATACTTCCGCTTGCGAAAACGTTTAAGTAGAAGGCAAATATAAATTTATCATATAAATAATATTAATAATAATAATAATAATAATAATAATAATAATAATAATAAATATAATTATAATTATAATAGAAGACTGAAAAGTATTTTAAAGACATATCAATAAAAAGATGTACGTGTACGAGTAATTCAAACTGTACGTACGTATTGAGAAAATCTTTATTAGTACTTTAATTGGATCTATATAAATATAGCAGTTGGTGACATTAGATGTATTTGGACAAGTTTATGAACGTTATGTGTGCATTCTACCTACATTGTCTATTTGGTTTAATACACGAAATTTTTCAATAATAATTTTATCACTTTAAATAGTAACATCAAAAGTCATACCGTGAACTGATCCAACTTTTCTAATAATTAAATCTTTTTGTTTACCACTGGCATACTAAAAAAATCCGGAAGCTAGTATGGTACTTAGAAATAAATTCATTTAACAGATTTTATAGATGAATAGGTTTGGGTAATTTTAATCTATTACTAGCTGACCCGGCAAACGTTGTTTTGCCATATAAATTATTCCTAGGATTATTTTAGTAGAAAGAAATGACTAACTTATTGTAAGTGTGTGAAGATATGGTATATGAGTGGAAGAGGCATGGAGCGCTGTGAACGATGCTGGAATATAAAAATAACACAATACCAAACATTTATATTTTTAATTCATTGTAATTAATTCTTTAAATTTATATATATCGCTAATTACAATAATTTTACTAAAAAATAATATCAATCCCTTAACGCAATAGAGTGTACAATATTTTTTGTTATCCCATCTTTAGATAACACAAACAAACTGGATGCCCACTGTATGTTTTGCCCACTCGAGAGCATGCCACGTACAGCTGTCCGTGTGAAAAACATGGTGTGCTCAAATCTAATCCACAAACAGACATAGTTTGGCCTTGAGACTTATTGATAGTCATTCCATAAAAAATTTTGCCCCCCCCCCAAAAAAAAAAGGATGAAAATCTGAAACACTTTCAGATTTTAAATACGCACTATAGTGCTATATATTAAAATCGTATCATAATTTATGCGTCGTCACTATTTTTCGTCCTTATTCCAATAAGTTGGAAAGTGTTATCATTATTCATGACTGTGCTGTATTTTTCTTTCTTATTTCATAAAACCCATCGTTGGAATCGAAATCTATCGTAAAATCGCCTACTAAAACTATTTTACAATCTTCGCCAAGTATATCACAACTATACTTCACCGTTTTATATATTGTTTCCTACTTTAACGCCTCGACTCTCGCCAAGGAGGCGATGATTACATATGCAGTTACCATGACGATTTTTTGCATTTATGTAGAAATCGTAATTTAGAATTAAAATGGCGATTTGGAACAACATGTAAGTACAGCATGTCGTTACATTTTTATTTATTTTGGATTACCAATTAATGTAGTTTTAATAATTAAATGTCTTCAAAATCCTTAACTGGCGCGTTTATCGCTAGTTTGTTTACTTTAGTTATCCCCTAGTTCTTTTGGGTGCGTTGAAACGGTACTTACGTATTATCCCGGCGGTCACTTCCGCCAAACTACTTTTTCGTAGATTTTAAATACGTTGCCAATCGTATTCCAAACCATCAACAATTTCATGTGCCCGGCATTTATCTTGGTGAAAAATTGCTTGTCTTGCCAGACCGCCGGGATAATACGTAAGTACCGTTGAAACTTGTGCATAACTCCCAGAGACCCATGACTGCAAAGCTCGCCAAAGTGCGGGGATTTTTTAGGTTGGCGAGAGTGGGGGCGTTAAAATAGGAATCAACTCTTTCTTGTACCATAAAACACATCTTTGGAATCGAAATCTATCTTAAAATCACCTACTGAAACTGTTT
Source organism: Cheiracanthium punctorium (assembly GCA_038373885.1). Lineage (NCBI taxonomy): Eukaryota > Metazoa > Arthropoda > Arachnida > Araneae > Cheiracanthiidae > Cheiracanthium > Cheiracanthium punctorium. The sequence continues at coordinate 852,009 of JAWZYV010004889.1, forward strand.
TACAATCTTCGCCAGGCATATTCTTCCTGTAGGCATATTCCAACTACACCACAAATACATTTTAAATGCTGTTTGGAATGGGCATCATAATCCATGAGTGTACCGTGTTTTCCTTTCTTGTTCCACATAGCACTTCTTCGGAATAGAAATCTATATTAAAATCGCCTAATAAAACTCTTTTACAATATACGCCAGGAGTTTTCTAACTATACGCGAAATATATTTATAATAAATTGTCACGTTTTGGCACCACATTTAGCGATCACTTATCAAAAATTTCAAACCTTGTGCGACTTTCAACATTTTATTAACGCCCCCCCTCTTTCCACATTATCTGGCAAACACATTTGAAAAGTGACTCGACACGCTAATGTCTACACAGAAATCCTGATTGAAATTAATAGCACTCTGGGGCTAAACATTTTGGGGTGGACCGCCCTTATGACTTAGGGGTATGAGACATAGTTAAAAACGTATTCTCAGACCTAACGAATATACATAGAAAATTTCATTAAAATTGGTCGAGGGGTTTCGGAGGAGTTAGGTGATTAACACTGTGACAGGAGAATTTTATATACTAGATTTCATATAATATATTTATTTGCTCATATAACTATGTGTTGTAAACAGGAACGTCTAAAGTTTAACTAGAAGAATCCAAATAATAGTGTACACCAGTTATTCTTATGTAGAGGACACCCTCTTGAAAAAAGATACCTTTTATGGACCTCATTCCAAACTTAGGCATCTTACATCGATTTTGAAACCTAACTTCTCTCTCAATAATATCACAACAACATTGTAATAATAAATATTAGTAAGGGTGTCAACAGACAACGTAGAAATATTTTTAAAATGTCAACATCTTACAAAAAATTAAAAATATGCAAATATTAAATAATTTTTAAGTAATATGAGATAAAAATCTTAAAAATCAGGAAATCTATGATTACTGGAACAAACTGTGAGGTACATAATAATTATTCAGAATCACATAGCAATGTGCGGTCAAAAAAAAACCCTTTACCCTTACCTGTTAATAGTCACTTTGGGAAGAGAGTTGAAGTGTTTGTCTAGTTTCTTAACAAAGTTTCATACACAATGGGATTTTCTTCATCAATTTCATCCATGATAGAAATAGAATTTTTAAGCTCTTCATTTTTTGATACATGTTTTCTGCGAAAGATACATTAGTTTTCGATAAACAAGTGTCGGAAAGTTCACTATTATCTAAGCACGGGTTTCAAAGTGATTATTAACGGTTACATGAAAACGACAATTCCGACCCCACATTGCTATGTGATTCTTAATCATTATTATGTGGCATACCGTCCCTTAAAAGTTTGCCCCAATAGTTATGGGACATCCTTAAGAATCATAGGGTATAATAATAGCTCCATTCATATTTTTTGCTTTAGAAATATTTTTCTACTATTCCGAACTTTATGGTTTTTCGTCGTCCTCTTAAACTCATTGCAACCATTTTTCATATAATTTCATGGATCCTCAGGTAACCTCTCACCAAAATTTAGAAACCTAACGTACATACTATTTTAAATGATTTAAGTTAAAAACAAATCGAGCAACGTTTCTACAGCTCTTCCTTACAGATTTATTTTCACTGAAATGAAAAATCTGGCATATAGCTGCGATTTTACTTACTACAGGAGGCCGAAGTCCTTTCATCTGTATCTTTTCTATGAAAACTTCGTGAGCTTGTTTCCTTCCTACTTCTTTTTTACTTCAGTCTTTGCATATTTGAATGCATTATTTGAATGCGAGTTTGATTCAACATGAAATAAATGTTTGAGAAAGAAAACTGCTTCTAGGACATCCAGTTTAGAGATTTTTCAAAACCTTCTTCAACAGGTTTTACAACGGAAAACATTTTACCGTATTTCGCTTGAATGAAACATTTTATCTCTACTTCAAAAATATTTAACTCTATAAGATTTTATTTTAGTGAGTATTCCTTAAAAATCGACTTGGTTGGATTTCTAAGAATATAGCAAAATTTATGATCTGTTTGTTTACCTTACGCGTGGGTTTAAATTTATATATAAACTTTTACTTGGCTTCAAAAAAATATATATTTGAAATAAAATTGAATAAAATATCTGATATACGAAGCATGATTCACAAAGTATTCGAAAAACGATTATCTCTTATTTTATTTTTTAAATATGAATATCAGACATCCATAATTAATTATAAAGCTTTGTAAAAAGATTGAACTCTATAGAATGTATATTTTAAGAGAAATGTTTGAAGACATAAAAAATTTAAAGTCTTATTAAGGTGTCGTCTAAAATAAATAAATGAATAAAAAATGAAGAATTAAAATACAACTAATTAGGTAATTTAGAATGTAAAACCTGTAAAATTTTTCGTGTTTAATTACAGTCTCTTGCTTTAGAAATATCGTTTTTGACAGATATCTGTATTTTCCTTTCTAAAATCTAAATTCCGCTGCACACGCATATGCTTTCAGGAGAAGGTTGATTCTGGATTTGCTTCGAAACTTCGGTTCCATAAAAGTTTCTCTTTCTTTGGATGTTTGAACGCGGCTTACTTTAGTTAGGTTCCGGCTCTGCTTTAACTAAAATAATAATGTTAAGAAAAGTAGAACAAGATGTTATTTCTGTGGCATTTAGGTTCGAAATTTAAAAAAAAAACCCATCTTTTAGTGGTTTTCAAACAAAAGTAGTTCTTCGTATTTTATTTGAACAAAATACTTTATAGTTTAAAATAGTAAGCTCTAAAATAGGATTTTTCTAAATGTATCAGCGAAAAATCAGCTTTATTCAATGCACAGGGATAAACCTTATGCTGCATTTGAGCAAATTTTCAGCTTTTCTGTTCCGATAAAAATTTAGTGGCAGAAACGAATTATACAAGTCTGATAGTAGTGTAAATCCGGGTACTCAAAGTACACAGAAGGAATCACTAATCCACAATCAAAATTATGAGACGTTCTGTGATGACTGCTGCATCTCTTTATTGAAAGTTAACTCAAATCCCTTTCAAAAACAATAGAGTTTTCATAGCATGAAGCAATTAAAAGTCCAGTTTCAGATCTGGGTTGATTCATGATCACCGCGCAATACATCGGGGGTTCATAATTTTGCGTCCTCCCAGAAAGGAGCAATTAAACACATTTTATACAAAAGGAGTCTGTTTTTTACAGCATGGCAAGAAACTGTATCAATCATAAGCGACTACACACGTGGCCACTTGTCTGAAAAAAAAAATCACACTTCTAGAAAAAAATATGACTAAGATGCATAGATTCGAGACCATTGAGGAAATTTCCAATACATTCAAGCACACAACACTGTTGATTTAGAGCTCCTATTGGTCGTTAATTTAGCTGCGATCGAATTATGCTGGTGATTGTATGCTAAGAACTACCTATATGAGCATATATAACGTATGGTATAAAGATTCATAAATTACTGCATTCTTATCTTCCTTTTTGGATTCATCAGAGGTAAAAAATATAAGATATTTTGCATTTCTGCAAAATAACTTAAGAACACTCACACTATATTTTTCATTCTTTGATCAATGGGCCACTTACCAAACTTTTGACCTTAGTACTTTATTAAAAATCTATAAACAAGTATCTAATGACAAGCGTTTACTTTTAACACTCTTGCATAGGTTCCTTTATTTATACAATTTAGTATTATTAAGTGAGAAAGAATATTCTTTCTTGCTTAATAACAAACGAAAGATAAAACAAAAACAAAACTGAGCACTTAAATCAAGTAATTAAAGAGACATATTTTTGCAACATGGATTAATTTTCTCCATCTCAAACAGCCCGTTCTAAACTATAAAAGCAAGTTAAAAGTAGATGCCAGACTAAATGATTTAGAATATAACATAGCTTTCAAAGTTTCTTCGAACCATGCAAAGCTTCACGTGTTCAATTACAGTTTCTTTTGACAGCAAGAAAATAAATCTGGCAGATATCTGGATTTTGCTTTCAAAAAGCTGAATTCAGCTATGCACCCACACGCTTTCAATAGTGGATTGGTTCTGGCTTTACTCTGAGAGCTTTGCGAACTTGTTTCTTTCCAACTTCTGTTTTTTCTTTTCTTTTCTTATTTATTCGTCGGATATTTAAATGCATCACTTGAATTCGCTTCAGAGTCTAGTTTAACTTCAAGGAAGTACTGTTAGAAAAAGGAGATAAAGAAAACTTTTCCATGTCATACAGTATGGATATTTTTAAATCCCTTCAACAGGTATTAAAAGCATACATTTTTTGCATTTGAATATAATATTTTATTTATAGATTAAAATATGTATTACTAAGAGGAAATTTTCCAAATACAGCTCCGAAAAATTACCTAGTAAACTAGTAAGAATAAAAATACATGGATACAACTATGGTTTTGCAATTTATTCTATGCTTTGTATTTCTGGGTTGAAATATTCTTTACATATGTGTTTGTAAATAAATTTCTCTCCAAAATGTTCAGATGCATTACTGGTAAGATTCTTTTGTACGTAAGTGTACATAAGCTGTAATTTTTATTTTTAATGGATACATTCAAACTTTCCGTGAAAAATTTCAGGTCGACCTCTGAAATACTATTCTTACTATGACCTTGAACTTGTTTGAAAATATCTATTTTGAAACTTATTGCACAGTGTGCCCCGTAAACAGAGGTGATGATTTCAAGAGCAGGAGAAGCACATCCCATAGATTGGGAGTTGCATAGAAATATATTGTTGTTGTTGCTGCTGTTGCTGTTTCTAGTACCCACTTGCAACCCCGGAATAGTGCCAGATCTTCAATAAAGGATGGCGATGGGCGAAAGGGAGTGGCTTTCATGTTAATAAGCCTCAGTGGGAGGAAGACAGACTTAGCTCGGTGTCTCCTAATTTTGAACCAATTCCATATTCAAATCGGCACCAGCCGAGAGAAGAGTTCACCATACCAAGCACTGACCAAGCCGGTGCCGCTTTACTTTCCGTGTTCTTACATGAATGGAGTTTAGTGACTAGGCCATTGTTGGAACATATAAATGTACTATTATTTTCTGAAATAATTTCATAAATTCTGAAAAGCCAAATCACATTGAAAAAATGATCACGACTTACTAATTACTTACTGAAATAAAAAATATTCCAGTTCGAACTACAGTATAACATGTTCCATCATTTGTATATCCTTCAGTAATATTCGTGATTTTCTTTTTATTTTCAGATAATACTGCATTTAACATTTTGCATACCTTTGAAATGCACATAATGTTAATATAACTTAAAGGGTAGTTTGCATTTTCTAGATCCTTCTCTGCTTATGAACATTTTTATGAGTCTTAAATGAGCTCATATTTATTACATGATGAGTTTAAATATATAGATACCTGAAAAAAACTCATATAGGATATAAATTGTTTATATCCATATGCTCCTATAATAATTTCTTTAAACGAAGTGTTCGAGCATGGAGGGAATTATTTGTTATTTTTAAGCTTTAGATTTTGATCAAATTTGCGCTTTTTTTCTGATTCATCGTCAATCCCTTTTGCGAATTTATTAACTGCGAAGTTCCTTCGCAAATTTTCTCATCTTTTACTAAAAGTATGCTCTTGATTGCCAATTTCATTGTTACGAAATTGCAGTAATTTATTTCATAAAAAACAAAAATACAATATAAAATCAATAAACAGGGTAAAGTAATAATAATAGTAATAATAAGTAATTCGCATAAAATAAAATAAAACTAACTTGTCTTATTAAAAATTAAATCAAAAAGTAAATTAAAATTAATGAAAAACTTTGTACATAATACACACATATAAAAAATAGTACACTATGAAAGTTTCTGATGGTAAAAAGGGTCCACCTCTCTTCAACTGTAAAAATTTATAACGTCCATAGTTAGGAAAGTGAGAAAAATTCAATTCAGGTTTCCTCTTTTCTCTGTTCTAGTCGCGTTAGGAATGCTTTTCATCTGAAGAAAGAGAACCTTTTTGTACCACTTGAAACGCTCTCACTGTATTATTTTTTTTAATTTGTGTTACTTACAAAGTGCTTTATTAATTTTAATCTTTAAACACCGTATTTTTAATTTTTTAAATTAAAAACGAAAGTTTTCTTGATCTGTCTTTAAAAAAATAAGAATGGGGCAATGGCAACTGCATATCCGTTAAGTGTCTAAGTCTATACCATAATAAATTTATTGGGTAAAGTTTCAGAGCAAATATCGTGGAACCAAGTCAAGGCTTTCGTTTTCAATTGCAGTTTCTTTTCATTACATAGAAAACTATCGCAAACTGTATCGATTTTTAAATAGGGAATAACCTTTGACGACACTGTTAAAACCACGACAAAGACCTCTTTTACTACATTGAAATAAAAACGTAGTATTCACTGTACAGAATAAAAAAATACAATGCACTTTGCATGGATTTTGGAAATAACGGAAATTTTCAAGTGATGCTACATTTAATTTTTAATGTGCATTAAAACGTGATAAAAAGATTTGTCAATCATAGAGCTTCCTGAACTGTAAAATCAAGCATAATCATAAGAGCGCGTGGCATTCTAAATTGTTTAGAATAAAAACACAGGTTTTAAAATCTCCCACGAACATGCTGAGCTTGTGATATTCTGTTGCAGTTTCTCTTGAACAGACAGAAAAATCCTGCAATTTTCGATTCAAAAGCCAAAGTAAAGAGCAAACTCCCACGTTATTTCAGTGGTGGATTGACTCTGGATTTGCGCTGGAACTTCGCTTTTCCTTCAAATTTTTTTTTAATGCATATTTGAGATATTTCAATGCAATGTTTCTTGAATTCACCCCAAAGCAAGTTTTTAGTTGACTAAATCATGTTTAAATCAAAGAGAACTACTCAAGTGAAATTTGGCTTAGAAATCTTTCAGCTCTTTTTAAGGCGACAATGGACCATAATTATTTTTTTCTGCATTTATTTGCCAATTTCTGTAAAATTTTGTATATTGACATAGTTTTATTTGACTAGTAAAAATACTAACTCAAAGTTAACTTCAGAGTTTAATTAATTAAGAAATTAATTAAAACATGCTAATTAATGACATTATCTAAAAATGCTCCATGCGCATCAATTTTTGTCTGTGACATTAGATTTTTTTCCTTAAGCTAGCTTTATGTAGCTATAATAAAAGTTAGTGCGCAATTTTTTTTTTATAATCAAAACTTTAGTAATGAAGAAATTATTTTCGTACACATATGTGATTTTCGGCAAAATTTCAACCAAAACAACACAAAAACATAAAAAAACTAAATTTAAAAAAAATATTCAATAAAACTTGCACTAAGTTTCATTAATACATTTATGAAGCATCTTTTCACCAAATTTCAGTAAGATACAACAATACTGAATGCGCATGGAACATTTTTAAATATCATTAATTAGCATGTTTTAATTAATTTCTTAATTAATTAAACTCTGAAGTTAACTTTGATTTAGTATTTTTACTAGTCAAATAACACTATGTCAATATACAAAATTTTACAGCAATTGGCAAATAAATGCAGAAAAAAATAATTATGGTCCATTGTCGCCTTAAGAAGTTTTCAAGTTGAGGAACTTCTTTTTATTGTACTTAAGTAAAATATTTTATTGATATTTTTAACATTTAAACAGCTGTAAAGAAATTTTTTTACCAATATAGCCACAGAAAATTTTCTCGTTTGGATATTTCTGTTTAAATGTACTGCTAAATGTATCTCAAGACTTCTTTTTCTTTCAGAAATTTGCATAAAAAAACCTTCCTTTCCTGATTTTACAAATACTGCTTTCTTATGTAAGAATGGACAATAAGTTATTAAAGAGAAGTGATTATCACAGATTTTCACAAATAATGTTTCCATCAGTTTATTTATAATTTATAAAAAATAGTAATTACTTCTAGAAAACTATTAAAAATTGTGTTTCCAAACACAAAACAGTTATAAAATCTCTACATACGTTTTTCGATGAACAAGCAAGATGTTTAAATAATCCGAGAACTATTAAAAATCTTCCATTTTTAATTACACTGCTTGACAATTGCTAAGGAACAAGTGATTTATGCAAAATTGCGTCTCAGACAGCTGACCAATAACAGTCAATTCAAGTTTAGAAGGCATGGTAGACCAGGACTCTTATCTGTATAAAAGGTGGTGTATACAATCTCATGATTAATAGGAAAATTCATGCTGTTTGATGTTTGACGAAAATAGTGCTGGATGTTATGTCCTGAAGTTTTTTCTCTGAAATTCTGCTTGGTTTTTGAAAAAGCTAATCAAATGATGTCTTGAAAAATGTCAGCAAGACATCATTTGAGTGACTACGATCGTGGACGAGCAGTTCGACGACTGGAAGCAGGTCAAAGTGTCAGCACTGTAGCTGCTGCAATGAATGTATCAAAGAGTGTCATCTCGTGATTAAAGAAGGTTGATAAAGGTGGAATTTCTTTGCAAAAGCATGCCGGGGATCGTGGCAGAAATACCACACTTTTAGAGGATCGCTATGTAACCCTCGTATTAAAAATTAACAGAAATTACACTCCTGGATAGATAGCTGTGAACCTTGCAACTGCTACCGGTACAAATGTTTCAGCAAGAATCACGGCGCTCACGGCGATTAAATCAAGTTGGTTTGTATGCACGGAAGCCTACTCGTTGCATCCCACTTCAACCACGCCATTGTCGAGAGAGATAACACTGGCGTAAGCAATATGTTATTTGGGATCACCAAAATTGGTCTTGAGTAATGTTCTCACAAATCTGGTTTCAGTGTGACGAGTAATTCTGGCCACCAATTACTTTGGAGAATGTTGGAACACGTTGTGTACAACAGTTTTCTGTGAACGTGATCGGTACGGTCCAGGCGTGATGGTGTGGGCAGGCATCATGCACAATGGCAGAACACCGCTTCACATCTTTGAACGAGGAAGCGCTACATCGCAACGGTATTGCAGAGAGTTTATTCTGGATCATGTTCGTCTTTTTAGGGGTGCTGTAGGTTCAGACTTTCTGTTTATGGACGATAATGCGCGGCCACACAGAAGCGTTGAGGTTTCGGACACACTGCAAAGTGAAAATATTCTCCATATGCAATGTCCTGCTTACTCTCCCGGCCTAAATCCTATTGAACATGCCTGGTATGCTCTTGGCAGACGTGTTTCACAAAGAGCCATCCCTCCCCGAACAGTGAAAGAGCTCGAAAATGCCTTGAGAGAGGAGTGGGACAATATCCCCTAGGACTCCTCGATAGTTTAGTGAAGAGCATGGAGAACTATGCAAAATGTGCGCTAGCGTCGTAGTCAGCACACATCGTACTAAGGTGCACATGTCTGCAGCATTATGACTTGAAGATCAATTTTTCGGGCTGTTTGGAAATCATCCAAGGAGCATCTTTTTTATTTTAAATTTTTAATTCTTCGATGTGGCGATATCTGTACTATTTTGCACAATACTTAGGAATGAATTTTCCTATGCGTACTTAGGGCGAGATTCAAGTGAAACACAATTCGAACGTTTTCCGCGTCGAACAGGAGAAACTTCGAAAAATATCAATGTTTCTTATTCAACTGAAACAAACCAGTCGTGTTTTGATCACGTGACAGCGCAATAGGTTTGTTCATGGGAAATATTCTGCGGCCTGAACTGGGAACTGGGGACTGAAAAACGTTCGATTCGAACTCGATCGCGCGCGTTTCACTTGAATCTCGCCCTAAGGTAATGTACTTTATTTCTAATTTCTCATTTTTTCATGTGTATATTTCTGAAAATGACGGCACTGATGAAAACACCACAACCTACATTATACAAGTGAAAGTTAAGCTAATATTGAAATTTTAGCATTCTACAACACTAATGAAGAAATCACAACATTATAAACTTAAAAGTTAAATAAAGCTAATACAGAAATTTTAGCATTCTACAGCCTAAGTTGTTTTATATTCCTTTTATAAACGTAAACAATATTAAGTATTTATGGTTCTTTATTAAAAATAAATGTTCATTTTAATGTAATAGGAATATTTTTTAATATTATTATAATCCATACACTTAACAATCTAACCCAGTCTAAAATGCTTAAATTAATAACTCAGCTAGATAATTTCCTTAAAACCCATAGACAATCTTATATTAAGTTTCATGCTAGGTTTCTTTTTCTTTTTTTTTTCACTGCAAAGATAAATCTTGAAGATATCTGGATTTTGCTTTTGAAAATCCGACATCAGCAGTACATTCAGATGTCTTCTACATTGGACTCGCTTTGAAACCTTCGCGAACTTGTTTCCTTTCTACATCTTTTTTTCCTTATTCTTCGGATATTTGAATGCTGCATTACTTGAATACGCTTCGGAGTCTGATTTAACTTGAAGGAAATGAGTTTAGGAAAAGGAGAAAAACTATTTCCTTGACATATCCAGTTTGGAGAATTTTAAACCCTTTCAAACAGGTTTTCAAATAGAAGCACTTTTCCGCATTTTGCTTGAATAAAATGATTCAGTTATAAATATATAAGTTTATAAGAAAGTTTTGTGAAAGTACTTGTGGAAAAAAATCTGTCTTATCAGATGTATAAGAATATGCATTCATAGATCATGAAAATAAATCATTCATTCATCAGTCTATTCTTTATTTTATGAGTGTGAATAGTGAAAGAACAATATTCTGAACTGAGAGAGCCAAATCTAAGCCTTTTGCGTGTAAATCACAAATCTACATATTGTTCAAAATTATTAATAGAAAATGCTAACTACCCTAATTGCTACTGCACTTTTAATGAGACAAGAAAAAAAAAGGCTCCTGATTGTTAAATATCCAACAACCAGAAGCATGGCAATGCTTTTAATTTCAAAGGAGGGAGGGGCAGTATGGCAAGCAGAAAAAATCAAGGTGTTACTTTCTAACAGTTTACTATCTCATGGAGTAATGTTACGAAATATTTAAAATGATCTGCGATTAATTAAAAATCCAGACTACAATGTTCGATGTTTAAAGAACAAGTCTAATTCATTGTTCAATTCCCTTTGAATTGAACTATGTGGTTGCACGTATGTTCATGTGATTGCACGGAGAGAAACAATGCTTTTTTCCATGATTGTTTTGCTGAACGAACTATTTTAAAAATCACACGTCTTCCTCTGCTCTTTCAGTTACCCGAAGATGCTGCATTACCGTATATCTTGGCGAATAACATGAACGTTCAACTTCAAAAAATTACTTCATTTTTTCACATACATGTTATATACCGAATACTAAATGGTTAATATAAAAATTATAAATGAACTTTACAAATAAGCATTACATTACAAAAGATTATTAGTATCGTAAGACATATCTTCATATTACCGGTGCGTGTTATATGCCGGGATATATGTTAACGATTTGGATTATGCTGCTGATGTTGTAAATATTTTACATGCCTACAAAACTTTACTTTTTAAAATTTTCATGGAATTTTATACATTTTTCCTTAGTATTTCGTCGCAGTGAATTTAAATCTACCAGAAATTTCTATCCATCAGCTTTAATTTTTTACATACAATACAATTATGGTAAGTGTTTTTAGTACATTGCATAGAAATTTCCTTGCCTAAGTATAGCAAAATTGAAATCTGGAATATTTGTTGGACCACAAATTCGACTGCTAATTAATAATGAAAACTTTGTGAAAACACTGAATAAAATTGAGTCCAATGCATGGAAATCAGTTGTATCAGTAACGAAAACTTTCTTCGTAATACTAAAGCACCGAAGTAGCAAGACAGTCCAACACATGTTATCATGTCTGAAAGATCTTGGTTGTACCATGAGTGTAAAACTTCATTATTTGAACTCTCATTTAGACCATTGTCCTAAAAATCTCTGCCCTTTTAGTGATGAACAAGGAGAAAGATTCCACCAAGAAATTCGTGCCATGGAGGAACGACATGAGGGCAGATGGAACGTGCATATTTTGGCAGATTACTCCTGGAGTTTGAAACGTGATCAACCACAAGCATCTCATTCCAGAAAATAATTAAAAAATCATTTTTGACTGCTTTCAAAAATTAAACTTATTTTTATGATAATGTTTCTTATGCTTTTCTTCAAAGTTATACAGATACGATATCTTAAAAACTAATGCTGATGGAAGAAAATGGTTTTTATTTTAAGAGTCAGGATACCAAATAACTACAGAAAAGCTATTTAACTTTCTCTAAAAAAAACTTTGTAGATATGTGTTTTCGAATAGTCAACAATCTTCTCACCATTTTCCTCAGATTCTAAGTACAAACACATCTGCATATACAAATATATATATATATATATGTGTGTGTGTACATGACTGGTATATATATATAAAGGGTTTTCCAATAGGGATGATACAATTTAAAATGGTTAGAGTGGCAACACTGCGTATTCTTTTTTGACATTTCTTGTGTCATTTGTGTTTAGTACGCTATTCCATTTAATCATGGAAAGATACAAGCTTGAACAACGTTTCGAAACTATTAAATTGTTTTATCAAAATCAATGTTCATATGTGAATACTGAGAGAAATTTGAGAAGAATTCATGGACGACATTATTCAGTTCTTGTGATTGAACACCTTGTGATTTCTTTCTATGTGGATATATTAAGTCACTAGTTTATGCTGATAATCCAATAGCAATTGAGCAATTAAAAACCAACATTGTACGTGTTATTCGTGAAATAACACCACATTTATGTAAAAGAGTATGATAGAAGATTGGGTTGACAGAACGTGGTATGTACAGAGAAGTCGTGGTGCTCACGTGAACGATATTATTTTTCATACTTAATGGCATAATGTAAGCTTTCAAATAAAAAGAAAATTGTGTCTCACTGAATAATTTGTTTTTTTAATTTTTTTAAAATTGTACCACTCTTAATGTACTCTTTAAATGATGATGTACGTGTATACATAGGGTGTCGCATCAAGAAAGACAGAGTATCTTTGCACGATTAGATTCTTCGCTTGGAGTACATACAAATCATTAATGAACTATAAATCTATGACCCATATTTTTGAGAAAAGTATCTACGTCATGTCTGGTGTATTAAAGAAAACGTATGCATTTGTTTGTGGATTAAGGCCGATTGACTGCACTAGGGTCCTAGGCCAATAGGGGGAATGCCCTCAGAGGGGAACTTTCTAAGGGATCCGAGCCCGCATTTACGCGAGAAGACTTACTGGAAGCATGGACATAGGTTTTACCATATGTTTGCATAAAATCTTTCTGAACATGTCTACCATTATGGAGGCATGCATCCGTGCACTGTGTAATGGCTGACTACTAGCACTACATCAGCCTCTTTTTTGACGTCATACTTATATTTTATATTTTTCTCGAAACTTATTGGTCGCAGAGGTAAGTTCTTTGGACATGTTTTATGTAATCGAAGCGCAAAATCTGATTGTTAATGCTTATCCGGTCTTGTTGGGGCATTCTGTATGTGTACCCTAATAGCACAACCGTCGCCTGTGACTGAAATGCGACTACACAGTACTGTCACAATAGAGTTACAAACAGTCGCTGCGACTCCGCAGCAAAGTCACGTCAGAGTCCCTATGTCCTCTCGCTGTGTATTCACATTGCAACCCTTCCGAGAAGTCGCATTGGGACAGTTTTGCGACAGCGAAAAAGAGTTACCGAGAACATACACTAGATGGCAGTACCAAACTCTCAGGTAAGGAAACGCTGAGGTCCAGTATCGAACCCTCGACACAGTGGTTCGTAGGCCAGCATCTTACTTCAACGCTGTTATTACGTTGCTTAGATTGCTTTAAAAGTAAACTAATTGCTGCAAAAGCTAGTTCTGGCATGGCTTCTTTTGGAAATTTCATTCTTTTTCTGGAGTATTTTATAAATGGAGGGAAAATACCATAATTAATAAGCATAAATTAAAAATCTTGGAAATCTTTCTTTTTCCACATAAATTATTTTCAGGAGATAATGTGCTGTTTTATTTAAGTATTCATCCGAAAAAACTAAATAAATTTGTAATGTGCGACATGTGTGTTGGATATATATTAAGGTATGAGGGATAAGATTTATATTTTTGCTATATTTTGCCTAAAAGCGATTTCATATAAAAATAGATAAAATAAATAAAGTATTTTTGACTTAGACCCATAGTTTTACCTCAAATTTTTCCTAGTGGAACTTTCAAGCATACCAGGGACGTATTTAACCAATTAAGCGCCAAAGTTCCCGTTACGGGAACATCTATTATATATTTTTTTTTCTTAAAATATTTTAACGCAATTTACGAAATACACATTATATATAAACATTTTCATTATATAGCATACCCTATAGTGTAAATGTTTATATAAAATGTGTATTTCGTAAATTGCGTTAAAATATTTTAAGAAAAAAATGATATAATAGATGTTCCCGTATCGGGAGCTTTGGCGCTTAATGAGATGCCAAAGATTTTAAAGGAGGGGGGTGGGCCCCATCTGAAAACTTAAAGCAGTTATTACAAAAACAGCAATTTTGAGACATTTGTATTTACTCTAGTAACAATAAGGTTTAAAATAGCAGATAGACCCCCCCCATCCGAAATTTAAACCTACATACGCTATCGAAACAATATGCCATGGGGATATGAAAGAAATTCTTAATTTTACTCACAGATACTTAGTTTTCACCATTGTGATTAGAACTCTCAACTCTAATATTTTTAAGAATAATATTTTTTTATAAATAATATTGTCTTGTTTAAACGAAATAATTTAAAAATTAATAAATTAAACTAAATTCCATTACTACATAACTGCGAGATTTTATTGAATTACTATTTTCGGATTTATTTATTAAATGTTTCACGAAAGAAATTGCCACAAAATATTAGAAAAAATGAGTCTGCTTCCAAAGTTGCAAAAGCGGCTAGTGTGACGTCATTTTGAAGTCAAAAAAAAAAATCAGTATTCACAAAATAGTCACATAGTGACTTCACAGTGGAGTCACTGAGCGACCGATCACATACTAGTCACATGGTGATTTCACAGTGGAGTCACTGAGCGAACCGATCACATACTAGTCACATGGTGACTTCACGGCGACGTCACCTGGTGACTGGTCACAAAAAAACTTCTCAGTGACCATACAGTAGAGTCACATCACTTACAAGTCACAATGTGACTAGTTTGTGACAGTCCTGTGACAATTGTGACCCTCTGTAACGTCACAGCGACTCTTTTGTGACCATCTGTGCTATTAGGGTAAACATGTATTTACAAAGACACGCTGGTGTAAGAAATTAAGAAAATTTGCAGACTTGGTCAATTATTTCTAGAAATACTGGACCGATTTTGATGAAATTTGATATATATATACATTGATACAATACAACACAAATAACCATTCAATAACTGTAATACATATTGGAGTCGGAAGGTATGAAACAGCAGCTGCAGAATAAACAAAAAAAAATGGGTCAATAGCGTGTATGGTCCCCTCTTTCAGATACAGGTCTGGAGATCTGGATCGCTAATCCATCCGGCGAATATTCTCACTCTCCAGAAATTATTTGACCAGAAGAGCTCTATGTGGCTTCACGTTACCGTCCATTAAAATGAACTCAGGGCCAACTGCCCCCCTGAAATGGCGAACATAGGGCTCCAAGACCTCATCCCTATAACTTACACCACTCGCAGTGCCTCGTTCAAAGGCATGGAAAGGTGTGCGGCCATCCAGCACGATGCCTGCCTTGATCATTTAACCTCCTCTACAATGATGGTCTATTTTGCGGATATTGGGGGTAGCTAGCGGGTCCCTGGTTCTCTCAATATGAACGTACGGCAAGAATCGGTTTCAGGCTGAACCGGGACTCATCATTGAAGAGAACGGTCGACCATTGATCCATACTCCAATCTCTATGCTCTCTGCACCATGCTAAACGAATTCTCCTATTCGTAGAAATGAGCGGGACGCAAATAGCAGGTCTTCTTGCAAACAACCCTCTCTCTTAGAGTCTTTTGGAAACAATCACCCCTGATGTACGAGTTCCTGTGGCTGCATACAAGTCACAAGAGAGCTGAGAAGCTGTAGCACTCCTGTTCTGCCTCGCTATAATGGATAAATGGCGATCTTCTCTGGCAATCGTGGCTCTTGGAAGACCTTGTCCAGGCTTTCTCTAGTTGGATCCGGTACCCTGGAACTGTTTCCATAAGTTACACACGGCGCTGGACGTTAAAGTGAACTCTCTACAAATCTGGACTTGAGATTGGCCTGCTTCTAGCTTCCCCACATTTCGACATCTTATTCCATCATCTAAACGTTGGTGGTTACTCATTTTTACCGCTACAGTTTGAAATTAACCGATTGCTGCAAAATAGCACCAGGAAATTCGCCGAGGTTTGCTAGCAAACGAAAAGCGTCTTAACTCACTCGTCCTTATAAAGCTTATTTCTCTTCTGGCTCCGAATGCACACACGTGTAAGCTTACGTATTTGACTTGCATTTTTGTCTAGAAGCAGTGGTTTTGCATTCAGTTCAGCTCTTTTCACGAAATTCGACAAAATATGCAAATTCTCTTAATTTATTTCACGATTGTAGATGGATAGATTGGTAGATAGATATAGGTATATTATTATGTTGAAAAGAAACTGAATAATCCATTAATTTTGTTTATTATATCAAATTCTTCATTCATTTCAAAACAAATATTTCTAAATAAAGAAGATACAGCAAACCGGTTTGGGAAAATTCAAATTTTTCAGTCATTTATACTTCGAGGAAACATTTGAATGAAATTAAAGTACGTGATTTTAATAAGCAGTTTATATATATATATATATATATAATATATATATATATATATATATATATATATATATATATACATGCTTTTATATTTAACCTTAGGAAAAAAGCCTACAGTTTTAACAAAATTACCTACAATTTTAACGAAAAATGTAGCGCAAAATTTAAGAGTTATATTTTAGGACATCAGCCATAAATAAAATGATGTATTTGGCTTAAAGAACGCACATATAAAATAAAACTATTATAGGATATTAGTAGTTTGCAGTTGAGTAATGTGGGCAAGTCTCCATAATGCTGTGAGTGATTGTACAGGCTTGAAAATTGTTGTAATTTATTTTCTGACCCCATGTCGTTCATCAACGTCGCAAACAAAAGGTGGCAGCGCTATTAGTAAAGAATTCAATAGCCATCGATGTATATATATATATATATATATATAAATAAATAAATAAATATATATATATATATATATATATATATATATATATATATATATATATATTCTTTTTTATTCACCTTATCGGAGAACAAATTATTACAGTTCTAACATATTTTTCAGTGTTGTTATTTTTTTTAAATCATAAATCATATTTTCATTATTTTTATTGTGTAACGTAAGTTACATAATAATAGAAAACCGTGGATGGATGAAAATGAATAACAATTTTTCTATCAGTATTTCTTTAACGTAATTTAAATAAATAATGCCTTGTAAAAAATTATTTACATTCCTTGTAAAGTTGTTGAAGTATGAATCAAATTACATGAATGGGTGCAGAATTCTATTGGGATAAGTTGCACTAAAAACCACAGCTTCCATTCTGCATTGTAGAATATTTTTCTCTCAGTCTTAGCACACTTGAAAATTATTCCTATAACTATCGTAGAATTATCTCTGTCATATTTTTGTACAAGCTAAAAAGATCACTCACACTTTAAATTAATATAGAGTTTATTGGAAAATTTAAAAAATTTATTTAGATGATAAGAAAGGGTTAACTGTTTCCTTAACCCATTTGTGCCTAGATATTTTTGCGACTTTCTTCGATTTTTGCTAATACCAGTAGTAATAGATAAATTTCTGATGTCAACTTCTTGAACAAGGGGTGATTACTTTTAAAATCTGTATGCATAAAAATTGAAATGTCTACATTTTACTACTACATTTCAAGGACTACAGAAAAAAGTAGAAACTCGTGAAAAAGTAGTATATGAAATATTTCTTTCATTTGTTTGGATAATTTACATTTTGTAAAAAAAATGTAATTTAAGAGCAATAATGAAAAGCAAAAATTTATGTAGTGAAAATTGTCGCCCAAAATCAGAGATTAGCCCGAAAATGGACAGTTTTAAATAGCTAAATTAACACCAGCAGCAATGTCAATTTTTTTATTCGTATAATCGATCACAACAATCAAAAGAATGAAATGAAATGTTGGAGCCGACAAGAACGAGTTTGGTAGTTTTATAATAAATTTTTCCACTGCATCGTATCTCAAAATACGTAAATAATCATTATTATTCATCACTTTTAGTTAAAATAGTACACTAAAATTTAAAAAATTTTAAAAGTGATAAATATATGTTCCGTAATAAAAGTAAATTTTACTTTTCTTCAAAACTAAAGTTTCAACAAGTAATCCATCTCTAAAAATGAGATAAATTTATAGTTTCTATTTAAAAATGAAAATTTTTGCGAAGTATTATATAACAATCCATTATAAAAATCAATGATTAAACAAAAATCAAAAACTTTTATATAAGAATTATTTTTTTTATGGATAGGATTTACAATTTTATCGCCATCGAGATGCATTAAGAGAGTTTGAAAAGCTTCAAAATACTCATAAATATTTAGATATTTATTACACGGCATTAAATTAAATTCGTATTTCAATATATTCATATTACTAGAATGGTTATTTAATCCACAGTAAACAAACTTTATTTAAAATTATCATTAAATAATATGAATGATTTTTCTTAAATTTCTGATTATTGCTAATGAATTCAATTATTCAAGAATTAACTGCATGATAAGAAAGAATTGAAGCCAGCTTTTAAGCATTTGAACACTTCCTGATTTTTATTTACAATTAATTACCTCTTTAATTTACATAAAAGGATGATTTTCCTTAGAGCTATTAGTAAAATATATAACTATTTTTTTTTGCAATAATGGAATCAATTATTGATAACTTATGAACTGCTTATTTCATACATCTCATAAACCACTATTTTGCTAAAAATGAATTTGACTCAAACATTTATAGTCTATAAGGTAGTTGCATGCCTAGATGAAAACCTTGTTATCTTATACATTTTATACATAATAAGAAGTACAAGGTTTCGAGAAAATAGCACCCTAATTTCAAAGTTAAAAATCTCAAAAACAAAGATCAACAGAAGGGTGCAGCAAAGGTATGTTTATTATATAAGCTGTAAAGTTTTTATACGGAAGTTTTGTAAGAGTAGTCACAAAAACAGCAAACAGGTGCCGCTATAATCACAATGGATTAGTCTGCATATTTTCCTTACCTGGCTCCTAGGGTTTATTTTCTGTGGGACACATTGCATGGCAATGTCCTAAAAGAGCCATCCCAGTGAGCTAAAATCGCCGATTTGTGTGGCATGTGAATCCATTTGGGACATTCCAGGCAGTGATAAAACATGTCATTGTTCGTTTGTACCACCTCATTATGTTAAACTGTGGAAAATTTCAAAAGATTGTGCGGTGATTACTTGCAGAAAATGAGTTTATACTTATACATGATGATCATCAACCAATTTTGACGTGAAGAGTCATCAGTTAGTAGTGGCGTTCACCAGTTGGCTTGGGAAGTCCCCTTGTCGAAGATTTTTTCACATAAATGAATAAATTTTCCATTTTCAACAGACTGATTACACCTTTTATCATTAACATTACTTACACAAGCCCGTCTCATTTTGAAGGAAATCTGTGTACGCCACTGTCTGATAGCAGCTATTGTAACGACTATTTCGAAACTTCTGTACACTTTTTTCACAGGTTAAATAATAAATGAATCGGTGAGTGCAGAAACCACCTCAATCACAAAAAGGAAATTTTTTTCAGGAGAGAGACAAAACTTCATAACTCCTCCAAATTTTTAAATATTTAAACTTATTTTTTTCCTCTGTCATAACTTGCATTTATGTTTCTGTCATGCAAATATTACCTAATTTATGAAGTTTTATGAAGTTTTTTCTCTCTCCTGAAAAAAATTTCCTGTTTGTGACTGAGGTGGTTTCTGCACTCACCGATTCAAATATGCCTTTTACTGTATTCTTCTATTGAACTTTGTTCTTGAGATTTTTTATTTTGAAATTTGGGTGTTATTTGCTGGACAACCTGCAATAACTATTATACATATCTGTCAAACAGTCCAGCAGTTATCGTTTTCCTGATAAACTCTCAGCTTCTAAAATCAGATTTTTTTACACTTTTCCTAAAACCACTGTTAGCTGATTGACGGAATTTCTCAAATAAGCGGTTCATATAGAAATCAAACTATTTTCAATAAGATAAAATTCAAAACATCGATGCATTAATTTCTTTGAAGTGAAATACATTTAAATTTGAAAAAAAACTTCAGAGAACAAAGGACTTGGGATTGTAACCAAAACATTTGTAAACCAAACATTTAACAGCGGCCTTTTGTAGGTGCACTGGCTAAGAACCATGTAATCTCACCTTGATATCAAGTTCAGTTACAGTTTGGACTTAGGGGTGTTAACCTGGATGCCCCAAAATAAAGTAGTCAATACTTTGAGCCGTTGTAGTAGTGAATGCCTCATCGTAATATTCTTGCCCTTGAAGGAAAAAAAAAAACTTTTTTAACATTAACCAGATGCCAAATAAGCGTATTTTTAACATAACTATGTTTAAATTTTACGTAAAGGAATTGCATTTCCTGGGAAAGAAACTTGTTATTTAGATTGCTTATTCCCATGTCTTGAGTTGATCGATTTTTCGTTAATAAATTTCACAGGAATTCATTTTAAATTTATTTTTCTGCCATTGAACTTTTCTGATAGGGTCACTAGTTTCAATAGCTTTTGTGGGATTAGATGATTAGAGGAGCGTTTAGATGTATGATTCAAATTTATTTAACAGTATGGTATTATTTTAGTTTTAATTTTAAAAGGGTAATTATACTTTCAGACAACCATTCACTAAGGATCGCATATCGCCGATACAAATGGAAATGTGCATACTAAATTTTGCATAGAGTTTCGCTGGGGCAATTCCTGACGCTCTTCGAAACGATTTCTGAGAAATTCGGTTTGAGAGGACACAACATTCATTTTTTAAACGATTTCTGGCATTTTTTAAACATTTACATCATATATCTGCCGAAAATACGTCAAAATTTAATACTAGCCAATGAAAATTTAAAATAAATTATAGTTCATGATTTATCGAAACGATTTAGGTACATGCAAAAATAAATAAAAACGTTGATTATTGTATTTAATACATAGAACCATTTTTTGGCTATGTCACTAAAAATGGTTGACGGCCGAAGTGTGAAGGTCCCGGGTTCGGATCCCATCGCTCGGCTGTCGATCTAAAGGTCTGAAGTTTTGGTAGGTTTCCTTCAGATGTCGCGTGAATACACGTTAGAACCCTTTAGAAAGTCCTACGACCAAGGCATCCCCCATCCTTGGCAGATCGCCCTAGAGTGGCGTTGCCATAATCGCACAAACAAACATTAACACGTAGCACATTAATTTCAGACTAAATTAAACCTTTTAAGAGATGAAATCTGCCTGTTATTCAATGGAAAACTTTACGATTCTTAATTCGCTCTCTAAGTAAACAATTTACATACAACAAAATACACAAAATACAACTTTTCATTGTTTAACACGTGGAAAAATAATTCTATAATAAATTAGAAGCAGAAGAGTAGATATATATTTAAATTTAATAAAGCCAACTTAAGAATACCATAATGCTTCAGGTATTCAGCGATTGAGGTTTTAGGAACCTTTTGAATCATTTTTGTTTGCTTCTTTTGGGATTTTCGAATATTTTTAGGGCAGTACTCCTTAAAAAGAATTGATACTCAGTTAATAATTTTGATGTAAAACTGTTCTTAAACATTTAATTTGTTTAAAAAGTGTTAAATACTTTCTTTACAAGATTTTATTTATTTATTTATTTATTTTGAGAGGATATGATTATTTTATTTTTAAAAATGCTTTTCGTCACCAAAATAAATAAATGAAAATAATAATAAAACAAATTTAGATATTGAATTCAAACTGGATTCTTTTAAATACTCAAGTTTTCAATGTACTAACATTCTTATGCAGTCCACAGCAAAAGAAAATATATCCTCAAAGTGTATTGACATGTATTGCCCTCTAAATTTGAAGTACGTTATTCACAGTTGCATAAGATGTTTATCTTTTCCAGACAAATGCTCCTGGTTTTACCATGGCAAACCAACCATGAAAATAAGCAGAAAATTTCAATGATTTATTTCAGCTTGGCACGTGTCTTTGTGAAAGGAAATAAAATAAACATCATAAAGGATTGTGCCGCGTACATTTAATGTTACATAGTTAATGAATAGTTTTAGAATACTTTTTTTAAGTAGCAAAAAATGTAACCCACTGTAAGTACATTGACTGAAGTTCAATGCATTATTGATTATTTTAATTTCTTGTTTTGAAACGCAGGTGTCATTTTATTAAAAATATTACAATGTGACCATTTTGATTGCCCGGATTATGGCAATGACCGTTGTCAATAGAAATGGTAAGTAAACAAATCCCAGTGTTTACATTCTGCATGTATTTAAGTAAGGCAAGTTAAAGTAACACACATTACAATTAAATGGAATGAGCCTCCCCCTGTATCTTAAGTTTACGAAAAAAGTAAACAAACGAAAAACGTAAACAAATATTACGAAAAAAGTAAACAAATATTAACAGTCTATCAATAAAGAACTGTCCGCAAAGCCGATTTTTTAAAATTTACATTGCAGTTACTTCTTCTGTCTCATCCTCAGCAAGGTTTTTCGTGTCCATTTCTTAGACTTTCGACTTCCAATTCATCATACAATTTTGAGAACATCTCATTTATTACAGAAAATTCTTTGCTTTCTTCTTATGCTAGAACAAACTAAATAGTCATTTTTATTCGGCTGCCTCTTTCGGCTGCCTTATTCGGCTGCCTCTGGCTTTTTAAAACTATTCGGTCCATGTTTTTTCATAACACGGGAAGCTATTTTTTGTTTTGCTACTTAACTTTTTCTTGGCTCTGTTTCTGTTCAACTGTACTATGTTTGTTTGCCTTATGGCTGGATTGCATGAAAACATTTTTTCTATTTTATTTATTTTAGATATATGATTTATCTTCGACAAACAGACAAGTAACTTAACACACCATCATCATGTGCAATCAATGTGCCTTCTCTCCTTAATATTGTTTCTTTACATCAAAGTTTTCTCTCATCTTAGTGAGTGAATGTACAGGGTGTCCTTAAAATATGGAAACAAACTTTTAAGGAAGGTAGGGCAATTAACAATTATACAGAATCACATAGTAATGCGAGTTCAAAAATGTTGTTTTCACACACCAGTTTAAATACCAATTACCTGACGAAAAATATCTTTAAAGATAACACTAACAGAACGCATTTGAAAAAAAAAATCTTCCTCTGGATTTTCCGGTAAAAAGGATATAGTTCTCGAATAAATACGAAATAAAATTCGAAAAAAATGTCTTGAAGGAAATTTAAAAATATTAATAATTTTTTATTTTTTAAAAATCAACAATAGTAAAAAAAGTCTGTATTTCATTCAGCGGAAGTTTAGAAATGTTCTTTTATGCTATTAGGCAAAGTGCCGAATCTGATAGAGGTACGACGAACGGTGAAAGTGCCTATAACGAACTGACAAACAAACATTAGTTATTAAGGATGATTTATACATAGATGATAATAGACTATCCATAACTGTAAATTAACACTTTTAAAATTAATGGCTGTTTGATTGAAATTAATAGTTCCTAAGGAGTAGTCGTAATTTTCTAGTAGAAAATACTTCTCTCAAATAGTTAAATTATATTCTTGGGAGTGCGTTGTTCGTTAGATAAGATAGGTATTATTATCTATATCTGTATATTTCAGTTTAAAGCTTGTCGATTTATACTTTTATATCGGAACTGAAATAATTTTTAAAATACCGATTAATAATGTTTTTCCAGATACTGTTTTTCTATTAGAAAATGTTATTTAATTTTGCTTGATGTTCTTATTTTTGAACCTTAACCGAAGTACCCATATGAATCACTATCCGAGGTACCCGTTTTTGCTGCGGAATGAATAGTTTTTTTTTTTTTAATTCTCAACAGAATTTCCGAAACTGACAATTTGTCTCGCTTCTAACGCAAAGCATTCGAAAAATCGCTAACATGAACTTAAAACATCACTTTGTGGATTTTGTCGTTGTTTGTTTATAATAATTAAAAAAAAAAAAAAAAAAACCTTCCAGCATTTGATTTTCCGGAGAACATATTTTTGACTGAGAATAAAAAGGGTTTGTGGGGATTATTTGGCACCGAAAAATTTTGACGAATTAAAAATGATTATTTGCTGGATTATTTCACCTGTGGCATGGTATTTTTAGCTGAAAGTTTGCAACCGTAATTGAATTTGTAATGCACTATTTAACCTATCACATGAAAATGACATTGATCACACTCAGGATATACATCATTGTTCCTCTATTAGATAGTCGATAAGCTCTCTAGAGGTAACGTTAGCTGAAAATCGGGAAACTGGTGAATTTTCGGATTTTTAAAGTTCACCGTGTTTTTTCTATATTTTCTTATGTATTTGTTCAACTTTTTTAGTAGAAATGTTCAAATGGTGTGATTTTGTACTAAAAAAAATAATAATAATAAACCTACAAACAGATTTCGGCTAATAAGATTTAGCAAGAAGAAAAGAAAAATCAAACTTTTTAAAAGTTTGCTATCATAACTAAAATACATACAACGATTTAATACTTTTTTTTGCAGCATGATCAAAAGTGATTGTCACTTTGCTTTTTGTTGCAAATAATTTTTCATTATCATTTTTTTTAAATTGTATATATCTTCAACGTACAACTTAAGCATTTTAATTTAACGTATTAGCTCGAATATAATGCGACACCAAAATTGTTTTTATTAATATATTTAGAAAATCCCATATTTAAACCTCAAATTTCACGCGGGTTAAGTTTTTAACGGGAAATAAGCAGTCAAAAGACATAAACAATCGTTGTAATCGGGCTAATGCGGTATATCAGTCATGCTATAGAAACTACACTGATTTCAAATGAGATCAGTGTCTAAAACATTTTTTAGCCATTAACATACATTCTCTGCTAGCTTTACTGAACTCGTAACTAAAATATATACTACGATTTAATAGGTAATTATTTTGCTTTTTGAAGCATGATTGAATGTGATTGTCATTTTTTTCTTGTTGCAAATAAATATTCATTATCATTTTTAATGAGAAAAAATATATAAATGAATAGTTTATATGCATTTTCGACGACGCGTTATTTTCTAGTCATGAAGCAACATTTAATTTGTAATTGTAGTCATAAAAAGTGTACTGTTGGCATTTAATTGTTTTATTCTAAAACATTTTTATTGCATACATTTATAACGGACGAAGTTTCTGAATAAAAACCCTCATTAAATTTATAAAATTGTGGAAATAACTAATTAACATCAATTGCCTTAAAATAGGATTTATTCTGAGGAACAACAAACTGCTTAAATCATTATCAGTGCGAAGATGCCATGAAATGAGTTTACGGAAAGATCAAATAAAATAATTGCAAATATGTTAACTTTCGTCGCGTTAAATTAAAATACTAAGCCTTGAAGGAATGCACTTTTACAGCCAGCTTTAATTTCCCAGATCAAAGAACATTCAAAGAGCGAGGGGCAGATCAATATAATTAATTAAATTGCTTTATTTTTGTTCTGCTAGTATATGTCTTTTTGGAAGTAACAGTAATTGTTTGTAGCATTTACGTTTAGGTAAAGTTATTTTGTACTATTTAATCTTGTTTTTGGATCGATTTTGTTACGTTAATATACAGTGGCGTAGATTTTTTTTGTGGAAAGGGGTTATAGACTTATCTTTAAAATGCGTACTCTCGTAATAAAAACTGAAAATGCACGGATTTTTTTTCTATAACGGCGGATTAGGACCACCTCTTCTGATCAGGGGCGTAGACAAGGGGGGGAAAGGGGGGTGACAACCCTCCCCCCATGAGGAATTTTTGCCATACAAAATGTATATTCTTCACTCCCTTATCACACACACACACACACGTATACATATATGTGAGTTGAGTAGTTGTAAGCTCCCCCCCATGAAAAATTTCTGGCAACGCCACTGCTTCTGATGATACTGTGTATATGTCTGGCATATACTAATGGACTTGAAAGGAGCTAATATTATCTATTTATACATTACATCAACGCATGCGTTAACAAAATGGACGATATATCTGCTTTGCGAATGGCAACAACTAGATGAAAACCTTAGGGGATACTTTTCGATTTTGATAGCACCATTCATCGCTCCCTCCACCAAGTTAAATTATTTGCACGTGTTTGCCATTTAAAAAAAGAAGCACTTAAGTAAACATAAAAAAGCAGATACAAGTTGCTACCCTTAGCACGTTTTAGCATATTTTATTAACTAAAACGATATAAATTAGCAGAGAAATAGGGGAAATACACATTTCTAGGAAGCATGTAATTTACAATGCCTAGAAGCATTTTTAAGAGCAATTTATTTTGGGGATGCTTTCGTCACATAAATTAGAATGTCGCCACGTTGGTGTTTATTCCGTAATTTAGCACTACCTCACATTCGCTCTACTCATTATGCATGACAGCCTGTAACTGAATCTGCGAAATTATATCGGTTACTGGCAGTTACATGATCAGTTCCAGCATCTTTGAATTCTCTTTGATTATTTGACAATAATTTATTGTGCAATAAACCATTTCTTGGAGAAATTCGATGGCGTCCTTTTCAGTACTAGGCAAGTCTCAGATTGTTCCATCCATATTTTATAATACGCAATCAAAGCTAAACAAAGCAGGGTTGTCAAATTGTATTTTTTTAATCTGACCTTTAAAAAAAGCCAAGACATTATGGAAACCCTGCTTTGACGCCATACCACTGCAACGTACTTCATGTAATATTAAAATAATAAACATCCAAGAATTTTCATATGTCCTTAAAAAAGCCAATCTGACACGCCCGATACAGTGTTTAAAATACTTTAAAGTATATTACATTACTTCCTGTGTCTTTTGTATTGCTGTAACCAGGTATCATATGTCTTTTGTATTTCTGTAACCAGGGGCTGTATTAAATAATTTAACCATACGATATGATTTATGAGCGTATTTTTCCCACTCATTTTATAAGTGAAATTTACACCAAAGATATCAGTACTTGGCATGGCCGACATCGGCTTTTATGATGACATCCAAAATTTGCCGCTGAACCGTTAATGAAGGTGTTGGCCCGTCACGTACCCGATATAGCTGTGTTTGCTGGAAGCTGTTGGACTGACACTTTTATTTTGGAGCAAATCTCAGAGTAGGTCAAAATGTTGCTAGACACTGCAACCTCAGAGACGTTCTCCTTGGCCAAGAAACGCAAAAAGGTGTTTTAATGTAAACAAAATTTCTTATTTTAACTGAACTAAAATTCTAATTTTAAGGAAACGTATTTCTTTAAACCACAGTTCTTATACTAACGAAACAAAATTTCAGGGAATAGCTAATTAGTTCTTCGGAAAACACACCATTTGGACCAAAAATGAAAATGTATTATTATAAACTGCATGATTCCCTTTTTATGAAATATCTGTACTTTATATCTGAAATAGACGTTCGAGATTTGAATGAAAGTCAATTATATTTTTAAGAGCGTGATAATGCTTGTTAAAACACTAAGCCAAACTACTTTTTGGTACTTACGTATTATCCCGCCGGTCATTCCCACCAAATTATTTTTGTGTCAAATATGCTGGCAAATTGTTGCCAATCTTATTCTTACGAATCATCCATAATTTCATGTGTTCCGGCATTTGTCTTGGGGTAAAATCGCTCGTCTTGATGGACCGCCGGGATAATACGTAAGTACCCACATTTTTTTTGTTGATAAAACGATTCTGCGAATTATCACTAGATTCTGGTGAATGGACAAGAAATTATATGATAGTACCACAACGCTTTCATGGCACAAAATTCCGCTACACATGAAGAGTTTTTTTGGGATGACACTTTTTCAGTGAGATGTCCTTCAAATGTAACAAAAAGCAAACTCGAATTAAAAAATAGATTTTTAAAAGTAAGGAAAAAGAAATTGTCCATCTTTGTACACTTTAACAATAAGAATCTTAAGGCTAGATCACTGTATTCTATAAAATGAACTGAATGAGAAAATGTCACGAACACAAATGAATGACGCTGGCCAAACCGTAGTGTAGAATATTAAATACCAAAACATTTATTCAAATATTGAAATCGTAATAAGGTGGTTCTTTATGTTTATTTTTAAAAGCGTGTGTCTCATATATGATGTGTAGTGTAATTTTCAACTTTCGGTGTTTAAAAATTATTTATGAGCAAGGAAATGTTTCGAAAAATCATTCTATATTTTTTATCTGTTACACACTGCATACATAAAGCATGCAGTAAAAATTCAATAAACGTAAACAAAAATACTAATATTAATAACAACATATTTTGTGCCAAATTCTATTGAACTGAAATAGCGTTTACTATTTTATTCCTAAAGAAAATCTAGTTTCGCCATTTTTTTTTCTTTGTGCTACATTTTCTTCGCGAGTTCATATTTTACAAAGTGACTGATGTTCGCTCAACACACCTGGGACTGGAGTTTTATCAATATATTTCGTGTTTGGGATTCAATATTCAATGAGACACAAACATTTCTGTATGCAATGCGCTGAAAATATTTTCCATACATGAATATTTCTCATCGCCGTGCCTGCAAATTCCAGTGGGAAGGGGGGGGGGAAGTGTAGGCATAACAAAAGAAATATACCTACGTAAGAAAAATGCTTTTCAAATAAAGTTAATTTCTGAATGATAAAATGATAAACAGGGTAAATAATATTAGATTTTTCTCGATTCAAAGTTAACCTCGCATTTTGTTATATTTCGAAATATTTTCCGGAATACTTAGATAATTTTGTAAAGTTTTCGTTTCTTTCGTATAAAATATACATCTTAAAGTGCCAGAAGAAAATAAAAGTAGTTTGTTTATTATCAAATGTCTGTTGCTTTTAAAATAGTCCTAAAGCATTCTCCTTTTGGAAGCATACGTGCTTTTACCATATTTCCTACCGCATAGGATAAACAAAAATATATTTCTGTGTAATGTAATTTCATAGTATACTTGTAATAAATGAACAAAACTTAATCCTTTACAAGTACTCAAAAAAAAAAAAAGATCCGAGCAGTAGCAAAATTTCCTATTTTGATTTTCTAATTAATTAATTAACTTAAAAAAATTAGACAGAAATATGAGAAAGTATTGTTATACGTGACATGATTCACTTTTATTGAGAATATTTTAAATTTTAAATTAACAAAAGAAGTTTGATATACGTTAGAATACTTTTAAGAGGAAAATGAATACGTTTTAACACTCCCTGACACAGTAAGTGTTGCACTCTTTGAAAGTTAGTATTTATCTAACATTTGCGGAAAATGCTCTTTCAAGACATTTGTTTAACCATATAAGCTCTAAAAAATAGTACTTTGTGAAGTATAGTTTTGATGTTTATAACAAGCTTACAATCAAAATGTATTTAATGCGTTTCCACACAGTTTTCAAAGGTGTATGATGCCTTATCTTAATTGATACTGCATTTTCTCTTGCATTATAAATTAAAATAATTTTGCAGTAAAATTTTCTACATTTCAATCAAAGACATACAAAAAATTCTACTAGTTTTTGCTAGGGAATTAAATAAATTCAAAATCCACCTGCATATGTTTTTAAATGTCAGTTTTAACACTGTATTAGAAAACCCTCCAAAATTTCGTACAATCTTCAAATATTCATGAAAAAAGAACAAATAAAGATAAAATATCACGGTAACCCCTCAGATAGGGTTAAAGGGAGACCAGAATATTTTAAAGACAAAACTCAGAGGTAGGTGGCGTTGACATGAACAATATGGAGTAAGGTATGCAAATAAGATTTACATTCGAAGAGGGCACTATGTTATCTTTACTGAATCAAACATTGCTAAGCTTTTTTTTACAAGAATCATAAATTCTTAACCACCGTATTACCAAGATTTCGAAAAGATAATGGACGACTCAAAACGAGCAAACAGCTTATTTCATGTTATGTGGGATTTGTAACATGCTTCAATGAAGCAGGTTGTTTAGAGGATAGGGTATGAAATAAAAGACCTTCCATGTGAGACTGGAGAGAAGACTATCGTACAAACTGTGATGGAAGGTTTAACTGCAGTCTTACACAGAAAATTACTGTGCTCGTGAAGTTGGAAATGTACTAGAGGAGACTGACTCTCTGGTTCGATTATGCTTCCTTGTGTGTGGCATGGGAAGCTAGACAAATTAGGAAATTTTGCTGAAGCAATCTCCTTTGGCACGAATACTTTTAAATTTTCATCGGAGATGTCTTTCAAAAATGGAGGCTCTAACCGCTCGCTGTCATCATTCCAAAAAATAAAATCTGTATAATCCGTTGCTTGCATGTTTATTACTGGTACACGAAAATTTCTTACAGAAGAAATATTCCGATTCTGTTTTTTGCACAAATAACCCGACGGTAAGCTAATTTTCGAATAGTATCTCTATCATATAAAATAGTGAGAAGACAGTACTCAGCATGCGCAAAAAGTTCATTTCTTTGGATAACAGCTTCAACAGTTTCTCTTAGATGATTCGCTATATCCAACAAATAACGTTGATCTGTACTTAAAATACTCCTATCGACATCTGCAAATGGATTACCCTCGATTTTACAGAATTTAGTTACAGAAAGTGTATGCCAAATTTGCAATAACTTGCTAATTCCACCAGAAAGTTCTTTGGGGGCCACGAATTACACCATCAGGCTGAACCAAAAGATTTCGTAAAAGAAGTTCTATAAGATGTAAAACCATAGAAGTGGACATTTAACTCAGCTTCTAGAAGACTTATTAACTTCTGCCTTTGGACCGTATTGGCGATTGTCACATTGCATCCGATTGCTATAAGTGAGCCAGTTGATATACTTCTGTCATTAAAAAAGATTAATATTCCATACTTAATGTTAATCGAAGATCCAGACGAAACAGTTAGATGCCCAAGGTAAATGAAACTTGTATATTGCATTAAAGAAATATGTTCTTCTCTGACACAGGTGGCTGTGCGGCAGCACAGCCAGCTGTATCGAAAAACTTCTTTGTGGTGCCAGATGGGATATTCCGCTCATGGAGGACGGCCATGTTATTGGTAGTTAAATGGATCGATGGCAGCGACTGTACTTTTTCAGCGTTGGACAGTCTATCCAGTTGGCTTCTATATTGATGTGAAAATGCTTGCGCTTCAAAGGATTAAGCGAGACGTTTCATTCTTTTGATGGAGAAAATATAGTGAGGTCGATCAGAAGCGCGGACGAAAGCTAATTAGCTCTTGTTTCGTGTCGAAGCTAGGGAGGGAAATAGTGTTATTTTTTAATTATTATTTTTTTTAGAATTTTTGGAGCACCTAGAGGAAAGTCTAAACCCCCACACCAAAAAAAAAACAATTATTTTTTAATGGAAAAATACTTCTCGCCATTCGGCAGATTATGCCATCCAAGCCATTACATAGATATAAACATTCTTTTTAAAAAATTAATTTTTTGGAGTGAGTGGAGCACCTAATGGGGATATTTAAAAAAATCTGATGTGGACAACTCATGACTTCCTTGCATGTCTATTAAATCAAAAATATTTTCGGCACACTTCATCTAAACTTATTTTGCTTGAAATTGATCAAATATCAGTAATACTAAGGTTTAGCGATTTCTAGCCAAATATTTCGATATCGCCAAGCTGAGTTCAGTTTGAAAGATTTCCTTTTGACACTTTATTTGGCGATATTTCACCAAAAGCCGACAGATTTTGGGGATAGCCAAATTAGTAATTGACCACAGACTTTCAATCAATTGAATGCATCCATACATCTTAATGTAAGTCATTTGGCTGACCCTGCAAATAAATTCCCAGTCAATTGCAGTCAAAAAATATATTGAAAACAGTTAGATATTACAATATAGTTCTAAATACAAAAGTTCAAAATTTTACTGGTTAAAATTTAAGAGTTTTACAAAATACGTAATAATTTTTGGCGCCAAATTTGGTGATATTTCGGCAAAACTCACCAAGATCGACGACATATGGCGAGATTTTAAGCATGTACCAAACAATGACTGACTATCGCTAAATTTTGCGATATTTCGCCAAAACTCGCCAAGGATCGCCAAACGATGAAATATGGCGATATTCTGGACATGGCAGAATGGCTGATTATCGCCAAATTTTGCGATATTTTGGTAAAACCCGCCAAGCTTGACGACAGATGGCGAGATTTTTGGCATGGGCCAAACAATGACAGACACACCAAACTTGGCGATATTTCGCCGAAACTCGCCAAGAACGATGACAAATGGCGCTATTTTGGGCATGGACCAAATGACAGACTAACGCAAAATTTGGCGATATTTCGTCAAAACTCGCTAAGGTCGACGACAGGCGGCGAGATTTTGGGCATGGACCAAACAATGACTGTCTACAGTTGTGTTATATTGAACATGTCCATAGACATTAAAGTATTGAAATTCTTTTCGGTGGTCCTGTAAATAAACTCTGCAGTAGATTGGAACCAAAAATCGAGATGCACAACTTGCAACAATCTTATATATGAAATTTCAACTTTCTACGACTAATAGTTTTTGAGATTTCAGAGTTAAATACATACACACGTACAACAAAAGTTGGCGACTTTTGGCGTAGTTCTTGAGGGAGGCACGTGACCGTTGTCGGATTATGATTTTATATTGAGTATGTACTAAAACTCCCCGAGAAAAATAACAACACTGTAAACAAACACATCGCCTAGGCGACGAAACTGAAGTTGTTCTTAATAAACTGAAGTTGTTCGTATAGGCAAATGAAGCTGATATCACTGAACGAACGCTTTCCAGTTTTCTTGCTATAACTCGTGCAACGAATTTTTCATTTACGAATGCACCCTATGAGAAGTTATTATTATGCAGGGTGTTCCGTAACTATCGGTACAAAATTTAAGGAGAGGTGGGGAACATAATAAGGAATAAGAATCGCATAACAATGTGGGGTCGGAAACGTCGTCTTCAAGAAGTTCTTAATAATCATTCTGGAATAAGTACTGAAATAACAGTGAACTTTCCGACCATTGTTCATCAAAAATTAATATAATTTTCAGAGAAAATACGCGAATAAATTTAGTATAAAATTTTATTTCATTCCGTGGATAAATTTTTAGAGAGAAGCCCATTGTCTATGAAACGTGTTTAAGAAATTAGACGAACAGTTCTACACTTTTACCAAAGTGATTATTAACAGGTAAGTGGAAAAGGCGCTTTCGATCCACATTGCTATGTGATCTCGATTCCTTATTATGCTCCCTATTTCTTCGTAAAATTCCCGTGGTAAAATTTTGTAAAAATAGTTATTCCACACCTTGTACATGGCATGATTCACTTTTCCGGAAAACTGTTATTTAAATACCAAACTGACATAGTAAATTTCACTTACTGTCCAATACTTTTTTTAGAGGTAGTAAATGCAAGGACCAAGGAGAAAAGAAATCGACAGTGAAAAATATTGTTAAAACTTCGACCGATAGATTAAGCTTTTCATATAGAAAGAACCTAATGCAAATCAACAGTACTGCGATAACTGACACTTGGAAAGCTTGTGAGAAAACCCATGTCTGCCTTACCATGGCACAGTGTTTACGTCTCACTGGAAATAGTAAACGGGCGAAGTGTGGAGGTCCCGGGTTCGAGTCCCATCGCGGGTCTGTCGACCTAACCGTTCGGAGTTTTCCCGTGGTTTTCTTCGGAACTTAGGGTAAATACGGGTTAGGACCCCTTAGAAAGACCCTCACGGAGGGCATCCCCGCTTGTGTTGTCCTACTGACGAGGATTTATAAGACGGTTTCTAGCCAAGCACATAAATCCGATATACATGTTCACAGTAACAACAACAACAACAAGCCCATGTCTTCCATGTGTTGATATTCTTGATGTAATGTTGATAAATGACCGCAGTTCTGATAAAACAGTGTGATAAGTAAACAGTTTCTAAACTCATGGTGGAGAATGATTAAATGTCTTTGACTACAGGACATTTTAAAGCGCTCCAAATTTGCACAACGTTTTTCCAACAAGAATAACTACTATCGGTGGAAACTTGAACTAGTTTTATGAATTGCAGATTTCTTTTCCCCTAGGTCCATGTAATCAATTTACCAAGTTTTAATAAATACGTTCACTAGACCGGGCACTACCTAAGAGTAAACAGTAACTTAAAGCATAAACAACCGGGATATTTTACTAAATTTTCACAAGAAATTTGCAGAGAGATGCAAAGATATGCATGATCATATGAGAACAACTAATAAAATTTCGATTTGTTAAACCATTCTACTGAAGCCCACTTAAGCCTTAACTAAAGTATGCTGTAGGATCTTAATTAGCTTACATTTTAATCTCGGGCTCAGACTCTGATGAAACTCATAGATGTTGGATACTGAAAATGTATACTGAATTCAAGTCTCTTTTAAATAGAAATACCGTAACGAAGTATTCTCAAATTTAAAATATAAATACAACAAACCGGTTTGTTCATTGTATCAAATGTCACCATAAATACTTAAACGAAAATAAATAAAATCTCTTTTTGCTTTATTTCATAACTTATACCCAGGAAGATTATAGCAGTCAATTAGATCGGTGCAGTGATCAACAGAAAAATACAGATTAAAGGGGAAAAATTAGCTCTCTTTACAGAAAGTAGAATAGGAACCACAAAAATAATTTATGCGATAGATTCTGTTTCAAAAAAGATAGCTTGAAAAATTCAACTTAACTAACAAAATTCAGTTATTTAAAACTAAACTTATTAATCACATAATTACAATATGAATTTAACGCTACAGTTCCTTTATTTAAAAGTTTACGATGTTCGGTATTAATATTTTTTTCAATTTTCATTCAAAAACTGGTCTCAATTAAACTACCTATTTTATTTCTCTTCCAAGATTATTTTAGTAGAATTGATTAATAAGCAAAGAGTCAATTTTTTAAAGGCTTTAACACGTTGTTTCAAACTTCTTACTAGAAAAATGAAATTGTGAAAAAAGATTTAATCTCTTTGATAAAATAGATAAACTTAATAGAAAATTCACAATTAAGTACTGGAAATACGATAATTTCTTTTTGTACATCATAAAAACAATGTTTTCTTATTTTGTGATGCAAATAACTATTTTGTTTATTTTAATTGTTTCGCAACGGTTTTTTGGTTCTCTGATTTAATTTGAATAATTAAAAAGTGCATTGAAATATAATCTTATTATAGAAAATAATGACAGACGACCAAATATAAAAATCATATTATTTGAAGGTAACACAAATACATATAAACGAAAATATAAATGGAAATACATCACTTATTTTAGGGAAAAAAATCTTTGAAATTCATAATAGGATTCGTTAAAATGGGATCTTTTGTAACAGTATTTTAAAAAGTTAATCGATACGATAAAGGTATGTATAATTAGAATGAATGATTATAAATTTTCATTTTAATTAGATTAGCAGTTATTGTTTAACATAGAGTACTTCCATTTTTTGGGGAAATACGTCAAAAATCCGAAAAAAGATAAAGGTAAGGTTTTCTGAAAATACAGCGAAATCTCTTTGCGAGTGTGTTTGGGGAAACTTTTAGGAATTAAAATATTTCATTTTGCTAGGAACACCCCCTTCTGCATGAATTCTTCATGCTGGGGAAATCATTTTTATTTATTTTAATTGCCAGAAAAAAAAAGTTAAACCTCGAAAACCTTTTGTAAGATCTCGAATCGCGATTGTTCTTAAAAAAACAGATATCCATTGCATTATAATGACGTCAATCTCACTTACGATAAATAACTTAAAAATGCTAATTAATTAATTAAATTTCTTATATACTGTCGGGTAGCAAACGAGCCGAAAATTGCAAAAAAATGTTAAAGGCTGGAGAAAATTTGGATTTCAGATTTTTTAAATGAAGCAAAATGTTTCCTTTCTATTAAGCATATTTATGCAAAATTTCAAGCCAGCTGGCCCATGTGGCGACTAGCATTCAAGTTCAACGGAGTGGATTTGAATGTTACTTGTAAAAACACACATATTTACTTTTTATTTATGATATAATTATTCTATTAATTGTGATATTTTAATTATAATACTAATTAATTTATAAGAAAAATAGTTACAAAAACTAGGATCCTCCTTCGCTTAGAGCAGTGTATCACGAAGTCAAAATTTCTCATACGCTTTGCAGGTTATTGAATTCTGAATATACATAAGGCTAACCAATAATGGTAAAAAAATGAATTCTATAGGAAACTTGAAAATGTATGGAGATGCAGTGTATTGTTGAAATAAATAATCTTCAGAAGTTTCAGGTTGTCAGTATATAAGCTGAAGCCTCTGTATGTTTTCAAATTTCAATTAAAATAAAAACTTTTTAACAAAAAAATTAATCCGCCGGAAAAATCAAAAGCAAAATATAATAAACCTTTTTTTAATTAACCCTAATAACTACCCTAGTAGCACAATTAGTCCAAAAAACGTTTAAAACACGTTTTTTAACGTCAAAAAACGTGTTTCCAACGCAATTAAAACGTTTTTTGAACTAGTTGTGCTACTAGGGTAAGTTCTTAAACTAATGTAAGAATACCTAAGTAATTTTGAGTCGGTGGCAAACAACTAATGAACAAAGATCACTAAATCGCATAAATCTCCATTATTAATAGTAGTAATTTATTGTTTACACACAGATTTTAATGCTGAGTTGTGTATTACAAAGTAGACCTCTCTGCATTTCTGCTAAAGCTCGTTGATCATGAGAGACGTACCGAGAGCGCATTTTTTGGAATGTTAATGTTTATCGCCGGAGATTTCTCGTTGCATTGTTAATTTGATTTGCTTATTTCTTTAAATTTAAGGTAATTTAGTGTTCTTTGCTCATTGGTTGTTTGGCACCGACTCAAAATTACTTAGGTATACTTACATCAATTTAAGAACTTAGTTATTAAGGTTAATTAAAAAAAGATTTGTTATTTTTTGCTTTTGAGTTTTTCGGCGGTTTAATTTTTTTTGTTAAAAAGTTTTTATTTTATAATTTTTTGTGGCTATAAACGCAAATTAACAGCTTAGTGACGCCAAATTGAGCAAGCGAATTCTTTACATTCATCTGTGTACGTCACACAGTAGCTAGATTTAAAAAATAACTATTACGCATGCGCTAAAATTCAAGAAGTTTCGGATCTTTCAACAGTTCTGAAATATCCAATTTGCAATATTTGAAGCATTATCATACCTCCAAAGAAAAACATCGCCAAGCGGTACACATTTCTTTATGGTTGCCAGTCAAAACTACCACCGGCAGGGTACTTCACTCCCGCTGAATATCGCCCACGATGGCGCCAGAACCAACACTAAATGAACATCAAAATGTAAACAGCACCGGGTACGGAACATAGACCAGTTCTTTTTAGCTGTATGAATTTCGAAAAAAAATTAACAAATTGAATTTCGGAAATTTTAATAACATTCAAATACTCTTTTGCGAAACGGCAAACAAAAACAAAATGTGTGCGTGGGATTTACACATTCGCGTGCGTTAAAATCATTTATTCAAAATTAAAGCATCGACACATATGTACGTAAATTCAGAACTACAAAAAATCTTAAAAGAATCGTTTAACAAGCGAAAACAAAGTATACACATATGTGCTGTGTACTGTGAACGAACATGTATAGGTGGTTTGATGTGCAGTTTTAAACGGTGACGTAAAACCGTCGCCAATATCACTTGTAATGGACGATATCGATACGAGGCTATTTCAATCACGTGTCGGTGGAAAATACAAATTTGAACTAATCAGATTGAAACACTGAGTGTCAACTGAAACGACATTTTAAGTTGATTGGTTGGAGGTCACGTGTTGGCTGAAAAATGACGTCACACGGACACCGTCATATTTTAAAAAAAATCCACTCTTCTCGTAATAGCATCTAACAAATATCGATTCAAGAGCTTATATGCCTCGTTAGAGCTTCTATTTTATTTTATGAAAACTATAAAATTTAAGGAATATTACATTTTCACCAGGAAAAGGAAAAGATCACTAAACGAGCTGGCACTTAAAAAAAAAATAAATAGCTATTTAAAAGTCATATTTTATGCGTGTTCATACATTACAATCAGTGAGTGAAAAATGAATCATCCCTTGTTTTCCTACCCTTAGGGTTGGAATATTTTTTTCAAATCTATATAGGACCAACTTCGGGGTATACCCTTTCCAATAAAAAGAGAATTATCAAAATCAGATTACTCTGTAAAAAGTTATGCGTGATCATACATAAAAAATATATACGCGTCGACTTGAGAACCTCCTCCGTTTTTCATCGGTTAAAAAGGAAAGGGCTGATCACATTGACTGCAATACCGTTCTACTTCACAACAGAGAGAGACGCAATCATTATCCATAACAAAATCACTACAAGTAGTCGTCTGGTGAAAGTGCTCTTCTTTTATCAAGTATAACACTAAAAATATCCTAAAATATCGGGTATTTCTAAATTAACTCTAAAAAGTGTCCCGGGTAATTTCACACCTTTACACATAGACTGCATTATACGAAAATGAAATGCTTAAAAATAGCTGACTTTTTGTCATTTCAATGATGTTAAATTCCTCTACAAAACCATCGTGTCTGGATTCTATTCCCGGCTTCGCTTGTGTTAACTTGTCCGATCCTTCCTAAGGGTAAGATCGGTCGCCATCTACGTGTCCTCATAATAAAATCGCCAAGACATCAATCACTCCGTTCTAGCGGGGAATGCCCAATCGGCCAGCCCTTATTTTCAAGAAAATTTCTGCTGGCTGAAACATATTATTCATTAACAGAACACGGTCCTAAGAATATAACTGTTAAATAATGGTTTCAATGCTTAAAAAAAAGTTTGATGTGAAAAACAAACAATTTCCAGGAATAACGTAAAGAGATTGAAGAAACCAAATGGAAATTTCAGGAAATGGAAATCAACGGAGGATTTTTTAATTGGTTTTAACAAGCCTTCATGTTACGTCTGGTAAAAACCGGCCAAAACTCCAGACAGTTAGATCGACAGCCGCGCGATAGACCACACCAGAACGTTGGACCTTCACACTTAAGCCGTCTAACATTTTGAGTGTCTTCGGCCATGGTGGGATTTAAATGTCATTACAAAGGTCGGTAATTTGATGGTATTTATCCACGCGAAAGATTCCATATTCTTCCTGAAATATTTTATATAGTTCTGCACGTGAATGGTAAATTTAAATATTAAACAGGTTAAAAAAGCTAAAGCTTTGTAAAATAACACACTACTTTTTATGTGTATTATTTCACATTTTTAATTTTCACATTAATAATTATATTTTTATCACCAGTTTCTATCGAGTGATTTTTGTTATATAGACGTATTATCAGCAGTTCATTTTTTTCGCAGTAAAGCAGTTGCGTTGGTAGTGCTATCTGACGACTTGCTCAGAACGACTGCTCATATGAGCATTAGTCATTTAAGTGAACTTGGAAATTTTTTATCATGAACATGTCCAGAAACAAAACATAAAGTGTAATTTTCTTTTGATCGATTGAAATTTATACCATTAAAATTCTAGAATCTTAATTTTTTAAAGGAATGAGCTTTATGGACTATTTAATTCCACCAAATTTCTGCTTCATTAAAATCAACCTTAAAAATGTGATTTATGTATTGAAATTTGATAACTTTACCAACATTTTAGTTAGCCCTTAAGAAAAAGTTTTTAAATAAAAAAAAACGTCATGTTCCTAATTAAATGCTTCACAATCGCCTGAGATAACCTTTAAAATAAATCGGATATGAAAATAAACTATAAATAATCGATTAAATTAAAAACGAGATGTTTTGTGAAACAGCAGTATTTCTTGCTTTCAAAATATTCAAATAGCAAAAGAACATAAATCTCTACGTATTTATGAAACACAAAGGAGTTAGCTTTCATTATAAATCACTAAATGCCTCAAAGAGAATGAAAAGATATTGCTTGACAAATTACGGCCACACTTCCGTAGTCACCCACATTCTGCGAATCTTTGTAATTCCTACGAGAATATGACTTTCGAGGATGTAATGTTAACGCTCCGGTGCCTCCCTAAGGATGTAGAGTGTCTTCACTAGAAATGATGAGACGCATCTGACAAGATTGATAGTTTCTGGTTCATGTGGCCATAAAGACTGATAGAGTATGAGAATTTTCCCCATGACAATTAAATGGAGCGATCGATTATTTATTTCGTATCTGTTGATCACAATTTTGTATTTCATTTTTGTATAGATGCCATGAATAAAAACATTTTTCTGTTGAAAATTCTACGTATTTTCATAGAACGTTAAGTGAAGAAGGCTAATATTTATGATTATAATAAAATATGATTTTGATTTTAAAACTTCCGTTATGTGGAAGTTGTAATTAGATACAGGCTTTGACGAAATATAAAGTTATAAAGAATTAATTTTTTAAATATGATTGCGTTTAGGTAAAAATAATTTAATATTTCTAAAAATGATGTTAAAAGATTTTAAATTGAAATATGATAAAAATAATAATTATTACAATCAACAAGTTATGAAGGTAATTGCCTTAAGTACTAAGATTATTTACGTCTAGAAACAAAAAGGGTTTGACTAAAAGTCAATTCTTACATTCTTTTTTCATAGACGCTCTACCAAGACAGCACAGCAAACTTGCATCAAACTTGCAGCAAGCTTGATTTATCAAGTCAATAATCTTGAATTAAGCTTGAAAAATCCAAGCCTGTAAGC
Organism: Cheiracanthium punctorium; assembly: GCA_038373885.1. Classification (NCBI taxonomy): domain Eukaryota; kingdom Metazoa; phylum Arthropoda; class Arachnida; order Araneae; family Cheiracanthiidae; genus Cheiracanthium; species Cheiracanthium punctorium. Next base: position 893,063 of record JAWZYV010004889.1, read on the forward strand.
TTGATGCAAGCTTGAATCGGATTCCTTGTAAGTGGCTAGAATAGAACCCGGGACCTTTCGGTTCGTAGCCGAGCGCGTTATCCATTCAGCTACCAAGCTTCGATGGAGTTATGACTAAAGTTTGAAGTGAATTATTAAGCGGTTTTCTGGCCAGATTGATAAGTGGGCGATATGTTATTTGTTTTTTTAATTTTTCCATGGGATGCATGGAACTTGGATGGCAATTTTTCCATGGGATGCATAGAGACTCTACTAATAGGGAAATACACGGGGCGCCGGTCGGCGAACTCGCCCCACATATTTTACTTAGCCACGCATTTTCCCCCTCTACGCTGAAATTTCAATTTAATTTAATCTGTTTCCATCGAGTGTTCGTGGCTGGAATAGAACCCGGGACCTTTGGGTTAGCAGTCGAGCACGCTATCGGTAAAGCCACTAAGCCTTGTGCAGCTATGACTAAAGTTTGAAGTGACTTATCACGCCGTTTTCTCGTCAGATTGATAAGTGGGCGATGTGTTATTTGTTTCTTTTATTTTTCCATTCGATGCATCAAAATTAAAATAATGTTATGTGTGATTTAGAGACTCTACTAATAGGGAAATAAACATAATATAAACTTAAGAGCAGCACACGTTTTAAAACTTTCAGTACCGCAACACTCATGAGCAATACTGCTGGCCAAAATCGAGACAAACGACTGATTTTGAAATCAATTTCGTAGTATAATTGTATTTTATTTTGAAGAATTTCCATATTTGGAAATATAGAATGGGTTTACTTACTTAACACAAATTTTGTGTTAAGTAATCTGAAATCAAAGAAACAGATAGTTAAACGTTACTTCGAAATGCTATATCACACTTGCTAACATAACATGTATGGAATGCAAACACTTTAGTCATTTTTGTAAATATTTCTTATAATAACAAATAATTGAAAAATTTTGCTATTTTTTAATGCTAAAAATTCTCTTTACAAATGTGGTTAGTTATTTTCCTACATATTGGTATGCTATATCGATATAGAGCATTTTGAAGAATTAAAATAAGTTTAAATTAATTTATACAAATGTAAATTTGAATTATTTTAATTGTTCATACTTTATAATTGAAAAAAATTATTTAACTTCTGAATTTTTTTTATCCTTTGTAAATTTATTTTAAAACTACAAAAGTGTAAGATGTAAGATTTTTGGGCCCTAAAATCTGTAGGCCCTGGGCAGTTGCCCCGTTTGCCTTGCCGGTAATATGGCACTGGTAATAAAATAAAACAAATCTTTTACGAACTTTCAGCAAATTTGAGGACGCTAGACAATTAATGTCCATTCTCTTTCACAGATGGCGCCATCAACGCTCCTTTAAAAAGGGAAAATCAAGCGAGTAGCAATTGCCAAGCTTAAATCAAGCTGTATTTAAGCTTGACAATTCAACTTGACTCCTGCAAGCTTGCTGCCAGCTTAGAATGAGTTGAACTGTCAAGCGTGCATTAATGCGTCAAATTCAAAGAAATCTCAAGCTTGATTTAAGCTTATGTGCTGTCTGGGTAATATTCAATTGAGAGATTCTAATTAATATGAAAGCACATTTTTTTAAGAAAACAATTACAATTTAATCATTAAAAGTTAGAAAAAAATAGTATTTTTTTGTTCAGAATTGTAGTGCAATATCATTTTAATTGTACAGAAAGAATTTCAGAGTATCAAAATATAAAATACGTAAGTAAAAACATTTTTGCATATGTATGTGTTCTTTGTATATTAGAGATGCATTTCATTAAAATTTATTTTATATTTCAGAATATCACTTAAGTAAGAAAACATATTTTAAGCTCTATTATTTTCACTCTTAAGGGGAATGGCAAGATATAAAAAATATATCTGAAACAAAATTTATTTCCCTATTCTTAAAAAAAGTAACGGCACTGCCGCCGCTGTTAAAAGCTTATTCTGCTATCTCCTCCGAAAACATAGGGATTTGAGTTTCGACAAAGGTGTCCACGGACTCGGAAAATTCCGGGGAAGCCGGTAAGATGACTTAAATTTCGAAATTCGGGCGCATCCTACATCGGTATACATCGTACCTCGATTTTAGGCGATTTTTTTGTTTGGCGCCAAGGCCGTTTTCGACGGCGCCAAAAAAAAAAAGAGAAGTGGCCAAAAATGTCGTTTGCGACGGCGCGAAAAATAAAACAACGGCCGTGAAACCACGTTTCCCAAAGCGGAAAAACTATGAGAATTACAAGAATTCCACAAAAAATTTAGGGTTAGAAATGTAAAAATGGCCGTGAAACAACGTTTCCAAAACCGGAAAAACTGTAAGAACTACAAGCATTCGGCAAAAATTTGGGGTTAAGAATGTAAACAACAATGAATGCAAGAAAATTTACGATTTGACGAACATAGAATTCGCGTTTTCGAACAAGAATTTAGGGCCATAAAAATGCGTTTCCGAAAGCGCAAAAAGTATTAGAAGCAGAAGAATTCTAGAAATATTTTGGGTTAGGAATCTAAACACAAAAAAATTCAAGGAAATTTAAGAATTGATGGACCCAGGAATCGCGTTTTCTCACAAGAATTTAGGATTAAAAATTTGAAAAACGTAAATTTCACAAATAAGGGTATTTTTATGTGAGGAGGGGGGGGTTCTGCCCCACTCAACCTCCCGTTTTTTTTACGAAAAATGTAGTCGAAAAACTGGAAAAATAAGAAAACGAGTCGAGCGTTTTAAGAAAAAAGCCAAAAATTGCGAAGCCATTCACCTGTACAAATAGTGCACAGTTACCAGAGTGGGGCACTAGGAGCCTGCTTCACGTGTCACCCCACACGATGTAACGCGGAACAATATTATACTTTATCAAAAATATCTCTGAAAGAATGTCTCCCACAAAAAATCCAAAAACTTCTCCTGGTTCACTAAAAAATTGTATATTAGCTACCCCTTTATTCCTGCACGTGGTTTTTTTTTACCCGACAACTTATCGTTAAATTTTGTTAAATAAACCTGATTTTTTTTTACTACATTAGCGGCGGAGGGGTAATTACAAGATGCAAACTTAGCAGCCACCTTAAAATACTTAAAAATCATAAAATTCTAACCAAAAATCCAAACAAAAGTACAGTACCTTTTTGCGGCATAATCCCAGTACGACAACAATAAAAATAAGAACTCAGACCTACCGGCTCGCTGATTAGCTGATCGAAAGGGTTGCCGTAAATACCTTCCGTGCAATATCGCCATAGCGAGTCGATTGGGTTGCCACAAAAAGCCAGTTATCGCCATCATTGGCGACGAAAAAAAATGTAGGATGTATACTAAAGCTTAGCTATTATTTTCACTCTTAAGGTGAATGTCAAGCTATAACAAATATATCTGAAACAAAATTTATTTCCTTATTCTTAAAAAAAGTAACGGCACTGCCGCCGCTGATAAAAGCTTGTTCTGCTATCTCCTCCGAAACCATGCGGATTTGAGTTTCAAAAGAGGTGTCCACGGTCTCGGAAAATTCCGGGGGAGCTGGTAAGCTGACTTAAATTTCGAAATTCGCAACAAAGCAATTCCTGCGTGAAATTAACAAATATATAGTAGAATTACATCATTTTTACGCCAAATTAAAAGAGTAAGTGAAATAAATAAGTCAAAGTGTGTTACACAAAGTTCACAATTTTCAGATAGTAAGTTCTCTTATATAACAGGAGTTTAAATTAACGCCAATTTGTTTATATATATATATATATATGAAATAAAATGACGACGTTTTAGCGGTTTGGTGCGGCGTTGACGGGCAGAGCAGGCGAGGCGGCACGACTGGGTAAGGACTCTGGCTTAGAGCCTTCCCCGGCTGCCCGCTGCTAGTACTCGTAGTCGGGCCAAGTAAAGGAGATCTTGCAAGTTTACGAAGGCATATATTTATTTAGTTTCACACAGTTTTACATGGCAACTGAAGTCACGAAAGAGCTCAGCTCCGAACTGCGTTTCAAACTATATAACATCGGATCAGGTGTTCTGTACAGTATCACATGTTCCAAAAGAGATGCTTTTATTGGTTGTTAATATGCCCGGGTCTACTAGCCTTAGGAAATTCTTGCGAGGTGTGGAGACAGCAGACCGTGGAAAAGAGGGGAGATATATTGATTGCCTTTGAATTAGATTTAGACCCTGATGCAAATCTTTTGTTTAAAACGAAAGTTACCTACGCCCTAAATAATTTTGAAGCAAGCAAATAGAAATTTTGATAGGATGTTTAATTTTATATGTTATATATATATATATATATATACACATATACACACACATACACACACACACACACACATATATAATACTATATATATACATATATTTCTTTTGTAATGTTCACTTTATAATGTATATATTACATATTTTTTTTAATTGTTTCATATTTTCATATTTTTAAATTCAACTCATTATATGTACCTTTATTGTACTTGCATTAATACATATGTATCATGAAATTTATATTTCAGTGCAGTCGGAATGTTATGACTTGTAGGTCTCTTTCTTGATGTTCGCAAAAGCCCTTTATAAGTTTAAAGAAAATCGCCACTTTCCCAATGTCGCTCATGCAGAGCGGATCCATGGTTGCTGATACTTGCTAAGTTCGTGTGTTACTTTCTTGACTCTGAAATAAAAAAGATATTTTTATCATAATACAGCCCGCTTTTCCCTTATCGAGAATCATCAACAAATTAATCAAAAATTCGGCATACATCCATAATTAGGCATACCTCCGAACTGCAAATCGATCTCCAAAAGTTGAAGAGTAAATTGGTCAAAATTTGTCCTCCGTAAATTATTTTTTTAAATTATAATATTAGGCTTGATAGATCTTGAAAAAATATATTTAAAAAATACATGCTGTAAATCTAACGACTATCCTTCAATTCATTAGCCATCTTCATTCCTGAGAATTTTAAAGGTATGCTTAACCTGACAAGACATTCTGTAGCGTTAAAGGAATTTTTTTCTGGAAAATTTCTGTAAATCCTGTCTTAAGTGTAAAGCAAACGCGCACACAATTGGTGATCTTACAAATGTGTAGTTTTTCTTGAATGTATTATAATGGTTTTGGAACACCCGGCATATAACGAATATTTATCATACTTTTACATAAATTAAACACGATATTTAAACATATAACTTTTAGCTTTCTCAAATATATAGTTATAAGACTTTTAATAAATTGAAAAGTTTAAAAAAATCACATAGACAAAAACTTTTGGAATTCTCTGAATACAATAAAATTTAGTAAACGTTCAGTGCCTATTAAACATAGTATCGAAAAATATAGGTATGTAATTTTGTAAACTACATAAAAATATGTACTTTTCATAGTACCTCTTTACTTTATCAAGGAAACCAAATTAACGGTAAAAGTTAATTGAATTCCCTTAAGCATGAGCCATAAAGTTATAGCACTTTTATAATGGCACCAAGTACGATAATAAAATAAAAACATCGCGTTACCCTCCAAAAATATTGTTTTATCGCTATGAAAACACAGCCAAGTTTCACGAAAAGATTTAAGAGAATAATTCGTTACCTCACTGAGGAATGAAACTTTAACAATACCCAAGTTCTTTTCTTACCCGAGAGAAAGAAAAATGATCATCTAATGATATCTGGACACCAGGAAAATAACAAGATTGATAACATTCGATATCTGGAATAAAGGCTAAAATCCAAAAACATGATACCGTAGGCCAAATAAAATCCATTTGAGAAAAAAAAGAGGCACCGATGCTTTGTGTAGTTTATTGATTTCTTTGTTCAAAGCATAAAATTATGAATTTAAGTAGATTCATGTTCAAAATACTGATTTTTACAAATTATAAAAGTTGATTATGAATATGATATAGTTGGAAAAATGATTATAATATTAATTAATTTAATATGAGTTTCTGAAATTATTTTTCGAACTCAATAATTAATTTTAAGTTAAACGCCATACTTAATTTTTAATACTGATTTTTAAAAAAGTAAATTATCAAGAAATAAATAAGCTTTTAATATGATTTCACACTGCATATGCACTTTTAATATACAGGGTGTATATAAAATGTATGTACAAAAGTTTAGGAAAGATAGTGCACAGCACAAGGGTTAAGCATTGCATAAAAAACCATGACTGCAAACGTCATTTTTAACCCTTTAAGAGACAAGAGTTTTCTGTTACTTTTAACTCATAAAATTTTAACAAAATTTTTTTTATGTACTAATGGTTACATGAAACGAATATAAAATGTAATAATGATGCTTCTAATCAATGTATTTAGCACACTGATTGTAATAATAAAAATATTATGCATGAAATTGCGTCGCATTGGAATATTCAAGATTTTAAAAACTGCACCGCATGGGGATTTACAAGTAACTCTATTTTACCCTATATTTACTCTATTTAATATTTCTGTCGAGTTGTGCGTTTTTCAAGAAAAAATTCATTATTTGCAAAACTAATAGGAAATTCCGCTTATACTCAAATGCTTTTTTGAGAGGGTGTACTCTCTTTGTGCTCTTAATTACTTAATATGCCAAAAAACTATTATTAATTATAATTTCCTACACACTATTATTAATAAAAAGTCAGTTTTTAGAAATTTTTATAATACACCAAGCAGTTTAATTAGAATAGAACTTAATTTAGAAGGACATTTTTCAACAGATTCCTTTCGTATGAGTTTTAATACAAACAGAACTCTTCCAATATACAAATGTGATTTCTCCAAACTCCTAGCTCATTAAGTCCCAAGATTAAGTTCGTTAAGTTTATAAGAGATTTTTTATTAATTTATTTCCCTCTTCTAGGTAATATTGTAATGTAATAACTAGATAATTATTAGACCTAGTTTTCTATCTTTTTATTAAGATTGAATTTATTTCTCTCAGTAAATATTATTATGCATAAATTTCTATAGGCTATATATTATATTGATCTCCTGATGAGGTTTTTATAAATTCTTGCAAACTTAATATTTATATAGTAAGATTTTGCAAAAATTTAAGCACTGATGCTTCATAATTAAGGGCATAATTGATAGAATATAGTTTTCTTTCCCGCACATACTCCAGAAGATCTGCGCATAGAGTAGCATGGCAATATCTCAAAACAGACTTCATCACCGCGTGAACTGGCGTGATATGCATGTATCCGAAGAACTGAACAGTTTTTTTTTTTTCGTTGGTACCAATCTGTTATGGAAGAAACACGTTATTTCCTCTGCCTCTCATAAAATCATGCATATTTTCCCGTAATTATAATCAAGTTGCAGCCGTTTTTGAAAAATTGAACCAAGATTATTTTCTTCACTAAGCTCAACCTTTTCATTGTCTTAGAGTCACATTCATTTCTAAAAATATATAAAAATATCTTTTATAGTTATTTTCATAGCATAGAAGACTGCCAGTGGATCCCATATTTTTAAGTATTACTGTTAGGAACTGGTTATTTTTAAGAGAAACTGAATATAGGTACTAGGTGATTAATATTATGTATATTATATGAAAAATTATAATGGGCATTGAATGCAAAATGTATTTTATATTCATGTTACTATTATTTGGCAATCAATATCCTAACTTGCGCTGGTACCTATATAAAAAATATCCAGTAATAATTTCAAGAGAGTGTACAATTAACTATAAGAATGTAAATCTGGCATTTAAGAATGTACAATGTGTAATTGTTGTCGAATCTAATGGCTATTTAGTTTTTAAAGGGTCTGTTCTATAAAATTACGTTATTAGAAATAATAAAATGTTGCAAAACCCATCTTATGCTACATTCTGTACATTTTTAAACCACCTATAAACTACAGAAAAGGCATGAATTTATAAAAAACATAAAAAAGTCACCATAAGTTAAGTGCTCAAACACGGTTACTTTTCAGTTCTTGCCAAGAAGGACATTCAGTACATTTCGTCCAAATTTCAAAATTCGAGAATTTTTAGAAATTTCCGTAGAAACCGTCATGGTGTGTTTAAGAATATTAACATATTACTTTAAATTATTTTTTAAACAGTTATCTTAAAATTTAGTGCGAAGTAGAAAGCTCTATCCAACAGACCAGAGCACAGGCGAGATAATTCGATTTTAAAGTACTCTATTTCAACAGAACTATTGTTATTTAACTACTGAACGGTCGCTGTGTCTAATGGTATCGGAAGACTAAATTAACATGTTATGTTTACAATTGTCTGAAGTAAAAGATTATAGTAAAAAGGAAGATGATCTCAAAGCGAGATAACGTAGCTTGGCTCACAAAACGACTGCCAAATAAGAAGACAAGATCTTCTCGCATAGACAACAGCGCCTTGACCGTTGGGATTGAATAATAAATTGATTTTGAAAACCAAACGATACGGAAAGAATTATTTAGCTCTAGAGAAGTTTGGTATGCAGTTAATCGTGACGTAAGAAGAAAGAACTATTTTTATAACAGATTAAATTAAGAGTTGTCTCGAAAAAGTAAAATAGTGCATAAACATCGAAAAAGTCAAAGTAACTTATTTTAAAATAGAAAGAAAGAGAAAAAAAGAAGTATGGGAATTAAAATGTATAAAAGATAGATTATGAAATTAAATCTCAGTCAAAATATGTTATGTGTTGCATCTCAATAGGTCGTTCTACGAAATAAGAGAAGTATAGTTCTCTGAAAAAGCTGAGCACACAAAAAGCTTTCACACGCAGTTAAACAAGTTTCAGAATTAGATATTTTGATTGTATCTTCGGCCACTAAGTACACTTTTTACTAATCCACAACGTTAAATGTATTTAACAAAAAAAAATTAACTGTTAGTTAAGTTTCCATTAAGAGAAATAGACTTAAAAATCTAAAATGAAACATGAAGCGAATTTATATTTACTAACCTTTATTACCATTATGTTCCTTTATTACAACAGTAATTTTAAATATAGATGTGGTCTTCGATTATTAACGTGTTCATTTTTCATCGTAGATCAGCAAAAGGAAGTAGTAAACGAGGCATAAGAAATTATTTACGCAAGATAAGACGAAATTATTTGAAAAAAGAGGTACAAAATTAAATAAATATATTTTCTTAAGTAAATATTCATAAGAATTCGTTAACGGAATAATAAATTCACTACATCTTTTTAATATAACATGGCAAAATGTAATTTAAATAAAAATTTATTTCTTTTAGTATATAGTATTAGCACATATTCCTTATTCTATTTTAGAAAAAAAAGAAATATAAAATTTTTCATAATGTGATTAAAAATTTATGTGTTTAATGGGAAACTGTTACTTTATTTTTATTCCTTAAAATTTGTTTTTGATTTCTTATATTGATAATTCAGCTCAATTTAGTTTAAAAAAGCATTAGTTTATGATAACATGAATAATTCAGACCGAGATTTAAAAGCAATATATATATATATATTCCAGCAGAATTCGTTTAAAATATTTTAATAACATTATTTGCGCTTATAATGGAACTAAAAATAATTAATTTAATTATTGAAAATCTAGTATTAAATTTTCGAAAATTAACCTCTGTAGTCTGAATAAAAAGTAAGCTTCTTAAAATTTTATGCTTGAATATTCGTCTAGGCATGTTGAATAACTAATGAATCACAGTAATTTGTCGATTCTTAGTGATATAAATGTAAATTAATCACAAACCTTCCTGTCACTGTGAAAAAATTTGCATAATTTTTTCTAATTACAAAAAACATTATATTTTCTATATCGGGGTTTTAAATATACTGACGATATGAATTTACAAAATTGTTTCCAAATTTCCTAATAGATTTGATAAAAAATAAAAATTAAAATACTTGAAAGAAAGTATTTTGATTTTCATTAAGATCAGAGAAGAATGTTACAACATACGAGTTCTTTTGCACTTCCCTAAAATATTGCATAAAAATATGCAAAATAATCATAAATCAAATTTTGATTAATGAAAAGACATTTCGATGTATAGATGTTAAAATCTAGAATATGCAGTAGAAAATATTACATGTCAGTATGTATGCTCATCTCGTGTCGTTTCTTGATTGGATAGAATAGTTAATATATGTTCTGGAAACAGACACGCATAATGGTTTGTACTATGCAGATCGCCCAATCTTGCTCAGTTTTGTGTTTCCCGAAGAGTAAGCTTCGGAAATTAGCTTCGAAGAGTAACCTTGGAAGAGTAAGCTTCGTTTCCCATACGGTACCTGGGTTTATCGTATGGGAAAATTACCACCTTCTACTGCATTTGTTACGCCAAGCCAAAGCAGCCGGCTAGGCTTCCCTAACAGGTTTATAAAATTCTACATTATTTTCAAAATTAGACAGTACTGATTGTCAAGGGAGCAAATAAAACCAGGATGTGTTTTCCTGCAAAACTCAAAGAAATACAAATTAATTTTTACACAAAGTGACGTTGCATGTATTTCTTGGTGCTATGAATGCCACGCAGGGCAAACCATTTACTAAAACCAAAGAAAAGAAGTAAAATGATTACCTGTGTTTGAGATACACTTATCCCCAAAGGGTTAGACTAATTAAAAAAAAATCCACTTTTTTTAGATTGCAAAAATCTGTTCTTGTTTATTAATATTTTAATTATTTTTAAAATCTTGATTGCATAATTTTCTTGATTAATGAATAAGAGTTTTTACTTATAATTTCTCTTCCTCGTAGGGAGGAAATTATGTTTAATGTGTCTTGCCTTAATTTGTGAGAATTCTGTGTTTTCTTTGGTCACTTTTCTTTCTTTTGTAATGTTCACTTGGAAAGACACAGGTAGGCTGAATTCCCATCTTGTCCTAAGAGTCCACGCCCTGGGAAACACCGCCCAAATCTGCAAAGGGTGCTAGGTTTTGAGAGATAAACTGATTATTAATTATGTATGAGATGCATTATATCATTTTTGAACAGAGCTTAGGTTATGCAGAATATATTTAGACCATTCTGATTGCGCCTGAGCTGGGAATTTCTTTAAATGATAACTAGAATTATGGGGCAATGCGTTAACTAACGAAAAGGAAAAGCCATTTTGGTTCAAATACAAAGAAGAGATGCGTACTTACCAAGTTTCGATAGGTATGTAAATGGAACATGACCCATAAAGAAGAGGAGTAAATTTCTACGTTGCAAGTATTGTCAACACTAATTTTATGGCAAAACGGGTGAGAATTAGGGTAGACCGAAAATTTTTTTAAAAATCATTATTCTAATAGTGAGGAAAAGGTTTTCTCCTGGTTCAATAAAAATAGTGCAAAATATTATAGTGACTGAATAATATCTTCTGCCCCCACATCAGACTTAAATTTTCGGAATTTGGATAAAAATAGACACTTTCTACTCGGCGTAAAAAACATAATTATTTTTCTATATTGTTATTCTAAATGTGCGAGTAATGAGCCATTTGGCTTGAATAATATATGTCTAAATTATTTTTACGATCAAATAATATCTTCTGCCTTCGCATCACGCTTCAAATTTTGCAATTCTCGGTGAAAAATGCACTTTTTCGTATAATGCCAGATTGGTGCTTTGTTACCAGTACAGAAGAAGAGAAGGAATAGTTCAGTTCCTTCAACTGCTAATTGCTGTTGCAATTTCATTCTTATTGCTGTTAAGTCACGTTGGGCAAGAGATTACGCACAGTTTATCATGCGTGCTATTGAGTCTATGTGCATCGAACACTAGAACTGATTCAATTACTCCGTAGTAATTTGGAAAGGTCTCAAATAAGTCATTACAAAGACTTTACTGGTAATTACAAAGATTTTGTAGCATGCACAAAGCAACGAATTTCTTCGAACTTAACTGAATATTTTGAAGGGATTTGAAGAAGTATTTCTGAACAGCTAACAATTGACTGTGGCTCATATCTTTTAATAAATCATGGAAATGTGGTATCATTTAGAATTTGGATACTGAAACTTTTGAAGGCTTTTGCAGTGGACTGTGTCTCCTTTATTTTACTGAACAAAATGTATGCCACCTTCGATCGACAAACGAGCGACATTCATGCAGTACTGAAAATTTACGTATGGTAATTGAAAAGTTTTTGGGGGCCATTTTCGAAGTTACTGAAGGCAAGTTAGCAACAACTGATGAGTTATTTAATCAAAGACAAAAACTACGTATTACAAAATACGTCAAGTGTTTCGAATGGGTAATTGTTATGGTGACCTGCATAGCGCAATCTTGTACCATTATTGCATTCATCCTCGCTGATCCCTGGGAATCAGAGTTCTGACCCTATGTAGTACTTTTACAATGCATTGAATATGAGGCAAATCTGTGAATTTGTCATGAAAGTATATTTATCAAACTGGTTTAAAATAAATTCTAACCATTCGCCGAAGGATGGAGCTAATTATTGATGAAATATTGTTTCTAGATTTAGATGTTACATCCAGATATCAAAAATGTCGTTGATGGATTAAATAATTTATCGAAATTACAAATTTTTACGCACTTAAAATATCCTGCTGGGCGTGCTGACTAACAAACGACTACACAACTTGAAGATCTTTCAGCGAATCGTATAATGAAAACTAATTACAGATCGTACTAATTACGTCTTTCAACGTAAAAAAAAATTGTCACTATCAGTCACTATTAGTTATCCACAATCCCACGTTATATTTCTAAAACCAAAACTAAGACAATTAAACTAGGAGAAACCTAAACTAGGACTTCGTTTATTTTGTCAAGAACAACCGTTCAACAATGTCACACACATTGTTGAACGGTGTGTGAAATTGGTGGCAACAGCATCCGTTAAAATTTGGTGCAATCAGACTTTAACGCTTTAGGACCTGGATGTTTTAATCTTGGGTCGCACAAAAAACTATTTTAACTAACTATTTTAAGATAAATTTCCTATTATGGTGTTATGAATAACTACTTAATATTTTTAATAACATAAAATGAAAAGAAATATAAGCAATTATTATTTTATACATGACTAGGGGCCAAGGCCCACAGACTCGCTACGCTCGCTTTTCGTATGAGGCATTCGGCCCCTAATAAGGCTTAAAAGTACATAAAAATTTAAACTTCACACTACAGTAGACCCCCTCCCCCTCATAACACGGAATATGTTTTGTTATGGGAATCCGTGTTGTACGGGTCCTGAGCTATACTCCACCTGGAGTGCGGACTCCGCTTATAATCGCTGGAAAAATTATTTCCACTCCTCAGAAACACAATGATATTTAATGTTGCCATTCAAAGGTTATACTAATTAGGAGCTAAAGCGTAATAAAATAAGAACATATGTTTCAGCTGTATTTTTAATAATGTAAAACCTATTGGACACCTTGCGAATTTGCCACCCATGGCGATTTTTCGTTATTTGGCGACTTGCGTACATGTAAAGTTAATAAAAGCTACGGAACAGATAGAATAGCCTGCCACCAATGGCGACTTTTCATTATTTGGAGATTTACACATACTCACAGCCTATATTTACTGTTCATTTAAGGTTACCGGAAAACCGTTATCCATACTTTCATTTACATAATCGTCTGCAGATTGGCGTACTTAACACCGCGAATTATACCATCTCGTCGCGCTAGCAAATATCCAAAGTGTACTATAACTGCTATAATGGCATAGTTAACGCCAAATATTTCTACTGGTAGCAAATAATCCAGCTGGACGAGAACCGGCTTTAAAATAATGTGCATTTTAATTATTTTTCATTTTCAAGATATTAGTTATTCTGTTTTGGAAAAACGAATAATCGCTAATTCTAAACTCCTGTTGTCTAAGCGAACTTACTATTTGAAAATTGTCAACTTTGTGTAACAATTTTGAGTTACTTATTTCATATAGTTTTTATTTTGGCGTAAAATGGGCGTAATTGTAACTCATGTTTGTAAATTTCACGCGATTCTAGATACTTGGAAACGCTTTGTTGCAAAGGAATGAATGATTTTATGCCAAATCTGGCAACCATTCTGTTTATTTTTTCAGTTTTTTATTAATATCTTCTAAAATAATTCGATTTTCGAAATGTAACTTTGCTCATCAGGTTCCTCGGAATTTTTCGAATCTGTGGGCACCTTAGTTGAAACTTAAATCCCCACGGTTTAGGAGGAAATAGGCCAACATGCTTTGACAGCGCCAGCGGCCTTTACTTTTTTTTAGAATAGAGAGATACCCAAATTAAATTTCATGCTGTTCTGGAAACTCGCGGAATCTTTTCGCAATCGAAAGATTTCGTTTTGTGTACACAGCTATTCTCATGTCCATGCAAACGATTTATTTGTGAAAAAAAAAAAATGATAATAAACTGTGTAATCTGGAAAATCTCTTTTAAACGAATTTGAATTCCAATTGTATGACGTCATATTCACTTGAAAAGGGTAATTTTGTCACGCAAATGATTTACTTTTTTGACTCTCGGAAATAAAATGGTGCTGAAAATAGCGAAAAATCGCTTAAAAAGGAGGGAACGGGTAGATTTTCAGATTTTTAAAGAAGCGCAGATTGTTTTCTATATTTTTATACATGATCATGAAAATTTTCAAGCGGATCGTGCAAACGGTGAAGAAGTTATTAGGCTTTTTGTGTTAACTTTGTAAATTTCACGCGATTCTAGATACTTGGAAACGCTTTGTTGCAAAGAAATGAATGATTTTATGCCAAGTCTGGCAACCATTCGGTTTATTTCTTCAGTTTTTTATTAATATCTTCTAAAAGAATTCGATTTCCGAAATTTAAATCAGCTTAGCAGGTTACTCGGAATTTTTCGAATCTGTGGGTACCTTAGTCGAAACTCAAATCCCTACGGTTTAGGAGGAGATAGGTCCAGAAGCTTTGACAGCGCCAGCGGCCTACACTTTTTTTTAGAATAGAGAGATTCATTTCTTATGAAGAATAGTATGTTATATGTGAAATCGACTTACGAAGTACGACTCATATTCGAGTACTTTCTGAGAGGATGTAGATAACCTACACTATTTTATAGGTCAGGGCTTAAAGTGACAGACTTCATCACATTTGCATTTTTTCCTCGACCAATTTTGTCCGATTTAATCACAAGGATTTTTTTTTTGCCTCTCCCTGTAGATGAAGTGCAAGTGCTCTTTTCACATCGGAATGATACAGCATTTTATAGTTACCACATATTTACCAAATATTATAATGTACTGGTGTGATATTGCACTGCAGTGCGACTGTATTGTTTTGTGGGAAAAAATGGTCTTCCGTCCAAGGCATTCCGCTAGTGGCGCTGGGGGGCTTCGCTTTAACGAAAAAAAACCCTGTTTTAATTACCAATTATTTAATAATTCACAATAAAATAATTTTTTAATAATAATTCATGAATAATGAGTGTTTGTACTATTTATTTTGCATGTTTCATTGCCTTTCTATAAATGTTATCACCAAAATGCGCTTTGAAGTGTATTTTTTACACAATTTTACTGCGATTTTTATATGAAACTCTTACCGTCCTTTGTTTCTCTACAGCTGCCACTGTTGTTTCGATCTAAAATATTTATTAATGTCCTTAAACATTTAGGTAACAGAAATAATATAGTGTCTTGAACTGGATTTTATGTATAGTTATTTTTTGCCTGTTTCGCAGAAGGGGACTGATCAGGTAATTCTCAGGTCTCTTGCTCTGGAGACAACTTATTCTAGATACCCCGAGGGTGAGTGGATGCACATCTTCGCCGATGGATCAAGAGTGGATGGCCGTGCAAATGCTGATGCAGGCGTCTATAGCAATGCTTTTTCTTTTTATCTTCCTGGTGGAAAGTATGCTTCTGCATTTGATGGCGAGAAAAAACTATACACACGGTACTAGCTCAACTGAAGCACCGCTGTTGTATATTTAAGAGGTGCGTCATCCTGTCGGATTCCCAGGCGGCTATTGAGGCGATAGCATCGATGAGGAGTTGCAGGTCACACGAAGTTCTTGAATGCAGAGGTTTTATAAATGACCTGATGCTGCAGAACACAGGTGTAGTGCTGCAGTGGATTCCAGCACATTGTGAAATAAATGGAAACGAACTTGACAGACTCTTTGGCAAAGAGGGGATCTGCAATTTTGCAAATATCAAATCGACGAGTCTCTTTTGTTACAATATAACTGCACACTAAGAAAAAATTAAAAGACTATTTTTGGCGAAACTTAAAGTCTAGAAATATAGATAAATGTTGGTTTATGAACTACAATCTTATTCCAACAACACCAAGGGCAGAGTCAGTGGCTATGCTTCGACTTCTGACTGGCCACGACTCTCTGGCAAAACATTTATATCGTTTAAAAGCTGTCTAGAGCCCCAATTGCCCTCTTGGTAACCTACAACAGGAAATGGACATTCGCCACCTACAGTCTTGTGCTGCGCTCTCCGGTCGGGACCTCTGCGGTCGATGTTGGGAGGCAAGTGGACGCATGTGTGGGCAGCTGAGTCCTACTTTGTTCTCTGTATTCTTGTGTTCTGTATTTTTCTTTTTTCAACGGCTGGCCATTAGAAATTTTAGAAAAATTGCCATCTTTTTAAAAGTCTAATTCATATTGCTTTTTTAATAGTTAAATATGAAGGTTTAAAGTGCATATTGCATAACACGTTTTGTTACACGATTATTTACTTGGTTATTAAAATTCGTACAATATCAATCGTAATATCAATTCGTTTAATGTCAATATTCGTTCCATATTGATATTAAACGAATTGATATTACGAACGATTTTGTTAGAATCGATAGTATGTAAAACACTAGTTAAATCAAAAACTGCCAAGTGTAATGGAAACGTATGATTGTTGAACGAAATAGAATTAAAAAATCCGAATTTATTCTTTTGTTGCATGAGACTTTCATTGGACAGTTGGACAGTTACCCCACAATATACATATTTTTTTTCTCTTTCATTTTTCCTTTGATAATTAATAAATTCAAATAAGGTATTATATACTTCTCAATTCGATGGATGAAAATATTATATTATAAAATGCAACTGTTAATCTTGGGTATTAAAAGTTTTCCATAAAACTTATTTAGTGCAAACGACGTATTCTATTTTCATATTGATATTCCGTATGCTTTTTCAAAGCTGCCAACCTTTACGGAATATAATTAACCACTTTTGTAAACAGTAATTTTTTAAAATATTTTTTCAGAGTACCGGCCAGCCTAGGCGCTAAACTCAGAAATTTTACTATATTCTAAGCCCAAATATATTGTTTCGAAAAAGTGGCTAATTATATTCCGTAAACATTGGCAGATATGAAGGTTTATTGAAAAGTGAAAGGACAATTTTAGCTTTAATTCTGCTAAGTGTTACAGTTTTTGTAGAAAGTTCACTGATGCAATTTTCTTCCGTAATCTATGAATCATTACTATCAGGAGACTGCAAGATACACGTACCTTTGAATTTTTTATTCAAACAACAATAAGGACATAGGAATTTCTTATATGCATTTTTTAGCAATTATATATATACTGAAAGATTTTTATTTCTTGAGAGGAAGTTTTAACAAGCTCCTCAAAAGTTTATATTTTAGGAATAGGCTTAGGTTTTTAGGAGGACTTGAACATTCTGCAAAGTAATAAAAACACCATATTTCTTTTTTAAACAAAATATAATAAATATAGTGCGAGACGTTATTTTGCAATGTCAAGTATTTAAAGGCATGGGAGATTACATTAATGCTCCACGAACTTCTAAAAATATCAATCTTATTTCTTTTATTTACCTCATACATATTCTTCCGAATAATAACTGGATTTCTGAGACCATCTCATTTTAAGCACTTAAATTCCACGCTTACAGGGATTCCAATTGAAAGATTCAAAGAAAGATATTCAGTTTTATAAGCTTTCATAGACTTAAGAAACGTAGTATATTTCGCTCTGCATCTTGATTTAAAGGTACGGAACTGTGGATCTCAGGTGAATAAAAATGCAAAATTGGAAAGGAAATAGATAATCTGTCTTCTCTCTTTTTTCCTTAGCTACCTAAAAAAAGATTCATATTTTTCCTTTCTAATCTCCCAGAATGAATAGAATATGATGATATTTTTTTACGCAAGATATTGAGAAAGATTCTCTTTTAAACAATAAAAATGATTTCAAAATCATCTCAATGTTATCGCTTTGGACCTTTTGACAAAGAATTCTATTCAGTATATATTTTAGATTTATCGTGTAAAACCCAAATTTTGACTATAAGGAAATTTTTAATTAATTCTTTTATTAACAGGATTAAAGATTGTAAGTCAAAGTTTAATGACGTCGACCATATATTGCTTCCAATTACGATTAAAATTAATATTTGAGCCTCTTAATAGTATGATCATCTCCTCAAAGTATCTTTCGAGCTTCATGGATTTAATTTTATCGTACAAAAAGCCTATAATTAAGTTTTTAATTAAAGCAAAGGCTTGATTTTTTTAGTAGTACCATCATTTTTACAAGTGCACAATGCATATGTACATGCACATGTGAAATTGAAAAAATACACCAATTCTTCTCATTAATTTACAAAATAGTTAATTTGCAATGTTCGACTAATTTTAAGCATAGTGTGGAAAAGTTTTTATGATTTAGGTCGACCTGATCTTGCAGGAACTTCCTGAGCAAAAATTAAAATCTAAATAACTGTTTCCGATAGACTGACTTTTTCCCCAATACTTATTTACTAAATACGCATGCATGAAAATGAACTTATGATATTTTACTCAATTTTTCAAACAATAAATTTGAAAGTATGCTTTGATTATGCAGCTACTTATAGAAAACAATATAGGCTACATTAAAAGTCGAAATTACCGTTTGTTCTCCCTTTTTTGTTTAATTACTTATTGAGTTTTCAAATCCGGAATTTAGTGCATGTAAGAGTTAAAATGTGAGCTATATGAGATTAATGTTTATCGCAAATAATTTAATGTAATGAATTTAAAACGAATAGTAGGAAAGTTAGTATGTTCTATTGCAGAAGTAAGCCATAGAAAGACCTGTTGTCCTGGGTGTGCTCTCTGTGTGGACCCTTCTGTTATACATACCGTTCTCGCACTGTTGCAGTTGCTTCATGAAGACTCTTGACGGTACATGATTGTCTACAGGCTCATTTATACAGTATTAGTAATGATGATTCCCCTTTGTGTAGTTTATGCGACTCTGGTCAACCAATGATGGCAGACCACTTGGGTATGCTCAAGTACTGTCAAATTTTTCGTTTGAGTTCAGAAAAGCCGGCGAATTTAAAGTTTAGTGGTTTTGCAGCAAATTTATCTGAAATAAATAGCAAAATAAATAAAATAAATAGCAAACATTTGTGAGGATCAGAATGATTTCGATACGAAATGAAACCCTCCTTTGAAAACAGTGTCTTTATCGTTTGTAATTTTTCTACAGTAGCACTCGAAAAAAAATCATGTAATTCGGTCAGTGACAGTTTTAGAGATATTCATCATTTCAAGCACAAAACGGTACAGTTAGCTAATGGTCCAACGTAGATCGTGTTTTTCCCTAAAAAGTGCTCTAAATGTTGCCAAGCTTGGCGGCATCCATCCATCCATCTAACAGTCCAATCATAAAAGAACAATACTTTAATAGATGCGTTTGATTTTTTAATTAATAAGAAAACTGAAATTATGAACAAAGACAAATTTATTAAAGAAACTCCATTATTTATTCATAGAAATATATAAAATATATTCATGTAAAAGTAATGTTTTATTAAGAATTAGCTTATCATCTCTACATAGTACACAAAATATTGAATAAGTTGAAATATTTTCTGCATTTCGAATTAGCCGTTTCCATTGGTAAATTTGCTGTTTTATTATGTCATTCTTTTAGCTAAAGTTTTTTTTTCGGAATTCCTTGAGCGCATCTCATGTATAAGTCTACATGCGCAATTTGGTTATAATCCGTTAATCCGTTTTAGCTGTAGAACCCAGTTTATAGGAGAAGTTTAACTACAACCTCTCTGCAGATGTAAGGTTGTTCCAGAAAGGAGTGAACCACTTTGAAACGGTATAACTGCGAAACAGTGAAAAGCATAAATGTGAAACAAGTGGTATGCTGGACAAAGAAGTCTGATTATTCTTTTCTGTTCTGCAATAGTTTCAATACTGGCTAATAGATGACGACAAGCACAAAAAGCTTAAACTAAAGATATTTCATTCGTCAGCCTGTTTCATTGCTGACTAATAGATGACGACAAGCACAAAAAGATTAATTAAACTAAAGATATTTCATTCGTCAGCCTGTTTCATTCCTGACTTGCACATGGGAATTGCATTGAATTAGTCGTTACAAAAAAATAGCAAAACATCATGACGTTTTCCTTGAAGTAATATGTGTTTATTTTACTGGAATACCACCGATTAGTTCGAAGTCAAAGAAAAATTTAATTTTAAAAATGCTACAGAGCAAAAAAATCAATTTGTAATTTTTTCAAAGGTGAGACAGTCAGACAGGGGGTGATAACCGTCATTTCGATATAAAATTTTACAAAAACTTTTTATATCGTATAAAATTCAAGAGGATGCAGCAAAAAAAAATATAGTTTATGCAGTATGGTGCCCGACCGTCATGTCTGCTACCAAACATTACTTTAATTTTTTAAACAACGAAACTGAAATTTGAGAATAACAACACCTGTTTACCATTAGAGCATAGTCGTAAGTAAATATAAACAGACATCTTGAGTTTTTTGCATTTGGCTGTAAAAGCAAAAACCTATTTGTGATAAGTATTTTTATTGCATATCATGTTTGTTACCTTAATTAGCAGTACAAAATATGTTTATTTATTTGTTAATTCAATTGATTAATTTAGATAGTTAGATTTTTATTATAAATTAATGTCTCTTTCCGTGTTCTTGTGGAATTATTTAGATTTATGAATTTTTATTCTTTGAAATGTCGTGTCTGTTACCGGTCATGACTGTTACCATAAGTAACAGATATGACAAACAAAAATTTACAAAAGAAAAAAAAATAATTGAAAAGACTGTGTTATATTGGACAAAAGAACTCTATACTAATGTAATATATCACTTTGCATTATTTAGTGCTGAATATAAATGTATAAATTTGTCAGAAAATGTCCGTTAACAGACAATGGCAATTTTCATCAAGTCCGATAATGAAAAATCTATGAAAGTTAAATAAAAAAAGAAATGCATGAATAATACTCAAATAATGTGCAGAAGCAAGGTATATGTTTTATATTATGGGTAAAAAACTACTTATTTTTTTAATTTTATTTTTGCTTCTTAAATTTTCAAACGGCACCCAATTTTGAAAATGACCCATCACTATGTTTGTGATTCAACACAAATACTGTATTCAAATTCAGAAATTCAGCATTTTTGGTGAGTAAGTGCATATTACGCATTTCTAACAAGTCCAGTTGAGTAATCCTTCTACAAACACGATTACTGGTTGATATTGATACGGTACTTTTGCATCATTTGTTAATATATTTTACATTCAAGTGCATAAGCTTCCTGGCTTCCACCCATGCCGATCGACAATATCTCTGAAAGATAATGCACTTTAGATTAATTAGTTTATTTAATGCAGATTATGGATTTCGTGATTCCAGATGAGAAATGAGAAAGTTGAATGCGTATAATCTGCATTGAAATAATGATAGTGAAACGTGTAATCTGGGAGCTTGAAAGCATTTAAATGATACGTTATTAAAAGGTTAAGCATAATGTCAATGTTTATTACTGTTTCGCTCCGTAAGATGAAGTCACTATGTGAAATTGCATTATGCGATTATATTGCACTAAATTGAGTTTTACAAATTTGTGTGCAGTGAGCGAAAGATATTGCCAAATTTTGTGTAGCTGAATGAAATATTTAAAACTTTTCAAACTCACTGTACTCTAATTTATAAAAGTTCCGTTATAAATTTATAAACTGGGAGATATCCTAGCATCAGCTCCCAAACAATAACATTCGAGATATTGACAAGCAATTTTTTTATAAAGCCCTAAGCTAGAAATTTTGTGTTAATGGAAATCTAAGAGAGGGCTAATTCTATAGGAAGACTTTTTAAGAAATTCTAACACGTATTTACGTTACATCTTGAGAAAATTGCCCAAAACTGCAGACCGATAGATCTACAATCCGGTAGGAGGCCAGAAGCCTGGACCTGCACATTTCAGCCGTTTAACAGTGTACAGTGTCTTATCCACTCGGGCACTGGTCGACCGAATAAAACCTAAAAATATTTACTAGGAATTTACTAACACTTGGATAAAATCATTTTAAAATCAATTTCTAACATGTCTATTCGAGTATTCCTTCTTAAAACAAGATTACTAAGTGATATTACCTTGCGATATTGATACAGTGCTTTCGCATCATACTTAACGTTCAAAGTGTGATTTTTCAGGATTGTATAGAGCTATGTTAGTCTACAACTTTGATAGACACTGAGGAGATTAATTGATTTAACTTATATCATGATTTTTATGGAAATGATGATAATGAAACGTAAAAACTGGAAACCCGAAAGCATTAAAAATGTTGAGTGTTGTTAAAACTTTTAAGTAAATAGCATCGATTCTTACTGCTTTGATTTGTATAATTTAGTTGCTAGGTGCAACTGCACATTGATTATTTATTCTTTACGTTGCAGTGTCTGCATGATGATATATCATTAGCATTGTCAACTTTAAAATTATAAAGGTTTTCTTCAATGACATACATATGTGCAAAATGAAACATGATCGAGTTTTTCTGGTTGTACAATGGGTCCCCACTTCTTCAGCTGTGAAAAGTTTATTCTTGCACGTGAGCAAAAAGCAAAAAAAGACTCCTTTTCTATAATATTTCTTTTAATTTCCGTATATTTTACAGTTTTGAACATAGAAATAGCGGGTTTTTATTTCTTTTTCAGATGCCACTAAACCCTGTCAATAAAAGAAAGAAAAATAAATATTTATGAACTGTTGAATTGGAAGTAAAAAACCCAAGTGAGTTTTTCCTTGATCCTTCCCGGGCCATATACTTGTTTTGTTGTGTTTAAGTTAACACATAATTTTCTAAGTATTTGACATAGGCCTGACATTTTAAAGTGCCAAAAGTTAATTTAACGAAAATTTAAATGTGTATTACTCATTTATTAAGTAGTAAATATAAACTCAAAGAAAAACTAAGCTCTTTATTAAAATAAAATACAAAGTAAATAAGTAAATTATTGTAACTTTTCATATGTAAACAAACCTCAAATTTTGCTAAGCCTAACTGAAATCAAATTCAGATAGCATACTTGATAGTAAAATCTAAATGCAAGCTTTTAAACAAACTTCCAACAGTTACTCAATAGAACATAAGTTGTAATTAAGTGCTTTAAACAAGTACTAAGCACCTGATAGGGACAGCCAGTGATTGGCTTCAGCTCTATCAGACACTGGAAGTTGTTGTTGTTGTTGTTGTTTTGGCAATGTTCAGGTGAACTGCTTAGAAATATCCCATTTGCTTATTTTCAAACATAGTTATTTTTCCTTGAATACACTATAGAAACTATATAATTGACTGTCAGGCCTGTATATATATATATATATATATATATATATATACTAGCTGAAGTACCCGTTCTTCGCACGGGAATGAATGTACTTTTTGATATTACGATTTGTGGTGATTACTATTCATTGTAATAAACAGATATAGCAAAGTGGATATCGCGTTATATTGTGTCCAATAATCATGCATACCGAATTGCAAGGCAATCGTTTGTACGGTGCAGAAGGCCATGTGGCGTAGCGCAATCTAGTGGCGAGTATTAGCAAAACGGATACGGCGAAAATATTTTTCGCATTCAGATATCGATGTATACGAATTTTCATGACTATCTGCTGAACAGTCCTGAAGTTCATGTGTTGACGCAACATCTAGTGGCAAGTTATAGGAAAATGGATAGCGCCAAACTCTTCCCCGTGTTCAAATATCTATGTATACCTATTTTCATAGCGATTATTTCCACAGTCAAGAAGTGATACACTGCAGGGCCATCTAGTGGTTCAATAAAGTACTGATTTGCTACAGCGCCGTCAGGTGGCGAGTTACAGCAAAATGGATAACGCCAAAATATTGTTCAAATAGCTATGTATACTGATTTTCATAGCGACCGTGTTCAACTATCTATGTATACCAATTTTCATAACGATCCTTTGCACAGTCAAGAAGTGATACACTGCAGGGCCATCTAGTAGTTAATTAAAGTAATGATTTGCTACAGCGCCGTCAAGTGGCGAGTTATAGCAAAATGGATAACGCCAAAATATTCTCATTGTTCAAATAGCTATGTATACTGATTTTCATAGCGACCGTTTGAATGGTCAAGAATTTGGCCTGCTGCAGCGTCATCTAGTGGCGAGTTAAAATAATAATGCATTGCAGTGTCATCTAGTGGTGAGTAACATCAAAAGGAACGCAGTTAGAATATATTCTTCGTGCTCAAATGTGTAAGTATAAAAAATTTTATGCCGATCGGTCGAACGGTATAGAAGTTGATGCTTTGCAGCGCCATTTAGCAGCATCAACTATAACGTGTTTTATTCATCGTTACTCCGATGTACTAAATGAGAAGATTTCAATTTTCTGAAATTTGGCGGAATTCCCCCAACTTAAATCAATGTACTCAATTGGCGAGAATTCTGAAGATAGATCGCTTGAAATCCCTTAATAACTGCATTATTTCTTCACGGATCATTAAAACTTAACGCTGTATTCTAATAAAACCTTTGCACTTGTTTTCAAAAATCTATTTCCTTAAGCTCTCAATAAATTGCGTCAAGCCGAAAACTGTGCAAACCGCTAGAACGCACTTACTCAAAATCCATATTTCAGCCATTTTATTTTTTCGCCAAACTAAAAAAATTTACACATTAGCCTCGGAAATCTTCAATTCTTATTGTTTTGCGTGTAAAGCATTACATTCCTGATCTGATTTCCCATGCATACGATATTATAATTTAAAAAAAAATAACCTTACGAATATAAACTAACAAAAAAAAATCATTATTATTCTTTTTTTTTTATCAATATATATATATATATAGTGGTATGTGTGCTCAGACAAACTGTGTGAGCAAGTAGCTCTTTATGGTAAAGATGTTGTTATAGTTTTTATTTATAGAAACTTGTAATCAAGCCTTTAAAAATATAATTAAAAGGAAATTGTTTTTAAGAAAATTTTGTATTTAATGTTTTCAAAAACACCCTCATCAACACCTATGCTAACAGTCTCAAAGTAGAATAAAAATACCATTCCTAGATGCTATATTAACGGCAATATATGCTGCCTCTTTCAAGTTAATGAGAAAGGAACTGAGTGGGCCTCCTGTATACATATGTACAAAACGAGTGTTTATAAACTGAGATATACATATTGATGAGAAATTAATAATTTTTAAGAAGAATCATTTCACATTTTTTTGCTATTATTTACAGTTTGTATATGCACTTGCAGTACTTAAAATCAAGGAAAGAAATTCGGTGCACTAAATCAATGTATGCTGTGTCATGGCTGTATAATTCAGTGTTGACCAAACATTGGTGCATTATACGATTCCAAGTGGCGCATCTCATTCTTGTGACTACCTATTCCTTTGAGGCAGACTTTAGAAATAATTTTGTTGCAATAAGCATTTTATTTCTTATAATTTATGATGCTACATCAAGGAAAGAAATTCGGTGCACTAAATCAATGTATGCTGTATCATGGCTGTGTAATTCAGTGTTGACCAAACAGTGGTGCATTATACGATTCCAAGTGGTGCATCTCATTCTGGTGACTACCTATTCCTTTGAGGCAGACTTTAGAAATAATTTTGTTGCAATAAGCATTTTATTTCTTATAATTTATGATGCTACATCAAAAGGAAACATTTGTACACTCCAAAATACACTGTCACAAAAATCGAACAATCGGATCCCCTACTAAATATTCGAAAATTAATCCTAGAATTCTTCTCCTCAGAACAACAATTTCAATCTCATGCTCGCACGTTATTACTTTTTCTTCTTTAAGCTAAAGGTTACCCGTTCATATTTTCTAACTCCATACGTCAGCGTAAGGAAGTGAAAAAGTGCTTGAGTTGTACCGCGCAATTTGGTGCATGATATGAGAAAGGATGACATCCCCTGGTCTTCACTGTATCGTAATTTTTGATAATCCTTTATGTCCTCTTTGCAAAATGGCAGAGCTCATGAATAAAAACAGTATTTATTTTTCGCAAATGTTTAAAAATCAACTATAATATGGCGATGAAATATAAATAAGCGATGATGCATGAATCACGTCAGAGGAAGGTTCCATCTATGACAGCGAAGATGATTTCTAGCCCGAGTCAGATACTGCTAGCGAAATTGTGTAGTATTTATTTATATCTTTACTGTTCATAATAAATAAGCACATTAGTACATAAAACATAATGTGATGTTTTTTTTTCTATAATGATGTATACATGTATTACCATATCTCAATATTTATTCCACACTAAAATATCGCGTTGGCAATTAAACATTTCGCATGATAACGGACTTTTACAAATTGTCTGCTATGGCTATAGCCCCTACTTCTCTGTTTGCCATTTGGTAATTATTTTGTTATGTTTAAATAATAATAATAAATTGTTCAAGGAGCTTCGTTATTTTTATTAACTTTCACGCCTCTTTGGCGTATTCTGGCGGCGCATTAGCCCCCATCACACTGTCTGGCAATATTTTTCCGCTTTTCTTGGACATAAATAAAAGCTTTCCCCATAGTTAGAGTCCATGTAGCTTATAATTTTTTTTCGCGCCTGAATTTCAGATGTTAAGAGCACGCCCTCGCTTTATATCCCTGCTTCGTGATGGCAGAAGGACAGATTTATGTTAGGCTACAAAAAGGTAACTTTTTCAATACAAATGAACCGTGTGTCTTACGCAACCATTTATTTGTAGACAGCTCATAGATCATATGCTTGGAAGTAGTGATGCAGAGCTGCCAAGTCTCCGGCTTTTTTCAGGAGATTTCCCACCACTAATTTTTACTTACAAATTTATGCCTAAAATAAATCCAAATATTTAATGCAAAATAAAACTGTCTAAAAACTGTGGTGGGAAATCTTCCGGAAAAAGCCGGAGACTTGGCAGCTCTGAGTCATGTAATCAGAAAAACAAAAAATATCCTTTTGAATATTTTTATTGAAAGCCTTCTGCTCTATGGCCTTGAAGTATTGACAATGAAGGCAGAAAAATACTTTACTTTTGAAAACTGAGATGGACCAATAGTCGATAACTTCTAGAATATCTCCTGCGGATAAAAAAATGAAGTACAGAAATTATGAAAACAAATTGTATAATAATAGATCGCAAAGATGAAAAACTTCTAACATGGTTTGGACACATCAAGTGAATGGCCATTGAACGAGTACCGAAATGATAATGGATTAAACCAGCGGGAAATATAAGAAGACGAAGGCCAAAAAAGAAAAGGCAAGAAATGTTGAAAAAACCATTAAAGAGAATAACATAAACATCCTACAGACAATAATGGAAATGGAAAATCCAAACATTCTTTTTTTTTGGTTGAAGGAAACTTCAGAAATGAAGAAATAACCTGAGGAAATAAAGAAGAAGAATATTGATCAACTATTATATCTTTCTTGTTCGTAATACTGTGGTTTAGTTAACATAAATTTAAATTGTAACAGATCTGTGTACACAATTCATCTGCAAAGAGCAATTTTATCCATGAATATAAATACTATAATTTCGCATAATTCGTTAACATGTTTTCTGTTGAAGTGTCAACTTGCAAGTCTGTTTAAACAAGATGATCATTTAAAATCATTTGGAAGATAATTCACTTGATAGATTAAAGAATTTATTAAAAGGTTAGATTGTGGATTTCAAAATAATAAATGAGAAATTAGAAATTTGAATGCATATATCTACATTGAAATAGTTCTAGTCGAAGTTATAATCTGGAATCTTGGAAGTATATGAAATGTTACATTATTAAAACATTAAGTGCAGTATCATCGATTCTTACTACTTTGTATAATATAATTCAGTTATTAAGTGCAATCGGCTATTGGTTGCTTTAATTTCATTGGCATCCACTGTTTAGGTGATCCGCTCATGGTATCCACTATTTAGATGAATGACATATTATAAGACTCCAGAGATTCATAATGTAAACAAAAACAGATTAAATTTTACGAATGAAACAATGTTGTTTTCAAATATGTTTGACAGTTCTATAATGTAACTAACCTTGAACTCTTAGAATTAATGGTAATTCAATAAATAGCCGGATAAATGATATCAAAAATACAAAACTTCAACATTGTGTTTCTTAGGCATTTATAATGGTGTCTTGAAGCTATTGTCAGAGCATCACAAACGGACTATTGGGAATCAGTGAAACAAGATGGCGGGGCTAGCACCGACTTGGAGGGGCGGAGAGTCTTTATAATTCTGGTAGGTGATGAGCTGAAATTAATCAAAATTCGTTAACTTTCGGCAATACAATAAGTTGATATTTGATTGAGCCGAACACAAGTGTACAAATGGGGTTATGTTCTCCTTTAAGATACTCGAGATTGTGATTCCAGCAACATGAAATTTTGATTTCAAATAACCCCAGGCCCAAACTTCACAGAGTGGGATCATAGGGAAAGAAGGCTACCATGTAATAATAAAACTGAGTCTAATGACTCTTTCATCTGTGAAGTAACAGCGTAACACGTCTCAGACATCGCAGAATATTCCTTGTGATATGCTGCGTATGGCTGTAGAGATTGCTTTGCAGAGAATGTACGGCGTAGTCTCTGAGAACGGAGCTCATATTGCATCAGTGGCGGATCCACGGGGGGGGCTCTGGGGGCTCGAGCCCCCCCCCCAGAGCTAGAAATACACTATGGATTACGGAAGGTAAAAAGAAATTGTAAATTTTCACATGAACTGAAATTTAAAAAAGCAGCACTCTATATGCAGTTGACTCTATGTTTAACGACGATCTCTTTCCAAAGATGATATTTCAAAGTCCCAGCAACTCCAATGTAAAAAATTTCTATTCAAAGACGACGTCGATTTTTTTTTCATCTTACGCTAGGACTATACGCTACATCTTACTTAGGAACAGGGGAAAAAAATTTAAGAGTGGGAAAAAAGTGTCGGGGAATGTCAAAAGTGCAATTCGCAAGACAATCTCAACTACCTGAATATATTATCAAAGGCATTTTAGAAGGAAAGATAAAATTCTTGAAGCAGCACAAAAATTTAGTTCGGGATCCAAATCCAAACGGCCGAAAAGTCAATGAGGCCGATTGGAAGAGTTTTCCAAGGAACTTCTACGCAGCACTTATAATAATTCCTCCAGCCTCATCTGAAACTCCAGTTCTATCACAAGCTATAGCTACTGCAGTATCGGTTTGATCGTGGTGTCTTTTTTCTTTCAGATTGTATCAAACTGGCTGTATGAGAGGAAGGCTTGACACAATCCATGTCATTATCAGAATTACGATAATCTTCATCAGAATCTTGATCAGGAGTAGCGATCCTAGACTGAGTACAAGATGAAGAAACGTTTCTTTTAAGAATCATTCGTTCAGTCTCTTTCTGCTTTCTATCGGCTCGCTTTCTCATTTTTAAAGTTTCGTTTAAATCAACTGCACCTATGAACATTTGCCTAAGTATTTTTTGGTCTATAAGACGAGGTTTTTCAATTTCATGAACTCTTTTAGAATTTGCCCAAGAACATTTATCAAATGAAACACATTTACAGGAAGAAATGTCGAACAGCTTCTCAGGGTCTTTCTGGGAGGTTATAAGCTTCGTTTCTAAAGTTGAGGTTGTCAGTTTTTTCACACCAAAATATTTCTTTATGTTCTTGTATTTTTCATTGTATGGTCGAATCATCTGTACTATACGTTGGCGTTAAATAAATGGCAGAGATGCTGTGCGCCAAATTTCTTCCATTCTCTCTGCAACTTTATATGCGATTTCTGAAGTACTTGGATTGGCTTTGTTCAACTTTTCTTTAAAATCAATTCGCACCAACAAATAATATTTCATTACATCCCTATATGTTGGCAAAATATGACAACTTAACTCTGTTGGAGCGCCAAACACTGGAAAAATACACTGCTTCTCTTCTGCATTATTGTTTTCTTTCAAATAATTGTTAAATCATACAGTATTATTAATATTTAACTAGTTTTAATTAATTTAGAATGCACGATTATAAAAAATAATCACTAGCTCGAGAACAAAAGCAAAGAGAAACACTCTTGAATAAAAATACGAAATGGAATTCCCCCTCTAAATGAAGGAGACCTTGATTGGGACTGGTCAGTGAAAACAGCAGAACATCTACGTTTGCGCACGCATTACACTAACTACAATCTATTTGTGGTAACTTTCTTTTGTTTTTCATTCTGAGTACTAGTTCTGACATTTTATTTATAATTCTGAGTTTTATTTATAAACAAAATGACGAGCTGCGTATAAAACAATAGAAAAAAGCATTTACAATAAAAATCTGTTAAAAAACATGGTCATTTTGGAACCGGAAGATATTTTTTGTTTTCTTTAAAATTTTGCACATGTGACCTACCCATCAGTTCACAACTTTTTAGCACTAGGACAAAAACAAAATCAAAATTTTTTTTTTTACACTCCGCCCTACTGGGCAACCCTCCGCAATTTGCGCAGCTTTTATTCTTTTAACTGCTCTCATAAGGTCATAAGTTGTGCACACCACTCAGACGTATGGGTACAAATCCTCATTGTAAAAGTAAAATATATTCTAAGATATCAGACAATGCGAGTACCTCGCAATGTATAGCTGGTATTGTTTTAAACAAGACAGCTCAAATTGTAAATAGCAGGTAATAGTGATAATAGTTGTAAATATCAATTGAGGTTGGTTTACTAGAGTCAACACAGAAAAGGATGGGAATTACTTAATCTGGAAAACTTAATGCCATCCTAAAATGCGAAAATGTATGCTGTGAACACTATATGTATTGCACGGTGGCTATGAAATGGGTTCAATAATGTATTCAGCAATTATACTCTGTACACACTAAAATGTTGATGGGTAGTACCCAAGAACAACAAATGAATAAAAGTCGTTGCTGATTAACCATGTCTTGTCGTCACTACAGGGGTTAAGGCGACATTTTTCTGGCGAAATTTACGACTTTTAATGACCAGTTGGGATCTACCAACAAAAGATTAAGGCCTGCGGTCCAGTCCAGTGCGTTTCAGAACGCTAGTATGGGAACCCAATGTATTTTTTAGAATCTTGAAGACGCACTGGGGAGAAAAGTGCCCCCACTGAGCGGTGGGCGTGCTTTTGTGGTTTCACGCGTTATCTTTTGGCGGCGAATCCCGACGGGTCATTAAAAGTCAATAAATTCTTCGACCCTGCACTGTATCCCCCCTTGTACAATGCCTTGACCATTAAAAAAAAAATCCCCGCTGCGTCCGGAAAAACGCAACTGGACCTCAGCCTTAATGTGTTAAACTGAAAACCCTGTCCCCCCACACAATGAAGTGAGCAACGGAACATTTTTTCCCCGTATCAGTCCCGTCGCCCATTGAAACGCATAAAACGCGTGGCTTATGAGCATTGGCCTTAACTTGATCGGTATAGGGCGCACGATAACTCTGACACCTCCCCCCCTTCCGAGTTTTCTTTCGAGGGTTTTTGCAGCAGACAACATAAATATTTAGTTGTGATATACCATGTCTAATTATACATTGGGAGAATCAATGTATCATCCCAATGGAAAACGGAGCCCCCCCCCCACCCAGATGGTTTCTCTGGATCCGCCCCTGTATTGCATAAGGTCGAATTCTTCGCTGGGGGAAAATAAATGCAATGAATAAAGCTTAACATTTCTAAGATATCTTGTATGCTTTATTATTAATATTATTATTTTTTGTAACTTTTTTTTATTGTACAGTGTTATAAATACCCCTATCGCCATTTTTAAAAAATGTAATTTTACTTCACAAGTTATAATTATTCTCTATACGAAGTTAGGTGACATTTATGCTATTAGATCTAGTAAGAAGTGGCTATGAATAGTGTCAATTAAAAATCAACCTGTACATTTATTACAAAGTTTGAGAATTTGTATAATGGGTTCAACTTTTCACACATTGACTTTCTTCGAAAGATGTTTATATACCATACGTTATAAAACTTTTCAATCTCGCTTTAAAGTAATACATTCTAATTATTTAAGAACGTGAAGGTTTAAAAATATGCTACAATTTTTGTGAATAATTCAGCCGAAAAACGTTCTTATCAAAACAAGATTTACTAAATTAGAAACTTGTTTGTAATTTCCAAGAGTTATGAATATTTTCCCAGCACTTGAAGTATTCCTGTTATTGGGTTTCTCATAATACTATGGAGATGGGCTTACATTCCCTCATATGTTTAAGCTATGTTCCAATATCATCTTGAAATCTGTCCTACAGAAATTAATTATTGGCGTCTCATTTGCGAACTTATTAAAGACGTCTCTGAAATATTAATATTGAAGAACGATAATGAGATTTTTTTTAAAGGACAGGCTTTGTTTAATACACCAACAGCAGATATCGCATTAAAAGCATGGGCGCAATATTTTCAATTAATATCATTTTTCTTTTCCAACTGGTGATTTTATAACTGTATAGTCTGTATTTTTAGAGAATTAGTCGAAATTTACATTCACATGTTAATACAGAACTTCATAATTAACTGAAAATAATAATGAATTGTAGGTTTTTATTTTTATGCTAATTAATTTTTTATGTAAAAGCCCACTAGTTTGAAAAAAAAAAATTTTTTTTTTCATTATAAGTATAAAACTCCTAATATCTTAGCATATCAACATCAGAGACACGAACCTTATTTTAACTTACAAACAAACTGTTACAGAAAGTCCAGTGATTATGGAAAGTTCTAGTAAGAAGTCCGGTCAACAGCACTAAACACAAATTTTATTGGCTCGAGGAAATCGACAAACGATCTTTAATATACTAATACACCTCACGGAAATTAAGCAACAAATCGATTTTCGACAGTTAGCTTCACAAAGAAGCTTTCTCAGTTGCTCTAAATTGTATGCAGTTGAATCCTTCCACTCAGTGGAAATTCTCGAGCTCAACTCTCGACTGCTTCTCATAATACAACAACTGAGAATTTACTTAAGCCTTCAAAAATAAGATTCTGAAACGGCAGAGAAAGCGCCGTTTATAATACCGCTATACAGCGAAAGAGAGCTTCTCAGCGGAACTAACGTCTCTGCTAGCGATAGCTGATGACTACTACCGAAAGTAGGGCGATACGCCCTTTTACACTTTTCGCACATGCTTCGCGAACATTGTAGGGAACTCAAAAATATTCATATTCGATACACTTCCTGTTGGTCGTATATACTGATGACGTAATACTAATACTGTTGCGTAATACAAAAAATAGGGAAGCGAATGTTACAGGCCCAATTGATAAAACAGCGCCAAATTTCACAAATCTTGGCGAATTTTTGGCGAATCGATAAATTTGGTGCTAAAAACAAGTCTCCAAAACTAATCAGCTAAACAAAATTCCCTATTTCTTACGTTCTAGTTAACCGGATTTTATGCAACAGAACTCAAAATTGAAATCCGACGTGTAGAACACGAATTTTAGCCTAAAATTTACCCTTAGAGAGCAGATCACCCCAGAAATTCTTAGCAAAACATGTACGTATTTATTGTCAACATAATTTAAAAACAGTATTTATAATGGTTAAGGTATCAGACAGCGCAAAGTACATTTGTTTTCTGAATATTTTCTAAATTTAATTTTTTTTTAATTTGCTTATTTTATAGATCACACGATTATGATTCCAAATTCGTTTAATTTTTGTTTCTACGACAGCTAGAAACTAAATTATACTAGAAATAATGAACCGGAAGGACTGTATTTTGTACAGTATTAAAATCTTTAAACTAGTTTTCTGAAAAAGTGTGCTTTTCGTATATTTTCTTTACGATAAATATGTCCTGATTTATCGTTACTATCCCGTTACGATCAGGAAGATGTCCTGACTGACTGACTGATGATCATCGCCCAGCCGAATCTACCAGAGATACACACATGAAATTTTAGGAGCTTATAGCTTTTGTGCCGAAGGCGTCATTTAAGAAGCGATTTTTGAACTCCATAATTATTTATTCCGTAGTGAAATTTTCTACCCTTTTGGAATCTTGAAGGAGTTATTTATATTCTTACGATGTAGTTTATGATTAAACAAAAGTTATTGACCTATGTAAAAACATCATTTGTTTGGCTGTAATAGATGTAAAACATTTGTTAAACTCAACAACCATTTAGTAAAAGAGTAACCACTAACTATCTACAATTCATTATAAAATAAATAAATAAATAAAATCTAAACTTATTGCGTGTGGTTTTATTATTTATTTATCTTATTCATTATTTACTTACTTACATTACTATTTTTTTACCAGACATTCTTTTAAAGGAAAAATTATATGCTCCGTAATTTGAATGCAATAGGAATTAAATTATTAAATAAAAATATCACGGTTTCAAGTTAATACATTTTGCGAAAAAGAAACTTTTTTACTTACAGGGTGACAATTATTGAGATATATATATATTGAGAATATTTATTTTTTTTATTTCATAGAGCTTAATGATTTTCATTCTGTATGTCGACACAACATGGATTTGATTCTACCGTTTGTAGCATTTAAAGATAACTGGGTGATAACACCAGGGGCGTAGCCAGGGGGGAGGATATCGGGATATAATCCCCCCCAAAATTTTTGGATTCTTGATGAAATTCCGTCTATTTATACACATATAGTTCATATCCCCCCCCCCGAAAAATTTTCCTGCTACGCGCCTGGATAACACCACCATATTCTGCATCTTGAGCCAGCTGGTTAATGTTCAAACGTCAAATAAGAACACAATATTTCAATACAGTATCCTATTTTAAAGTGTTTCCGTTGAATAAATAGCTCTTGTTTTAACAGTCATAGTGTGATTAGTATTTAAATATATTTGCTTTTCAATATTCAAGACATTCTCCTAAATTGAAGACATCTGGTTACCACGCTAGGTCCTTTTCTGCGGCTACGAATATATTCACCAAGACAGCCAGTTAGTGTCAAGCTATCATTAATACATTTAGTCACTTGTGCTGATACCTTTGATGATGAATAAATTTTCCACAGCAGTAGTAAAGATAATGTTTTTTTGTGAAAAATATGTACAAATGCAATTATTAATTAATTTAAAAATAAAATAAAATGTATGGTTTATGTATTTTGTAGAAATAAAGTTTATTATTTTTAAAAATAATGTGGGGAAGTAGACCATAAGGTTTACCTGTTTTTGGTAGAACAATGAAATTCTTAAAATTGATGTATTCTCAAAATACTTGTGGTTACAAATGAGTTATCAAAATCAAATGTTTAAGCAGTCTCATGAAGTATGAGAAAACTAAATTTCCTCTTCATTTAATAAGTACTTATTTAATAGTAATACATAACAGGCAAAGTGAAATTATAAAAATAAATAAAAACCACCAAAATTTACCCAACTAAAAAAAACAAAGAAGCATGATTGAGATGAGAAACAATAATAATATATATACAAATATTTAAAACGCAGTTTAAATAGCTGAATTAACGTTGTTATTCAGCTATTGTGGTCAGCTGTTGTGGTTTATCAGAATAACTGTTTAAATATGCAGACAGAAAAATCTACGTGCCTTCTGTTTTTGGCGTTCCGAGCCCAGTTCGGGCCCGGGCTCGGGCTCGGGCTTTCAGGCTCGGGCTGAGCCCGTCTCATCTCTAATGTACAGGTGGCTTCAGAACTTTATTTCAGAAATGTAAAAGATTATAGAGGAGACAAAGACGGTTCAGAATTACATAGGAATTTGCGGTCGGATAAAACATCTTTGTGCACCTGTTAATAATCCCTTTGGAAGAACTGCTGGAGTTTTTGTTTAAATTCTTAATCGAGTTTTATAAGCAATGGTCTGTTCTCGGACACTTTCACAATGAAATGAAATTGCAAACTCCCAATTTTGGTTAATTGATTTCTGTGAACGATGAATTAGTTTTTGACGTACGATGTTCGGAAAATTCACTGTTACTTCAACACTCCTTGAAAAGTGATCATCAATAGGCAAATGATGTCGGCGTTTCCGACCCCACATTGCTATGTGATTTTTGAATAGTCTTGGTCTCCTCCATCACCCTTTATATTTCTGACGTAAGTTTTGAATCATCCTGTATAGGAGATGGGCGGAAATGGGTTAATCTGTTTAAAGAAAATTTTCACAAGTGACTGGAAATATATATAAGCTAAGTTGTTAACAAAATTTAAAAAGCACATAATGATAAAGAAAATTATTTGTGATCGGGGTACATCAAGATCAAATGCTTAAATTCTTACATTAATAGTCATCGAACACTCAAAAAAATCAATCTCATTTCCTATATTTATCTTCCGAATACACTTTTGCAAAAATAACAGTTTCTGAGAGCATATCATTTTTAGTCACGGTAGTTCCACGCTTAAAAAAATTCCAAATGAAAGATACCGATACCATTTTTATAAGCTTTCATAGACTCAAGAAACAGATAGCATATTTCGTTTTGCAACTTCATTTTAAGTTAAGGAACTGTATGCTCATGTGAATAAAAATTCGAAATTGGAAAGAGAAGAAGGTAATCTAAGATTTTTAAATAATTTTATTTTAGCTATCTGAAAACGAATCACTTTTTTTTTAAATATTGCAGGATAGAACATCATGATTTCCAACCTGTTAGATACTACAAAAAAGGAGACTTTCTTTCATCAAAAAATGGAGATGGTTTGAATATTATCTAAGTGTTTTTGCATGGTATTCAAAAATTATAATTGCTGACAAAAACTACATTTTTTTAAACTTTATATTTCAAAACATAATATTTTTTTAAAATAAAATTTCGACTGAAGACATCTTTATAAAGATATATAA
Organism: Cheiracanthium punctorium; assembly: GCA_038373885.1. Classification (NCBI taxonomy): domain Eukaryota; kingdom Metazoa; phylum Arthropoda; class Arachnida; order Araneae; family Cheiracanthiidae; genus Cheiracanthium; species Cheiracanthium punctorium. The sequence continues at coordinate 930,082 of JAWZYV010004889.1, forward strand.
ATAATGTTCGTGTGACAGAATTATTATAAGAAATATAAGTTCCTGTATGTTAATCACGATCACACTAAACCGGAACTATTAGACCGTTCTTAGAGGATACGTACGAGTTGTCGATTTGCTGAAATTCGGAACTCTTGAAATATTGTCCGAAAGTGGGCTGTTAAATGGCCCTGTTTCTTTATAAAATGGGGGAAAATTTTTTCTCTGTATCTCATATAACACATTTTAGAAAAAATTTTCAAAAGTTCGAATTTTTTACGAAGTTGTTGCCAAATTGATCAAAATCTTCAGTAATCGAACCAAATCAACCTATCAGTTACTGAATAATTATGCCATGACAAAAGAATTCCATGGTTACTACCATTAGGTTTCTAGCATAGTCTTGCCCTATAGTTTATGATTAAACAAAAGTTACTGATTTGTGTAAAAAAAATAACAATAAAATAAATCATTTAGTTTACTTGAACAGACATAAAACATTTGTTAAATTCAACAAAGAAATTTTCATATCTGACAATGAATTATCCCGTTGTGGAGATTAAAACAGTATGCACTCTTTGACTTCCAACCTGAAACCTACTACCTAAAGTAAAACATTAGTGTTGCGAATATTTAAGAGGGTCAGTCTTCTGAGGTTCAGTTTAGTTTAAGCTTAACGTTCTAGTCGTTAATAATCAAAGTTTGTATTTTATTGAATGTAAATCAGAAAAATTGAAAATTATGAATCTTTGATATGATCATTGGATAGCATATTAGATTGCATTTTATTGAATGTAAATCAGAAAAAGGTGTGAATTATGAATCTTGCATCATCGGTTGACCAACCTCGTTCCACAGTTCATAAGATTATGCAAAATGTCTTACACTATTATACCTATAAACAGCCGCTAGTGCAGTAGCTCTTACCAGCTGATCTGGATATTCGACAAACCTCTGCGTTGCGATTCCTTGCGCGAGTTCAGCTCCAGGATGAATAGCCAAGGAACATTTTGTGGATCGACGAGGCCCACTTTCATATGGAAGGTGTGGTTAATAAGCACAGTTGCTGTATTTGGACTGCTACAAACACACATCGATGCCTGCAAATTCCATTACACTCTTCACATGTAACGGTTTGGTGCGGCTTTACTGCAATCTTCATCGTGGGTCCGCATTTTTTCAAAGTGCACAGGGCCTGTGACATGCATCGTCACAGGATAACGATACACTTCATTATTACAACAATCCGTTATTCCGGCTCTCCAGTCAAGGTGATCTGATACGACCACAGTGTTTAGGCAGGATGGTGCTCCTCCACACATCGCCCTTTGTGTGAAACAAGTGGTGCGCCTCCATTTCGAGGACGACATAAACATGAGCTGGAATCCTTGCGACTTTTGGCAGTGAGGGGATACCTCAAGGCCTTAATCTACCGTGACCCCATCACATCTCTCTGCGACCCTAAAGAAAGCATAGAACACCATGAGCATAACATTCCCAAATTCATGCTGCTTTCTACAGTTGAACATGTGATTTTACGTTTCCAGATGGTAGCAGACAATAGTGCACATCATATAGAGCATGTTTTGAAAACTTTGGTAGATTAAAATAAATAAAAACTGTGTGAAAAACACACATAAAATGATACTTATAGCATGTTCAGTACTTGTAACAATTCTTTTTACGAGTATCATTTTATGTGTGCTTTTTCACAAAGTTATTATTTATTTTAAGGTTTAACAACAGTATTTTGAGTGTTTTTCCGTACTTTTGTAGATTATTTATATGTTCGCATTAAAACTATGATATGACACCTAACGGTGGTTTTTGAAACTCATATTTTTTAACCGATAAAATTGTCATCATTTCAGTATGCCATTACCCGCATTTTCGTGCAGTTTTACTGCATAGTTTATGCTACAGACTGCTCGTACATTTCAAGTTTGATTATCGGTACCCTCTATATAGAGCGATTTCCCAGTGGTTGGTTACTGCAAACAACTAACAGATTTACAGAAGGGAATAAAGGGCCATTATATACACGTATAAGAATAACATAAAACATGACGTACCCAGAATAAAATACCTACTTCAGCATCAGATAATGGATAATTACCTTACCAGGAATTTACTACTACCTCAAAAATAATACAGGTGCGCACACAGAGGTATATATGATATGTATACACGTGTACCAAATATAAATTTAAATGCAAACTGTATTGATTTAAATCTAGCATTCAAAAATAGTACTTAAAATTTTGAATCAAAGAAATGCTCTTACACATAAAATATTTCGTTCAATTCAGTATTTTTAAATTTCAGTTATTTTCTGCTTCGAATGAAAAATGGGACAAGCAACATGAAAGAAATATATGTTTTTGTTTCCAAAATTTATTAAAGAACACATGGCGTAAACAGAAAACTCTATATCTATCTACGTATCAATATATGCATAGATATATAGGATTTTAATTTAAATACCATATAGCATGTTATTTCAAAATGCCAAGTATTCGAATGCAGATAACAAATATATTGATGCTCCCCGAGCTTTAAAAAATATTAATTTTCTTCATATTTACCTCCCAGATATACCCGCAAATAACTGCATTCGGGAACCATTTCAATTTCAAGCGCTTGAATCCAACACTAATAGAAATTCCAATTGAAAGATTGAGATAGATATTCACTCTTACAAGCTTTCATAGACTTAACCTCCAGATAGCATTCACCTTTCTGGGTCTTGATTTAAAAGTACGGAACTGTGGAGTTCAGGTGAATAAAGATGCCAAATTGAAAAGGGGAATAGCTAATCTGTGCTCTTTTTATATTTCTATTCTGGCTACATAGAAGGGATTCATACTTTTTCTAATCTCTCAGGATGAATAGAACAGGCAGGTTTTATTTCTCGAAAAGGTATATCGTAAAATAGAGACACTTCTTTTACTGAGTAATACAATCGTCTGAATATTACTGCTCTTGGCATGGTAGTGCCTACAAATAATTCTGCACAAAATACCTTTTTGTTAACACATTATCGAAGAAAATAAAAGAGGCGATTGTACGTAATGTTTTAATAAAAATATTTTATGATATGTTAAATATAAAAAGACTGAAGGGTTTTTATCAAAATATATTGGTTGAACACCATGTTATGTAGAAATATTGTAGAAAATAGGCCTAACGCTAAAAATTAAAATAACGCAGTTTTGTCCCGCAGTGATCTAGTCACTAACTTCTGTTTCTATAAAAATACTGAAAGTGAAGCAGCACCAGTTTAAACAGTGTTTCAAAAGACGTCTTTTGAACTTCTTCCGAAATACTTGTGCTACAAGATAATGAGAGAACCAAAAAATGATAATGAATTGGTAAGCACCTGGAGAGATGAGGAGAAGGATGCAACGACAAGACAGTTTGAAAAAAAAAAAAGGTTATGAAAGAGAGTAATGTAAAGAGGATAATACAGCCAACAGGCAATTATAAAATTTTATTATAAAAAGTAATCTTAAAAAATAATTTAACCTGAAGTTCTATATAAAGTAATCTTAAAAAATAAACTAATCTTAAGTTTTATATAAAGTAATATCTTAAAAAATAAACTAATCTGATAAACTAATCTTAAATTTTCATGAGAAAATGTCATGCAATTGTGTTTAGAAACATGCAATGTGCTTATGTGCAGTTTGTTTTATCATGGGTACAAAGGCTTCAGCTGCTGGTAGTCCTTGAGGGAAACTATCGATAATTTATATTCGAGAACAGACAAAACCATAAATATTTGTTCTACATGCAAAAAATATGTTTGTGAAAAATATTTACGGTAGAGACCTTCCATCTGTAAAAAGTGTGACGCCAAATAAATTTTATTTTAATTTGAATAAGGATATCTATGTAAATTACTGAAGTAACATATAGTTCTCAGTTTCGAGTTCTTTCTAAAAATGTGTATTCCTAAACCCCCATCCTCACCCCCCAAAAAAAACATTGTTTAATTATAACATGATTGTTATTTTGTGTTTTACATATATATTGTCTATTCTAAATTCTGTATTATCTATAATCAACTGGAAAAGAATATAGCATTTACTTGAAAGCAGCCAATTGACTGCCATCAGTAGAAATAGGTATATATAAAATGCCAGTATTATGATACATGTATTAACACTAACATTTGTACATGTATTGTGTTTTAAACTTCACATCTCTAGTACATTTACCGTTTTTGTGTAGGCTTAATGAAAATTTGTCAGATATATTTTCGCTGATAAGTCCTTACTACAGTTATTTCAGTACGTCTGATAAAAACATGGGGCCAGATTGTTGGAGTGCAAAGTTAAAACCACTGTAAGATCTATAGCTTGCTCTGCAGCTTAGAAAAACAGGTGCAAATAGTATAGATTGCTTAAAATGGGAATTCTCGAGTACAGTATCTTGGGAAACGATTATTTCTGTCAAGTGACACAGGAAAAATGAAAGTTTGCTCTGCCTAGCCTGATCTAGAGAGCCTAGCAGTATTTAGAGTTCCAAAAGCAGAAGGCCGTATACCTCTCAACAAGAAACGATATAGAGGAAATTTTTAATACATAGGTAAAGAGAAAATACAAAAATAGGAGAGAAAACGAGAGATATGGGGGAAACTCCTCAAGTTGCAGCAGTGGCGGATTGCAGCAGTGGCGGCTCCTAAATATGAGCACATGAGCACGTGAACCCCAAAGAAAAAACTAAAAAACTAATTAACAAATTGAATATTTAAAAAAATATTACGTACACTTCTAAATTTTGTGAATTTAAAACGTTAGTTTTATTCTCCCCCCACCCCCCACTATTATTAAATACGCTTATAGCTAACACACTGTTTTAAAGATTACTACAGCACAGTATTATCTAAATAATTCCTTCTGAAGCGGTCTCTGAGAACAGAAGCGGACAGTCCCGGCAGAAGTAAGGCACTGCTGATACCATTCCGTTCGCACATTTTCAGTGTGCACACGACGATTTTTTTGTGGTTATATCTTCCGGATTCTGCATTGGTTTTTTATGTTCAGTTAGTTATGTTTTTGTAGGTTCACTTTATTATAATTTTATAATTTTTAAAATTTTTCACTGCAATATTTCTTACAAATTAGTGCAAATAATTAAGATGGGAGTAAAATAAGTATTCCGGAGCTAAAGCAACGCTATTTTTCAGTATTATCCTTTGAAAAATAATTGAAATAAAATGAATGAAGACAAAACATTTTTTGAAACTTATCTTGCAAGGAAACCTCCCCGAAGCTCACTCACCAAACGTAGCGAATTTAATACAGTCATAAGCACACACTAAAAGAAACTTAATGTGTAAAAATTAGCTGCTATCTCCTCAAATTAAAGCTAAAATTAATTAATAAAAAATGAGTATGAGCTGAAAGAATAGAGCATCTATCGCCACTTGGCGCTTTCTATTTTCTTTTATAAATGCTTTTACAAAAAGATGCTTATTTAATAAGCATTTTAAGTAAGCACAGGTCAGGATTCATCTACAGTAATGACTCACTGGATATCCCGCAGAACATATGGTGGGGTAAAAATCAGGCTGGTAAGTGGTTCCGTTTTGGAGAGGGGGTGCAGGAACTGGGCCAAAAATATTTTTTAAACATAAAATCTATATATGCATAGGAAGTTAAACGAAGCCTTTTAGAAGAAGCTCAGATTTTTAGCGAAATAAGAGTTGAAATAAACAATGGTATTAAAAAAATAATTTAAAAAAATTGTAAGGTAATTTTTTTGGAGGGTAGGGGGTTCACCCTATAATTCTCTCCCCCACCCCTTTGATTTGGCCCTGAAAGAAATATATTATTAAGTTGTTTCATTAACACAACGTCAGAAAGCTGACGCACTTATTTTTTTCTGAATTTCCCAGTTTTTTCGGGATGTTCAATAAGTAATGGCGATAACAATCTATTGTTCCAGCCAATCTATTGTTCTATTTGTATCAGCCGGCACTGGATTGCAATACGATCTAAAATCAAAAGAATGGAAGCTGTCTCGAGACAACTGACAGGACGATCCCTTGTTTCTGTATATCTTACATTTAGTCTATAAATTTAATTTTATCTATTGGTACCGATACCCGATTGTGATCATTTTTAATATATCTTTAAAAAATTGCTATTTATGATGATATATAATCTCAAATTATAAACTTGATTTTTAACCTTAAAAATAATCCCTGCCGTTAACCCCCCCTTTTTTTTAGTTACTTTTGCAAATTAAAGCACCATTTTCGTTTATTATTTATAGTATTATCGTAATGCTTTGAACTGATTTTTCAGAAACCCTATTGATTTAAATTGCTCGAATTTCAGAATAAAACGCAATTGGATAAAATTGTCACAGGTGCTAAATAAAAGTACTTACAAGGAGAAGACGCGGTCTTGGAATAACCGAGTTGTACAAAATTTTATGGAAATGTAGCTCATAAGACATGCAATCACTGGTGCAAATTGTAGGACCCAACATACAGGCATTCTCAAGAAATCATGTTCTAAATATTTGAAATTCAGTGTATACTGCTAAGTACTATTTTAATGAAAAGTGTGTTTGAAAATGAAAGATGTTACGTCCCCTATAGGATTTTGAAGGCAGATTAAAGAAAATTTGAATAGAATATTTATTCTTACATTTATATATATATATATATATATATATATATATATATATATATATATATATATATATATATATATATATATATATATATATATATATGTATCTATGTATGTATGTATGTATTTATGCATAGATAAGTGCGTATGATTATCTAGAATTATCTACTTTGAAAATTTAATCCCACAAATAATTACCATGCGCACTTTTCTTCTCTGAATAGATATAATTTTTCTTTTTGTCAATTTATTACTGTAAAAACTTTGTAACTGGTGTTATGCGAAAAACTAGCTCTCTTAATTCTCTGAATTAAGAAACTTTTCGTAGTATGTTGCAAAAAACATATTTTTTCAGTGATGTTTCATAATTTTATTTATTACTTTCATTTTAAGCAATCTGTAAAATGCCAGATCACGGCTAATAAGAAAAAAGAAATGAAAATAACTATAAAACTATGTTAAAAAATATAGCTTGTATCAAAGGAAATGATAAAATACTAAATTAGAATCTTCTATACACGGAAATTATGAAACAAGATTCCTTTTATATATATGACTCAAGTCTCTAAAGAGAATACGAAATACTGAAATTTCATTTTAGAAAAGCATTTTGAAAGTAAAAAGTGTATAGAAATAAGAAAAAAAATATATAAGAGATTAGAACATACAAGAAATATTTCCATATATTTTGTAATTGCAAAGAACATTTAAATATTTTACTTTTCTTTAAAATAAAGTATAAAATTATCTTAATGTAACCATGCATGATTCTGTTTTTGCTCTTCTCGTTGTGTTAACAAATTTACATTTCGTGAACAGAAGATGGAGCAATGGATCAGAAAAATAAAATATACAACTACTGAAATAACTATTTTCTGTACAACGTGTAATTATATAATATGAAAGAACTGTAAATGAATTTTGGATTTCAATTTATCAATAATATTTGACAACAGGCTTGCATAAATAACGCTTATACATTTATGTGTTTGCTTTACTATTCAGGTATATGACTTTATAAAACATAATTTTTTTAAATCAAGTATGCCTACAACATTGTGAAAAACAACAAAAAATGCTTTGTGCGCCATTGTGTATGGTCTGTACACATGAAACACAATAATTACAGTACGGAAAACAGTAATATACTCTATAACATAGTTAAATTTCACATCACTTCAATCGTAAAGTGAAACTTAACATGGGCAGACTATATTATCTAAACATCTAATTTTAGAAATTTTGCATAGAGATATATGCGTTAAGTGTACTGTAACTTATATGGTTGGACTGTCTGAAGAAAGAAGTATCCTGTCCATATTGGGGGTATTTCTTGAAAAGTCTTTTCCAGGAGAGCATAGAATTAAATTCCTAAATGGCCAAAACTCGCTGGATATCATCCTCGTCATGAGCAACTAAGCAAAAGTAGTTAGAGCCATCATAACAATCTCAACAGCTTCAAGGAATTGGCAGGGTGCCTGTTCCAGCTTCATTGGTCAATCCACCGCTTTCTCGGACGTCCCCGGTCTCTTCTGCCCTTCTGGGTACAGTCAAGGGCAGCTCTGGGGAATCTTGTCACTGGAATGCGGCAGGTACCATGATATACCATTGTTTTTCTCTCTTCACACATCAAAGGCCTTTTCGAAATCTCTAAAAATAATATGCGTTTCCAGGTTGAATTCTCTGCGTTTTTCAATAATCTGTTTTAAAGTTAATACATAATCTATACAGGATCTGCCTTGTCGATCTGAAGCCAGATTGTTCGTCTAAGAGCATTGATTCCAACAGTTCCCTTACTCTGCCATTAATTATTTCGCTGTCTAGCTTATAAGCTGTATTTAGTAGGCTAATGCTTTTATAATTCCGCAGGAATTTCTATCTGCTTTCTTAAAGATGGGGGAGTGATATGTGGGAATTATGGGTCAAAAAACAACGACATCCTAACTTTTTCTGTAATAAGAAAGATGATATGATTGAATTTGGCATGAAGTAAGCTTAAATAATTTGGAAATTACTCAAATAATCACTTTACCCAAAATTGAATTATTATGTTATTTTTTTTTAATTTATTGAGTGACCGGTAATCACCCCGGATTCAGGCACATATTGAGTAAATATATGCCACCCTTTTTTTAATAGTACTAGGGGCCAAGCCTCCTAGACTCGCTACGCTCGCTTTTAGTATGCGGCATTCGGCCCCTAATAAGGCTTATTCGTAAAAAAGACATAATTTCAGCAGACAAAACCCGAAGATTGGTTCAGATAGAATGTTACTGAGCTACACACTGCTTGGTTCTTGCATGTTCATTGGTACATAAAAATTTAAACTTCACACTACAGTAGACCCCCTCCCACAACATGGAAGATATTTTGTTATGGGAATCCGTGTTGTACGGTTCCTGAGCTATACTCCACCTGGAGTGCGGACTCTGCTTATAATCGCTGGAAAAATTATTTGCACTCCTCAGAAACACAATGATATTTAATGTTGCCATTCAAATTTATATTAATTAGGAGCTAAAGCGTAATAAAATCAGAACATCTGTTTCAGCTGTATTTTTAATAATGTAAAACCTATTGGATACCTTGCGAATTTGCCACCCATGGCAATTTTTCATTATTCGGTGACTTGCGTACATGTAAAGTTAATAAAAGCTACGGAATAGATAGGATAGCTTGCCACCAATGGCGACTTTTCATTATTTGGCTATCTGCACATGCTCACAAACAATAATTACTGTTCATTTAATGTTACCAGAAAACCGTTATCCATATTTTTAATTACATAATCGTTTGCAGATTGGCATCCTTAGCACCACGAATTATACCATCTCGTTACGCTAGTAAATATCCATAGTGTACTATAACTGCTATAATGGCATAGTTAACGCCGCCAAATATTTCTACTGGTAGCAAATAATCCAGCTGGACCGAACCGGCTTTAAAATAATCTGAATTTTAATTATTTTTATTTTCAAGATATTAGTTATTCTGTTTTGGAAAACGAATAATCGCTAATTTTAAACTCCTGTTGTCTAAGCGAACTTACTATTTGAAAATTTCAACTTTGTGTAACACATTTTGAGTTACTTATTTCATACAGTTTTTATTTTGGCGTAAAATGGGTGTATTTCTACTTCATGTTTGACAATTTCACGTGATACTACATACTTGGAAACGCTTTGTTTCAAAGGAAAGAATGATTTTATACCAAATCTGGCAACCATTATGTTTATTTTTTGTTTTTTATTAATATCTTCTAAAATAATTAGATTTTCAAAATTTAAGTCAGCTTATCAAGTTCCTCGGATTTTTTTGAATCTGTGGGCACCTTAGTCGAAACTTAAATCCCCACGGTTTAGGAGGAGATAGGCCAACAAGCTTTGACAGCGCCAGCGGCCTTTACTTTTTTTTAGAATAGAGAGAAAGCATGTCAAAAGTAAATAAATGTTCTAAAATTATCATTTAGCACAAAAATATATTTTTTAATTATCTAATTAGTTGTATTAAAGAGAAAAGACGTTACCTTAGTAATATGATTTATTTTTACGTGTCTGTTACAATTTGTTTTTGCTTTAAGCCCACACTCCCAGTCAGAATTTCTTGTAAGATTTGTGTTGTAGGTTTATCCTGTTATTATCACCAACAAAGAGATTATTTCCATTTAAATTGCTTGTAACAAATGTGCTTGATTTGAATTAATTTCAAAATGTCTTTCAAAATGTTTTCAAACGGTCCACGAAAATTTCCGGCACTTTGTTCCAGAAATTTCATTTCCATTTCTTTTTTGTCTCAAATTTTAGTTATTTTCACCCTGCAGAATGGGTCATCATCATGATATACAACAAAATGTTTCTGCTTTTCGAATACAGTATGACTTACTTGTAGCACTTTCTTAGCATCTTAAGCGGAGATTTTTTTTTCAACAATTTTATTGCAATATCTTCAATATTATTTTCATTGACATTAGTCACTATCACTATATGATGTCATTATCATGACATCAGTCATCACTAAACTAGTCCAAATGAGATCGTTTTGCATTTTGGGGACTGTCTACATCCTCTTGGGGGTGATTTTACTCTTTTTGTGAGCAAGGTTTCTCTTGATATCTACATTTTAATGCTTTGGAGTTTCCTTTTTCTTCTTTTCATTTAATTTCTCTTCTATTTCTTTTTTTCTTGCAGTTTTAAAATCCAAGAAAGTTTGATTTTTTATACTCGCCGAATTTGTATAAATTTATGCTCTTATTTCGGAACTCAGTACTCTAGATTTTCAACTTAATTGCTGACTTGTATTTCTTCAAAGGTGGAATTCATATGCGAGCCAGAAGGGCTTGAAAGTTGTAGTTAAAATGTAATATAATATTGCAGTAGGATATAACAGTTAAAACAAATACTAATAGTATTTGTACAAAAATAATTTTAAAAGCACCTAAAATACTAAAAAAAAATATCACTCACCAAGAATTCCTCCAGTAAGCTGAGGGATAAATCAGTATGCTTATTTTTTTAATAATTTTAAAAATAATAAAGAAAGAGTTTATATAGGTATGAAAAGCTTGGACAATTTGCAATTAAAAACAGCACCAACAAATTTGTTTTTTAAACAATATTTTTCTGATACGCATATTTGAAAAAATCAGGATTCTGAAGAATCTTTTCTGAAGATGTTTTTATAGTGGTGTAAAAAATATTTTTTCTCTTATTTTCTTCACAGTTATATTGCTTTTGAATTTGATATAATAAAATGAAATGTATAAGAATGACTTGGCATAATTTAGCTGTTTTGTAAAGATATTTTCATGCTATAAAGTTAGTGAGTATTATTTACCAAGAAAAAAGAGTGACCATAATTCCCTGTATGACCCTATCTAAAAAATTTTCACCAACGAAGTTTGGTCAACGTAATCATTTTTAGTGCATCAGTTGTAATTTAGTTTGTAATTTATTAAGTTAATTTATTTTTTAAGAAATTGGTTAAAATAAATGCTTAAATCTATCTTGGAAAAAATTTCGCATCCTACTCCAGGCAAACTGACGTTTTTCATTAGGAAAGCAGAGACACTAGTAGAAGATTTTCGAGATGGTTACAATACACCTAAAGGGATGGATGGACTCACTAATGCATTTTTCAAGTTAATAACTTATGATAGGTATTCAAGAGTTCCTCTCTCAGAGGTAGTCAGATCTACCGATATGTTTTTTAGGTTAACTAATAAAACCACAGGTATCTGATTTTCGAGAGATTACCCGGAGAGAATATCTGGAATCACTGGAGGTTAACAAGAATCGAATGATAGCTGAAGGCTAAAAAAAAGCGTTACAGTTAGGGTTTTAATAAATTAACTAATTAATAACATTGATAATTATTTTTATTATTAATTCATGTTTATCTGATAATGTTGTTATCCTTTATAATCGCCGATTAGTAATAACTGTATTTATTCCTTTAAATGTAACATTAATGTATACTTACGTTTCAGTTTAAAAAAAAAAAGAAAGTAATTTGAAATTTCATATTATGCCTGAATTACTTCACGTTTTCCATACACCATTTTTATAAGTTTGTATAAAAACATATTATAAAATGCAATACGAGAGCTAATGTCTTAAGAAGAGAAAATTCTATCGTATAATCTGAGGCTGGTATCATGGGGAAAAGATGGAATCTTAAATTACAAACGTGTATATTATCATGCTAAACAGTAAATACTGAAGTTTCTATTTAGAAATGCATTTTAGAATTTAAAAAAGTGCCTGTAAAAATGGTAAAATAAGTTAAAACAGAAAAGAAGATGAAAAAAACAGTAAATTGTATCATTTCAAAAAATTCTTAAAATGAAGGTGTTTATTTTATTTTCTTCAGTTATAATTTTAAATAAATATTTAAATGCAGTATTTTCGTACGTTTACTGTTATAAGTTTTTATTTGTAGAAATCTCCCTTCATGTTGAAAGATTAACAGCTAAATAAAAGAAAAAATAGTGAATTTTAAGTAATTCTGATGCGTTTTTTTTTTTTTGGGGGGGGGGAATGTGTGTAAGTGTTATGGCAAGCCTATATGAGGGGCATCTGCTCAGGGAGTTGAATTAGCAGGAGAACATATAAGGGGTTCTAACGCATGTTCATGTAACATCTGGAGAAAAATGCCTTAAACTCCAGATCATTAGATCGATAGTCACGCGATAGTCCCGAACGCAGGACCTTTACAGTTCAGACATCTATTTTGCTCAGTGTCTTATCCGATCGAACATAGTACAGCTGGAAAAATATTTATACTGCTGGATTTTGACGAATTTATTAGTAAAAAAACACTGAAATTTGGAATAAAAAGGAGCTTATTGAATAGGAAACTATTTCTCAAACGCATTCTGATAAAATATGATAATGCAGCTTATTAGAAAATAATAAACGGATTTTTTTGTGCGTGTGTGTTCCGGGCACTCAAGTCGTTAATAGCGTATTTTATTAAGTTAATGTTTTATTGTAAATACATACAGTATGTCGCTCTCTCTTTAAGGATTACAATCCTGATCTTAAATTGGATACAATCTCTTTATGTCCAGATTGGATGAACCAGGCATGAACACAACTTGGAATTCATTTGCCATTCGAAGAATACAGAATCTAAGAAATTCTCTGCATTTACAAATCAAAGTGGTTTGTATCTATCGATTTTAAAGGCACTGTTCCTGGAATAATTTTTCTTTACATATGTCGAACAAAATGCAACATCTGAAGTGAATTTTTAAAAGAAAATGATTATCTTAATACATAGAGTTCATATCTAGGGAAACCATGAAATCTAAAATTAAATATTCCGTTTATGTTCGTTCGATTTTTTCCAGAAAATGCGTTTCATATATACGAATAGAGTTTGAAAGAAAATATTAAATATTGAAATTTCCATTTAGGAATGTATTTTGAAAATATAAGACTAACAAAAAAAACACAAATAAAGAATTTAAAAAATTGTATACTCAATTTTACGGTCGAAAGGATTGCATATTATTAAATATTCTTTTCAAATATATTTTTAAAATTTAAAAGTGTAAAATAATATTGCAAATAAAAATAAAAAACATTTCCTTTTTTTTAATAATACAAATAAACCCGTTCAACCAGTCAACTCGAAAATTTGCACAACTTCAGAAGAAAAAAACCCCAGAATTTTAAACAATAATTAATTTTAAATGTATTTTGAAATGCACAAGAATGTGTTTAGGAAAACGTAAACTAAATTTCTGAGATACATCATACTATAAATTTTATGGTTGTAAGGGCTTGCAAAACATCAAATGTCGTTCTCATACTTGTTAGACTTTAAATTGAAAAAAATGATCTTATATATAGAAATGGAAATTTATTAGTTTTGTTTGCTTATTTCATACACAAATCCACACAGTTAAACCGGTGTGTTTGAAAATATGAGCAAATACTTTAAAAACATCGAAAAAAATGAACTTAATTTTAAAAATTTAAAAATATATTTGTTCCCTATATTTTACCTATTTTTCATATTTTCATTTGCTTCTATAGACTGAAATATTTGACAAAGTGAGACTCTTATCGTATAAGTTTTATGACAAATATAAAAAAGATAAGAATGAGAAGCTGTGCCAAAAAATTACATAATAATCTATATAAAATCGCAAATTGAGATTCCGCTTTTCCTGAAACTAATCCTGAGATTACACTCGGGAACTTATTTATGAAGAATGAATTTTTTTTAAAAAGATATGACAATTAGTAGTGCAAGTGAAATCTTAATATCTAGTGCAAGTTAAATCTTAGTAAAATCTTAATAACGTATTTAAAATGGCATTTGTAATTAATTATACCATGGATTATCATTTGAGACGAGTAAATTAGGCTATAGCTCTGAAAACATCACGGATTTGATACTAGAACCTCTAGCTAGTAGCAGCTATTACTAAATCCTCTAGAAGTTAAACATGTTGTAAGGTAATTCTAAAACTGCTTCAGTTTTTATTTGTATGTAAAAGCATGAGTGGCGACATTGAATTTCGTTACTGCAATAACTAGAATGTTTTTCTTATTTTACTAGTTTATAAACTATAAAAGCTGGGCAGCCATTCCCAGCAAATCACAATTTTTCTGTATTTAAAATTTCCGCTAATGTACTCGTATTTTCAGAGATCCTGCAAGATTTTAAAAAGTGTATTCCCATCTTCAAAATCAGGAACACTCTGATGAGAGTAACCTTCTGACATTGAACATACGTCAATATCACTTGCGATTTCTAACTTTAATTATTGAACAAAATAAATAAATATACAAGTTGTTCATGATTAAAGTTTCCGAATTCAAAGCAGTGCACGGCAAATACTATTTACTGGTCAGAATACAAACAAATTTTCAGAAGAACGATAATAGGAGAACAATTTCAGTGGACAAAAATTTTTTTAATAATCGCCACCAGGATGCATTTCACAATATTTTAATGTGGATAAATACAGAAGGCATGACTCATTCCAAATAACTTTATAGCGTCAATGCAAAACATGCTCGATGCTGATGACCTTTTTTGACAGCCAACATGTGAAACCTTAGAACAGCGGTTCTCAACCTTTTAACGTCGCCCCCCCCCAACTGAGGTTGCGCCCAGGGCCTCCGAGAGAAATTTTATAAGGCGGGACAGAAATGTTACCGGGCCACCTCCCCCTCTTATTTTTGCCTCAAGAAATATATTCTAAATTCTGCCCAATTTTATTTTAAAAGTAGTTATTAAAAATAAAAAAGTTTATACTGTGGGGTCATTTTTATTCTTACCTAAATTATAATTTTAATAATAGTATTTATAATCTGTAATAATGTATTATAAAAATATTAAAAAATGAAGTATCATTACGGTATTTTTATAACCAGATTCCAAAATCTTCCTTTGCCTTACCACCCTCGCTGTCTAACATGTGTTGCAAATCACTATCACTAACAGTGTGTTATTTATTTGTAAATGCATCAGTTCATATTTTGCTGCATAGTTAAACACACAGTTTCGAAAATTATTTTTTTTTTGTTTTAGTGATTTTTATATAGAATGCTAAAAGAAAAGAATGAGAAAGGAAATCTTCATGTTTAGCAATTTTTTATTCATGCTTGAAAGTTAAAAATATATATAAGTGGTAGAATTAGGATATTTATTATTTAATTTTAATGATGCCTTTTCGTGCCTTTTTACTTGCAAAATTTCTTATAACATCATCAAAAATAATTGTTCTGGCAATGTCAGATTCGATGCTTAGTCTTGCTAAGTCTACAAGACGTTCTTGAGACATGGTTGATCTTAAGAAATTTTTTATGAGTTTCAATTTGCTGAATGATCGTTCAGCAGAATTTACCGTTGCTGGAATGGTTAAAAACACCCTAAGAGCAATGCAAACATTTGGAAGTAGATAGTTCAGTTTATATTCTGTTAGTATGTTCAATAAATCCAGAGGCTTTGATTGATTAATTCCAAAATTAGCTTTGTGGACGGATGGTAAGTGAATTATTTCTGAAAGAAATTCTTCATTATTCAGATCATCTTGGTACTGTTCCGATAGAAATAATGCCTTTTCTTTCAAACTGCTTTCAGGTATTGTTAAATACTGCCATAATATTTCAAATTTACTTGACAAGTTTTTGACAGCATCAAATCGTACAATTAGCCCTATGACACTATTTACCAAAGGATAAAATACATAAATTTTAAAATATTTTTCTTCATTATTTAACTGTTTATCAGTTTCTTCACTATCCAGATGATGCATCTTTTGTTTTTTGCGTCTCTCATCATATCCACGGAGAAATATTTTCTCGATCTCCATATTTATGATATCTACAGTTTTAGCTTCAGACCAGACTGAATTCCAATCATTTCAAGTGTTTTCAGATCGGAGAGCAATGCTACTATATTTTCAGCTTCGACATCAATTGTATTTCTGGTTTTGGATGACTTTATTGCCTATATTTATTTCCCAGACATATTTGCACCATTATCGTAAGACTGAGCCCTACAGTCACTGAGTGGAATTGAGTTAGCTTTCAAGGTAGAAATTATTAATTCAGCAATTTCTTTTCCTTTTTTGTTAATCCAAAAATGTGAGAAATCGTTCTTGAACTTCATAATTCTTGAACTTCTGAAAAATTCACGGGCTCCGGCTGCCCCCCCTCTCGCTGGGCCTGGTTGCGCCAACTTACGGTGGCGCCGTCCCCCCTTTCACATTTTTCAGCATACATTCAGTTTTTTTAATCTTTAAAATGAACATTTAGTCGAATTTTCTACAAAATATTGTTAACAGTAAAGTTTGAATGAATATTTTAAGCGAAAATGTATATAGTTTTGAGTAAAAATGAGAATAAATAAGACGATTTTTTTATAAAAAAGTCCATCGGTACTTGCTCTTTGGCTTTTCTCGCACCCCTCCTGCAAACACTCTGCGCCCCCCTTGGGGGTCGCGCCCCACAAGTTGAGAAACGCTGCCTTAGAACATGGCATGGTCCACAGCTGATCGCAGTCCATAAGGCACTATCTGGTTATCAACTCTGTTCCATCTTCCGTATCGTACTTTCAACAATACTGTTGCTTCAAATTTTGAAATAGCTATGATTGGAACTTTTCCAATTTCTTTTAAGGTCCGACATCGATGCAAAGCCGTTAGCTTCGAATCACCGTTTCGTAGAACTTTCAATATAACTCACAAGCTTGATAAGTAACAACCATTTTTAATTTAAGCAGGCAGGGGAGAAAATTGAAAAGAGAGATAGATAACAGTTTTCTGATTCCACAGTGTCTTTGGAATCTGCTGCGATACTGTGCTTCCTATCCAATTAAAACGATAACTGGAGTAGACAATGAAGAGGATGTGATGCAGATGTTTCATACCTCTGCTTGGTGGAAAAAGTTACATATCAGCAACTGTAGCATTATAAAACGGCATCTGGGGATTTCAGATAATATTCACTAATAATTTGTTATTCAAACAGTGCTACAAACTTTTGTAGCGAACTAAAAATGCTTGAATTATGAAAACTCTATTTCAGTTTAATATTATACGCTTTCGGATAGAACAGAATATTATCAATTCGTTCATTATTTTTTTCAAAGCCTGTTAAACTAATATAAAATTAATATTCCAAACGTTAAATGATCAGAGTTGGAATATTTTGGCGTGCAAATCAGTTAGTTAGAACGTGTGTTATGAATCTTTAAAATCACAATAACATTACAAATCGACAACTTTTCTCCAGAAGTAGAAGATTAATGAGAAAATTCTTTGAAAACCATCCAAAAATAAATCACAAATTCGAAATCGAATTTTGAAAACATTCCATCAAAGTTTTACTAGATTTTTTCTACTGAGACACTAAAATTATTATTAAATTTGGTAAGAAAAGAACAATTTGCTTCGGCAATGACCGTTGAAAAAAATGCATGCACATTTTATATCATGTTTTATTTATATATAACTTTGTTTTCTTCGAAATAGGACAACGCCTAACCTGTAAGAATAAAATATTTCATTTTGAAACATGGTCCCCCCTTAAGCTGGTATACCTAAAATCTTAAAATTATCACTTCAAATAAATTAATTATATTTATATCCGTTAGACAATATAATTCAGTATTTAATCTAACAGTAACGAAATTAAAGAGATAAATCTGCTCTTTTGAAAAATTTCTTGATTTATTTGTGTTTCTTTAAGATAAACTAAGGATTTAAACGTCAATTGATCTGCTAGGTAAGACAGTTGTAAACCTCAATCATTTTTTACACTATTTATCTGATCTTATTTAAGTTTCTACAACCAGCATTGAATCTTAAATCCTCTTCTACTTACAGCTCAGTTACGTTTGTCCCCTGGAAATCCCACTCACAATGCTTATACGCTTTTAAGCGTAGACGACAAAACGCTCAGATGCAGATAGGTTATTATTCCACCCGTTCGAAAATACCTAGCACAAGTGCCCGTTCATTAACATGCAAATGAAACATTCGAAGATCCACTGTAGTATTGTGCAAATCCTTTCGAATTGCACATTTCAGCGCATGTCTCGGAATTTCAAGGGAATTCCCTTGAATGCCGCATCCGTTAGGTTCAAAGATGACAATTCATTTGTAAATCTTGCTGCTTATCACATTCACCAATACGATCGAGCACCACGTTTCCGGTTTATTTCAATGGTGTTAGAATGATTAATGATGCCGAATAAATGTTTAATTTCCACGAAATAAATAGATTTATTTCTGCGTTTTATTAAGGTTGGATGGTTGGATTAAAGCTTTGAAACATTCATCTGCACTGTTTTCAGTGTTTATAAATTTGATGAAATATGAAGTCTAGATTATCTATTAAATAAAATCTGGACATTGCTTGAAATTGCAGTATTCTGCAATAAACACTTGTATGCCTTAAGTACATAGCTTTCGTTTTAGGTTTTTTTCAGGGTGCCATAAAAAGATGTTTCCAAAGTATTCGATGACAATCCTTACTTAGCAAAAACAGGACTAGTAGAATTCTCTGTATTTAGTGAGATTCAGTGAATTGTTCTCGTGACACGTTAAAAAACTCATTATTTTTTAAATACACGTGTCATAGTTTGCAGTCTTTTTTAACGTCATTACTTGAACAAAACTTGATAGATGATACGTTACTTGATGGAAATCATATTATGCAAAAAATAACAATAAATGGTTTGCACAACCTAGGAATAACTTAAAGATGACCCCGAGCTCACTAAAGACAGTCACAAAAGTTACTTTAAGATCATCGCCAAAATGCGTGATCCTATCTTGCAGGGTAACTTGCGATAAGCTCTTTGAGAGAGATAAGAGGAAAGCGGAAACTGCCAAGCAGTTCCGTAGCCAATTTTCATGTGTAGGGAGGGCGATATGAAGGATTGAAGGTGCAAATGCAAAGACACTAAACAATGAAAGTCTCATGGGCGATTGCTCCCTCTTCAGAAAAATGCAAAGCTTTTAAACTATGATAATAAGTACCCACATTTGTGGCAGCTTTGTAGATACTTAGACTTTTTACCCGAAGTATTTGTCGACGTCTAGCTGTTCCATGTCGTTCTCCTTCCACATACTAATCATCTGTTTCATCTGCTTGTGTTTGAACTGCACGTTCACACATTGGGCTAAGTGCTGCTGTCGGTGATCATATGTTTCCACAGCTCGTTTTTGAGCTACACTTCCATGCATTTACGTCTTTATAATACATTTATGATGATAATTCTTTACAATTGAAATTGTAAATTTCTCTATAGTTCTTCAATTCAAACATAAAATACTTAGTTTTTTCTAATTCAAAGAAAATACATCATGCATAAACAAATTCTACAAACGTAAATTCAATCTTATAGATACATAAATATAGATGCCATAAAAGTATTATCTTACATAAATATGCTTTAAACATAATTTTATTTTATAAACTCACGCTTAAGAAAATAAAAAGTGTAACGCAATTTAAATTATTAGTACAAAAGGACACTTCGAAATGATGAAATCAAAAACAGAATAGATCAAAAATATTCTTTTACAATAACCCTAACAACTACTTAAACGTTGGCAATAATAGAACAAACAGATAGACTGAAGAAAATGGACTTCTAACCTCGAATAAATCAAAAATACATCGCTCCTATATAGTTACGCTGATCCCTGACTCTGTCACAATTCCAGTTCAACCACTCAAAATAAAACTTTTACCATCCAAACAGATTAAAAATGTATTGTCTAATAACTTAAAATTTACACGGTTCGTTGGTGCGATCAGCCTGAAAATTATCATAATTATGTAAAAAACAAAGAAAAAAAAAGAAAGAAAAATAAGAAAGAAAAAAAAAAGAAAATATCTGATAAGCTACCCCTTCCCTGATTTTTAAGCGTTTTTTTTGTATTTTTAGCTCTATTTCATTTAAGAGAATAAAAAAAGCTAATCATTTGAGTGTCAGAATTATCTATTGCAAGTGACATTGACGTTACATTGAAGTCACGGTTATCAGGCTTTGGAGGAAAAATTACGATTCCAATTCGCTTAATATAGCTTTTCTAAATTACTACTCAGTTTAACTTTTTTTTCAAAAATAAAACGGTTTTCTATGCATTAAGCATGGATATAGGAGAGGATGTTGATACCAAACGAAATGTTTCGAATACGAAATGTTTCTGCAGATTATGCGTTTCGAATTTCGATGTATAATAAAAATTGAATATGAAGTTATTTCATTTTAAGATGTAAATATTAAATATTCTGAGTGTAGACATTCTATCGCCCGCTGTAATTGTCTCCACAAAGGGCTTTATCCTTTAGTAGGTATAATGTAGGTATAATGTGTTTAATGACAATACACAACACAAAACAACACAGTCTAAATAAGAATTCAAAATTTATTAGAAAAAATCTTAGTAACCAGATTTCAGCCTCCCAATTTACTGCTTCCACATATGGACAACTCCCAGCCTGCGGCCGGGTGGGGCCTGCCATGGCTTTTGGACCAGCCCTCAGAACAAGTCAAAACCCTGTATAAAACCTATATAAAACATTCAAACTTCCATATAAATCCGAATTATACGGCCCGCGATTTTGCTAACATCCTGAAGTCAGGCCCAGGAGGCCACTATCGTAAAGTTCTGTCTGCAAATTTTAAAAGGTTTTCCATACGATGATAAAATAAATGAGTTGAAATCATCAACTGCAGTGAATGAAAACTAAACTGATAGCTGATCATCTGCAAAATTAATTTGAATATCGGCTGCGAGCCCAATTTAGGAATCGATCGTATCATTTTTTCATCGGAGTTTCGAACATCGTTTCATTATAAACGGTTGACCCATTAAAAAAAAAAAAAATTCATCAGGGTAACTACATTTAAATATTTATCGTCAACCTTGCGGAATAAGGCAGTTAAAATAGAATTGAACCTAGTGCCGTTATTTAAAAAAAAATGGAATTTTCATGTTACGTCACAAGATCTTTTTTCTTACTCTGAATGGCTGAAAAGGGTGTCATTTTCATTTAAATTATTCGGCTAAGCTGAAACATTTACGCACTTTTGAAATTCGCATCATATGGATCAATAAAATACATGAAAAATCTTTATTGTTTTAGTATATACGCGAAAATACATTTAGCTTTACGTTAGTTACAAAAGGATAATTGTAATAAATTCAGGGAATTTTTCACATAAGATTTACGAATAGTTTTGTATTAATAACCGACACTGAATGTGCCGTTTTCGAGTACTTGCATCCATTCTCTAAAATTTAATCATTAAAAGTCCAAATTTCTTATATATATATATAATTAAATATATATATATATATATATTAGCAAATACTAGATAAATGCTCCCCAGGCCAGCCATTGTTGTTATAAAATTGATGCATAAAATGCATTGTCTCTTCAGAGGGAGAAATGCACAACACCGAAACCACAGCCTGAGGTTTTTGCCAAGGAAATGTGTTAATGCCCACAGGGGGCTCTCGCAATATGTCAGAACCTCGGGGAAGTACAAGTTGCTGAGGTTTGGCAACAGACACACTACACGCTGATTGGACAGAAGTTTGGCTATGACTCTCGGGATTCTGGAACTATATTTACCGTGTTACCGGGGGCATTTTTGCTGTGTCACACGTTTGCTGGGTGTGGCTTTTTGGTGTTTGATTTGTAAGTAATTTTTTTTTTCTATTTATTCCCCATAGGTAAGGGAGAATCACACCTCTGAGGTTTGCCGTATGCAGTGTAAATGTTTTATTGCCTCGTAACAAACTTAAATACTTTTTAAACAGTTTAAATGCATTTATAGTAATCTCTACTGAATACAGTTTTTACTTCTAACACATTTCCTAGGCAAAACCTCAGGCTGTGAGTCAGAAAACTATGGTTTCGGTGTTGTGCATTTCTCCCTCTGAAGAGACAATGCATTTTATGCATTAATTTTATAACAACAATGGCTGGCCTCTGGGGCATTTATCTAGTATTTGCTAAAATATTATACACATGTTTTCCTTTAAGCAGCTTCCATAAGCGCTATGTAGCATGTGTAACCACTGTATTTTTATTTGCTTTTACATAAGATTTGATTATATATATATATATATATATACTATATATATATAGATATACATATATATATATAGATAGATAGATAGATAGATAGATATTATCATAACATTTTTTAAACAAGGGACTTCAATAAACAATGTAAAGTTTCCTTTGAAGTTCTCAACTTACATTTAAACGGCATACGAAGGATTTCTAAACTATACTTCCAAGTATTCAACAGTTTCATTTGCATGTTGATAAAGTCTGTAATATTTTCGAGGTACTTTTAAGTACATTTGTTAAGATCAGATGACTCCTCCACAATTTATTCCCGTCTTAAATATATGTATACGTGCTGTACAGCGACCTTTACATGCGACATAGATAACTTATTAAAGATTTCATTTAATATTCTGAAAAAAGAATTTTACACGAGAAATATCAAAATATAAAATATTTCTAAACTTTTAAATAATATTTTTCATAACAACCAGAGTTTTGAATCCATATTTGATGAGTAGTTAAATATGCTTTGTAATAAGAAAGCTCAGAAACTTTACGTTCCTAAAACAATGCTGGAGGCTTTCATCAGACCGTAGCTTCAGCAACGCATTTTGTTTTCAACGACCGTCTTCCTGCAGGATGGTCCACCACTTTACATGGCCGCACATGTCAAGCATGGCGATAGATGGCATTTGACATGTGACTAAAATTCCAATTTTCTGATGACTGAGCCATGAGCAGATTTGCCACAATCTTCTAGTTGCGGATCTTTATCCTTCTTATCTCTGGTTTCGCTGAAATCTGAAAAATTTCTTATCAAACGGGAATCCTATAAAATTTTTTACTGCATCTAGTCACAATATCGACAAATTTATGCTAATTTGTCGATTTCATAGGAATACTTTCCCTCATCAACAGAGTGCTGTGTCAGGTCTTAAAGACAGAATACATCAGCAGGTGCTTAACATTCCGTGCCCTACACTGCAATCAACAGTAAAATGTGGTCTTTTAAGAATTAAGATGATGACTGTGAATAAACGGTGCTATATTGAACATGTTTTGCACTAATTTCGCTATAAAGACAATCGTAATGTGTAATATTTTCTGTATTAGTCGGTTTTCTTCACACTGAAATAATTGTGTAAATTTGGTAGCATTCTAACCCTTAGATTTTACTGTGCCTGTACAGGAATTATATAAATATTATTTTTACTTCCTTTTTAATGTATTTAAGAATTTAATAAATTTTCTGAAATATTTTAAACAACATTAGTAGCGTTTTGGCGTTTTAAAGAAATTATTCTGTCAATTACAACATATATATACGTATTCAAATGATAATAAAAATTTTCTATTACAAATGTTTTAAAATCTCTATATTGAGATACAAAGTTGACGCAGTTACGTATACATATAAACACAAACGTTTTCAAAGAATTCGTTAGCCAAAAATCATTTAAAAAAAAGAAGAAAAACAATGCGTTTGATAAATATTTAAGCTGCGTATTTAAATTGTAATTTTATGTCTCTGTTATGAATACAATAATAAAATTTTGTAAAGCCTATCTTTTATTTTTCTACATAAATTATATTTTTTACTAAATTTTGAAATTTTTTCTAGGTACTTAAATTATGAAATAAGCATTACAAGAATTAAGTACAAAAATTGACTATGATTTGTCGCAACGCTGGTCAGCAACTTATCATTCAAGGACTCACGCTGGGAACTTCGTCCTATTTATCGGCCATTCATTGAAACTTTTCAGGATCCACTAATTTGGAGATGCTTAAATAAAGCGTTGAAATTTTTATAGAAGTGCTTCAATATGCGAAGAAACCAATTACCACGAAAAAGAAATCAATTATTTCCCAGCTAACTGTTACACGAGAAATAACAAAACATAAAGCATTTCTGAACTGTTAAATAATTAGATAAGATAAAATCTCATTCATAACCAAAACTAACGAGTTATTTTAATTACTTTCATTTTATATATGTCATTTTCATCGTCTTCACTTCATTAAGTAGTTGCCAAATGAAGATATTCCTTGACCTGGCATATATCAATCGCACAAATGTCTCGGCTAATAATTCTATATTTTTTACTTATTAAGGAATGCGAATGTACTTTTTAATATTAGCGCTCTAACATTACTAGTTTGGTTATAAGGAAAGCCCTGCACATAATGTTCTAAAGTATAATCAAATTGTTGCTTATTAAAGTATCGCAAACCACCCCGCGTACAAGCATGCACTAAACTGCTATTTTCCTAAAATAAATAGTAAAATCAGTCATAAATATAAATGGAAACTAATTATTTATTGTTAATTAATTAGATAACCTAGGCTGTCTTACACATTTCAATGATCAAGCACGCACCCCAGTAGCCCAAATAGTTCAAAAGGCGTTCAAAAATCTTTCGCCCATTGAACGCCTTTCGAACTAATTGTGCTACTAGGGTGCAAAAATGATAAATTCCGTTTACAGCTAAAAAATATGAATTCGTTCTTTGAAATTTGTGAGCTTTCAACGTAAACATTTCGGCATTCAATTCTACTATATAGTTACGCTGATCCCTGACTCACTGACTTTGTAACAGTTTTGGTTGAACCACTCGAATATAAATCTTTTACAAACATTAATCCTAACTGACTAAGGGCGCGATTCAAGGGAAGCGCGCGCGATCGAGTTCGAATCGAACGTTTTTCAGTCCCCAGAATGCTTCCAATGACCAATCCTATCGCGCTGTCACGTGATCAAAACACGATTGTTTTGTTTCAGTTGAATAAGAAACATTGAATTTTTTCGAAGTTTCCCTTGTTCGACGCGGAAAACGTTCGAATTGTGTTTCACTTGAAGTGTTATTGTCTAAAAACGTAATAAAATTTACCACGTTTGTACGATCCGCTTGAAATTTTTCGTAATTATGTATAAAAATGTAGAAAATAATCCGCAGTACTTTTAAAATCTGGAAAATCCATCTTTTCTCTAATTCTTAAGCGATTTTCCGCTATTTTCAGCTCAATTTTATTTTCGTCAGTAAAAAGTCAGTAAATGTGTCAAAATTTGCTGTCGCAATTGGCCATGACGGTCGTATTGAAGTCATTGTCATCAGGCTTTGAAAAGAAAATTGCGCGCGACGCGATTCCAATTCATTTAAAATAGTTTTCCCAACTTATTATTATTTTCACAAATAAAAGGATTTCCTCCTCATGAAGCTTTGACATAAGAGATGCTGTTCACACAAAACGGAATAGTTCGAATACGAAAATTTTCCACATGTTTCCAAAAGAGTATGAAGTTCGATTTCGGCATATACTAAAAATTGAATACGGCGTTATTTATTTTAAGAGAATGAGTATTAAATATATTGCGTGCAGACATATTTTTGTCAAATGTTTTATTTCTTAGCGTCCGCTGTAATTGCCTCTACAAGAGGCTTTACTATCTAGTAAATCAAAAACTTTGAGAATGTATGTAAATCCGTTCCTAAAATCAACTAACAGTAAATGATAATTCTTTCGGAGCCTCTGGAATTACCACGCACGTACATTTAGTTGACTACAGTGGTCGGTCATCAGTTTGCCACCCTAACAGGTAGTCTACCACTTTTATCCCCGTTCATAGGAATGTCTAGTAATATTTTCCTTGGTCAAATTACTACTCAAAATCTTCCAGAAGTTAGACAAAACGCTTGAATATTTCCTTTTCCAAAAATGGACTTTAGTATTACAGCTGGAGAAGCTATCCAAATATGTTGCACCCGGAGCAAAAAAAAAGCTAACACACTGACTAAATTTAACGTGTTTTTTTAATTACGTGTCTTGCTTTTGGACAAAGAGTAAGTAAATGGTTCAAATCTTTCATTTTTCCATTTCGCTAACCGTTGCAGAATAAGTATAACCCTTATCATACCAAGCAGAAAAACAGTGTGAAAGAGGAAAAATAACTACCGAAATCCACCTGTTGAAGCCATCAGTGTTGGTTATAGCATTTTAAAACATAAAAACTTATTTTATCTGTTATCTACATTTCTTTTTTAACAGGAATAACCTGTATGTCTTTCTATTTCAAAATGTCTTTCGAATTCCATCGATGAGGAGGATCTATCGTAAGCTGTCAATAGGGAATCTCATATTTCCACTGTTGCCATCAGATTTATAAATGTAGCCAGCATTATATTTTGATGCACACATCTTTCGTTTAAAATCAATATATGACGAAAATGTGAAAGAAATTTTATTCTCGTAGCGTGTACTGAACAGAACTTTAAAGACTTCAGTTTCCTGGGTTTCTTTTGTTCATAATTTAGCGTGCTGACAATTAAATGCGTCGAAATAACACGCATTTGCAATGATTGAACATACTTTATTTTCTCTAGATATAATTTAATAAGAATAAAATATAATGTACTTTATTTCTTCAAAAATTTACCATAGATATATGGTTATTTATGATAATAAAATACTGTTTTGATAATTTATTAAACCAAGCAATGAGGGTGCAAATAATCTGTTTTTAGGTAAATTAATCATTTTTCTATGTATACCCTAACTAAGTAAAACCTAAGTATACCCATTATGCCCGGTGGCGTAATGGTTAGCGCATTACACAGAGTTTGCTTATCAAGGGTCCACAGTTGGATCCTCTGGTGTACAAAATTGACAAAGCCATAGACTTCTCCACTTCAGGCTTATGTCCGAGAAATGTTGTATGGGCATCATAGAATTTCTGCCACTGAGCTCAATTTAGCATTTTTTATTTATTAAAGTGTAGTTAATTTTCAATTCCAACTAAAGTAAAATTTCGCTTTTCATTTTTTATAAATGCACTGCGAGATATAAATATTAATATTTTGGTGCTGATTTTGTAATGAAAAATTAATTCGTCTTAGTGGTCTTATGTTCTCCACTGCATTTTACTTCATTTATGTATTTTTAATTTACTAAATTTTTAAAAATACACCGGTTTGATTATTTAGAAGAAATAAACACATCTTTTTTTTTTTACATTTAAATTTAGCAGATGCTCCGACCGAGCTTCTTCAGCTCTATACCCTTAAGCGTGAATATAATGGAAACATTTTACCCTGAAAAAAGAACTAGAATTTATGTTTTGAAGAAGCATATAGTTTCATCTGTGCGATGTAAAAACATCATCATCCAATTTGCTAAATAAGGATTAAAAGCATTTAGTGGTTTCTGTTTTTAAATACATTGTGTTTTAGACAGACATATACTTTCAAAAAGGCTTATTGGGTGAGGTTTTACATTTAACTTCATCACTAAGATGAAAATGCAAAAGACTTATTTTTGATTGACTACGTAAAGATCCCAAATTGTGACAGGGAATAAATATCAGTCCAGACAGCAGACATTCAACAAAGGTAATGCCCATGCAGAGAACCTAATTGCACGTATCATTTGAGCCTATCATCACGTATCATCTTGATTCTACTGGGCCTGATTGTGTACTCCGAAAGAGGCCAACAGACGTTTCCTCATTAGTTAGATTCGGCCGTTAGATGGCGTATCTAAGTGCTGGAACCAATAAGTGAGTATCCTCGTAGGTCTCTTTGGATGACTCATCGGAGTGCACAAGCAGGCCAGGTAGAATCATGATGGCCTCGGTTGAGCTCTGCATAATTTGAACGTCTTTGCCTTTTTAATTTGCTTGCACTGTATTATCTAACCTAGTCGTATTTGTAACAATTAAGCTTGTCAATACGAATTGGTCAGATAATCCAGTGCAAGCAAATCAACAAGTCAAGAAGCTATAGCTGTAAACGAAGTCGAAATGCTTCCAAATACGCAAGCAGACATATTTTCTTCCCATTCGTGTATTTTGCAGATGCCAATGAGTTTTGTTTAGTAAATTTCTGACATTAATTTGATAAAAAAATAAAACTTTTCGTAACTATACCTATAAAAAAAAAAGAGATTCACGCTCCTTTTTGCTATCAGTGAGCTTTTAACCCATTTGTGCCTGGATATTTTTGCGACTTTCTTCGATTTTTACTGATAACAGAAATAATAGATAAATTTCTGATGTCAACTTCTTGAACAAGGGATTATTTCTTTTAAAATAATTATATATAAAAATTGAAATATCAACATACTACTTGGTCATGTTAAAATATTTTGTAGAGTTGAGGCTCAATACTCATGAATAAAGGCTAGGAAAAATAAATAACGTTTTCGACTAATAGCGAAAATGCCGTCCCAAAAAAGGGACGCCAGGCATAAATGGGTTAAGAAATAATATCTGTGATTTGTGAAACAAGGGTAAGAAATTTAACTATTGATATTATATTTTTGCATTAATAGTGAAAGTGACAGAAATTGATGACTGCGCCTTAAGTTAACCGAAAAAAAAAATGTGTTAAATGTTGAAGGGCCCGATTTATTTTCAAATCAGTCACCATCATGGCATAGTCTATAGAGGAAGGTTTGAATAACCTGAGAGTTCAAAACACAACCGGTTGGAAACCTACGCATCAGGCTGAAACGCAGTTCATAAAAGCGGCCTGACCTATTTTTAGTGAGGGATTTAGATAAGTTTTAAATCCTACATGTGACTCATAAAAAAAACTTCCTTGTGGATTTTTTTATTTAAATATTAATGTAAGTAGGAAAACAACAGCGAAATTTTAGAATATGCAACAAGGAAAAGTTCAGAAAAACAAAATGTATGCACCTACAATACATCCTGACTGTCAGACGTCTCATCTTATCGTGAAAATAAAGAATTAACTAAACTCAAGAAACATCCTCTTAAAGAGAACAAAAAATCCCGAATAGAATTATATCAGTAAATCTCATTTAGCCACGGACAAGAAATAACAAGACGTTCGAAGAAAATTAAGTTTTCTGTAAACACGTCCAATCAATTCATTTAAAGCTTTGTGAATACATTTCTGATTCAATTTCCGTTTGAAATATTCATCCTTGGAAAAACATTGTTTTTTAGATTAAGTCGGTTACAGTTTCCATCTATGAGAGAGCTGGGAAGAATATATAATTCAGTAAAAACAAGAGCAACATGGTTACGGCTTATTTTCCATTAGCGATGCCACAAAATTGAGATTCAAAAGCGTGTTTCCATGTTGGTTCACTTTAGAAATGCGGAGTAGGATAGATTAGTTAGTATATTAAAATGCTTAACATTATTTGGTTTCTTTGATAAGGGCGCAGATTCTTTTTTTTTTTTGAAAATATATACTAGATTTTTAATGCTTTCATTATTTTTTATCATACACTTCTTTTTTTATTTTTTGAGGAGAGTATACCACACATTTTTTTTTTTTTTTTTACCCAAGTACGAAATATTTTATATTTTCTTTTAAAATTTTGACGATTTTGAGAAAATTTTACTAGTAAATTTATCTAAATTTTAGTACAAGTAATTTTGTAAATATTTAGTTTTAAATTCCTATGTTTTCAGCAAATATCTTGTAGTTATTCTGCATTGAGTTTATGATTAAAAAACAAAACAAGAGAGACTATTTCATTAATTTATTTTCAACAAAATATGGAAACGGACTATTTATAATTAACTTTATTTGAAAGTAAGACTCAAGAACAATATACTTTAGTTTTTGCATATAGAAATAATATGATTGGAAATTGTATGCTTGAATTTGTGTTCTTTCGTATAACAATATTATGAATACGTTTTCTCATATAGAAATGCTTATGGATCATACTTTGAAAACTATATTTTGTCTTATTTTATCTGGTCACAAAGTACTGAAAATTATATAGAATGAGGTGCATAGAAAATATTTTTATGTTATGTATTTTTTTAATAATAATTTTAAAATTACATACATATAATAATACTAAGGACTTTTAAAACAAAAACAAAATATACTTATTTTTTAGGTATTTTGAAGACTTTAATAATTCCAAAGTAGTTTGGCTTTTTGTTGTTTAATGAAAATTCTTTTTCTCATCTTAAGACATTATGAAAATGAGTGTATCAAAATATTCAAAAATTACTTTGTCTTTTAGTCTAGCCTTAAAATGCTGTTCAAAAAATTCGTTGTTATACATTAATATGTCGTAAAGTTTAAATATAAAACATGGAATTCAAAATATTCTTGATATTTTCGAAAAACTTATGATGCTAATCAATCATCAAGCATTAACCCATTTATGCCTAGCGTCCCTTTTTTGGGACGGCATTTTCGCTATTAGTCGAAAACGTTATTTATTTTTCATAGCCTTTATTCATGAGTATTGAGCCTCAACTCTACAAAATATTTTAACATGACCAAGTAGTATGTTGATATTTCAATTTTTATGTATAATTATTTTAAAAGAAATCATCCCTTGTTCAAGAAGCTGACATCAGAAATTTATCTAATATTTCTGTTATCAGTAAAAATCAAAGAAAGTCGCAAAAATATCCAGGCACAAATGGGTTAACAGATTCAGTTTATTATCTTCCCCAATAGGTCATTATATCTTTTAATTATTATGCAGTTTAATAAGAATACTCTTTATACTGTTCTTGAATGATTAATATAAGAAAGGACTTCGTAAATAACACACATAAATATAAAATTAATAAGATGGTAACGTTTCGGGTGGCACAAAATGTTCCCGATTCATTAGCTGGTAAAAAATCCTCTTTTCATTTTCTACCTTTATGTGGGATACTTGAAATATAACCCGTTATTGCCTAAATCAGTAAACTGCGCAGCACATAACAGTGTTACTTTTCACTGCATTATTTTCGATGTACTGAAGTAAAACTAGCCCCAAAATATGCTTAATTTCATAGTTAAAAAAAGAAAAAGTTGCGTGTAGTCATTATAGGGCAAAAATATTTCAATCTATTAAAACCGTCTATTACAAATAAAGTAAAATCTAAATTTTATTTCATTCCTCTTATCACATTTCCACTTAGGGCAATCCTAAAAGAGATAAAAACAAATACATATAGAACTTTCTCGATCAAAATAAATAGACCACTACCGTCTTATCCGTGAAAGTTTCTGATTCCGAGACAAACTTCTGCATTCTAATTTCCTGTGCGTATCGCCAGAACTCGTTTTAGGCATTTAGAAGAAAGTCGTAAAACATTCACAGCATCTTTCTGACTAAGCAAACTGCGTGTCTAGACAGCAGCAATATATGAAGCAAGAGTAATTGTCTCGATCCGTGTCAAAAATATTGTCTGATTCAATAATCCTGGTGTGGCATATGAAAATTAATATATGTGATTTGAATGTCTGTATATACAGGGTGTTTCGAAAACATCAAACCCAATAATGAAATGATGGAACCAAGTCGATTTAGAATTACATAGGGCTGCGGGGTAAAATAATCGTCCAGAAATAATTCCTTAAATTAGAAAATTTAGCGAGATATGTCAGTTTTGAAAAGTTTTTGCTTGCATATTGAAGATTTATTTTCAGAAGGTTTTATAAAGGACACTGTTGTTTCATTTATTACGGTGTGCAATACAGCTTATGAAGAAAATTCCTAAATTTTGTCTTGTCCCTGAAGATAACATCATGTGATTTTGGTACATAAATACAAATAAACTAATTATGTCAAACCCTTAAGAATTTTTATAATATCTCTTTACAAGTTGTTTTATACACAATAATAAAATATAAAATTTTATCTTGTACGAAACGTTTAGAAAAATTCTTAAAAAGGGAAGATTTAGCAAGATATGTTACTCTTCAAAACTTTTTGCGATGCAACTCCATGTTGAAGAATTTTTTTTTTTTTCATAAAGTTACATAAAGGGCACTGTTGTTTCATTTGTTTCGTTATAGCTTATGAAGAAACATGGTGAATTTTTTTCAGTCTCTGGCGCAATTGTTTTTTTTTCCTTTGTGGATAATGTCCTTGACGGAGATTTTAAATCTTTGAAAAACAATCCTTAATAATTACTTTTAAAAAGCTGATAGAGTGCTGATGAAATTTCCAAATTACGCTTTGCTGAGAGTTAACTATTTTTTCTCAAGTAATAACCAAACTAAAATCGCTATTTATAAGCTATATTTCATTTTTAATGAAACAATATTTGGGTGATAAAATAAGTAAGCTTGATAAGGAAAGTTAACTAATGCTTAAAAAGTTTTGTGAAATAATGCTTTAGGAAATTAACAGGTGTATGAAAAAATATGTTTTCCCTGTATTGCAATGTTAATGAGAATCGCTTCAGAGAGTTCCCATTAACATTCTTTACAAATGAAGACCTGAGTGGGTGAACATATTGAATCATGTTTTTTTATACAATTAAGTTGTCCGGATGAACTTGCAAACGACTACAATAAATATAGGTTGTTTGTTGGTCCTGCCAATATAAAAAAAAAAAAAAATCAGCAGAAAAACATGCTATGCACTGAGAAATCTAGGTGTTTTGCAGCTCATTATCCTAAATTTAATGTACTTTAACATGTTCATTCGCGCAGCTCTTCAATTTTATAAAGTATTTTGGAGTCACCCTGTATGTTTTATTCAAACTATTGTAATTAAAACACTTAAATCCTAAGAAAATTAAGAATGTTAGAAATATATGTTTTCTGTTCTATTATTGTTCTTCACGATTTATTCTAAACCTTCAGTACAGTTTAAAAATTTTAAAGGGATAAAACTGATTCTTGCGTTTTGCAATAATATAAATAGTTTTTATGTGACTTTAATTATTAAGCTATATATTTTTTACAGTTTATTTAAATAAATGAATGTAATTATATCTAACACACAATAATAAAACTCTTAAATAATATTTTTTATATATATATACAATATCCTAAAACAAACAAAATTTAAAGGAAATACAAAATTTGCAATTATACTATACACAAGTAAAGATTGTTCGGCATAAATTTATGATCGAACCCCGAAACCATGCTATAAAATAAAGTGTGAAAAAATATGCTTAATGGATGGGCGAACTGAAGAAGAAACTTGCACTGGAGGAACGAGAAATGGCATCTCTTACGTTTGTCGTATAAGCTGAGGAGGTCGTGCAAAGATTCTAAAAATAAATATTAATTTTTATATAAATGGGACTGAAAGGTTGTTTTGCCGCCTGGTAACGACGGTGTTAGAAATATATCTTTGTGCGCTATTACGTTACGTCAGTGTATAATAATAAAATTTTCAAGTCCCATACGTTCAAAAGTTGTAAAGAGTTATGCTTTATTTTTTGTTACACCTCTTGTGCCAAGAAGAAGAGCATTAACTGTACTATGCACTTTCAGGTGCACATTTAAGATACTACGACGTATCGGCGTTCTTTGAAAATATCGTTTATATGTAACATTTGCTAAATTCTAATATATTTGCATCTTATTTAAAAAAAAAAAACACATATGAAAGGATTTTTGTTTACCTAAAACGTGCAGGCAATATATAACTTTCCATGCTGCTAATGTTGAGATGGTTATAGATGATAAGCAATTCAGAATGCAAATTCTAGGAAAAATCCACTTTAAAACTCTAAATTATATTTAAAACTGAGAATTTAGGGAACAGGAGATTCACACTTGGTAATTCCAGGATTGAAGTATCACCTAAACTACATATACAAAGTCCGCATAAAGTTATGATTAGGGCTCGAAATTAACGGTGGTCTGCTGGTCTGAGGCCGCTAAATTATATAAAGGAGCATCAGAATGTAAAGTTTGTTGATCCATCAGACAGTAACATTTTATTTCCATTTTTCTCTTGAAAAATTTCTTCATAAAGTTCCACACTACATGTCCTCCAATTTTAACAACACATGTCATATTATTTGATCCATTTAATATTTTTATAATAGGTATTTACATTTTTTAATTCAGCTCTTAACGGAAATCAATATATATTACCCCAATGGTTTCTTTTGTTTTCAAGTTTATTAAAGCATGTACACGAAACAGTGATAGATGTTACAGAACAGAGAAGTTATTGAGTCACTGTTTTTTTATTATTGACTAAATATTCTAATTCCTACACCTGATAATAATATTAGGCCGGGACTGTAGGATAAAAATCCAGCTATTAAAAAACTTATATATATATATATATGTATTATTTTATAGGGAGGCTGACTACTTTACTTAAAATAAATATTAACTTGCAAGATCCTGATAACTTTTACGTTATACGTCACCATTTTAAACATTTGTTCATGTTTATTCATAACTCAAACCAAGCTAAACTGAAAGATAACATTTCTTGATTGAAACAGATGGGACATCTTCATTTTATCCATGAAAGTGTTTGATTGCGAGACTAACTTCTGCATTCTAATTTCCCGTGCATACCTACAGAACCGTGTATACCTTAGACATTTAGATGGAAGTCGTAAAACATACACAGCATCTTTCTGACTAAACAAACGTCAGAGACTGTCTCGAGTCTTTGTCAAAAGTATTGTTTACTTTGAGATTCTTGATGAATTCGACATGCACCTTAGAAAATTAGAAATGCGCGATAGAGCAATTCAAATTAAGAAATAAACATAATTCTATAAGAAAGAGGTTAAATTGTCTTAATAATATCAAATAGCATGAATTGAATTATATGAAAGAGCATGAATTGAACTATACAAACAGCTAAATAATGTCAAAAAAATAGATTTAAAATATCTATTTATCTCCAATCTAGAATATTTTTATAAGTGTAATACCTTTAAACAAACATTATTGTATTCTATAAAAAAATTATGTAAATGTAGATATTCGAAGTTTTGCTGTAAAGTCGATGAGTTATTAAAAAAAGCTGAATAATCTAATCCAGAATAAAATTCACATAAAACATACTATATGAAATGAATAAAACAGGCGTAAGATTTAATATGCGTTTATGTTACTTGGTATTCTTGTTTGTACATGCATTAGGTTAATTAAAAAAATCACCACATTTAAAAAAAAAAAGTGAAGGTTGGAAGCAGGCCTCGCAGTCGAGGGATTACCTATTTTTTTTTTTTTTAATTCCGACCTTCATCAAAGTTGTATTTATACAGCCTAGTATTTTATTGGTTTCATAGGCGAAACCTTAACATCTAACAGAACATTTGACAACTGTTGAAGCAGCAGTACATTTTACTCTATTATTTATAGAGGTAGGAATTTTAAAAAAATAGGATGACTGCGAGGCCAGATGGAAGTGATTGATACAAGCATGGAATCCAGGGAGAAATGTTAGACATAAAAGAAAAGTGCAATTAAGTCCGAAAAATTTTACTTAAAAATGAGAACGCCAATGTGCTCATATATTTTCAGTATATCTGCGAGTAAATGACGTGCTTGCATATGAAACGCAATGAAAGCTTAAGAATAAGCATATGAATAAGTATAATTATTATCTTATTACTTCACTTGCATAGGGAAAAATTATTTAATCAACATTTAATGTGTTGTTCGGATATTGTATTTCGTCGAAATAGCCATAAGAGTAAATTAGTAGCGTACTCTAAATTTACGAACTATACCTTGTTGCGTACATGCTACACGGCGGTGTGGATACTCCAAGAGAATAAGTATACAGAAAACGAGTATATAAGTTCTCATTTCAATCCAGTTTTTTCTCAATCAGTCCACACCAGATTTCTGCGTATACCCAGAGCCTATCTTTGAAAGCGTGTTTCAATTTAGAGGACGCATGTTGCTTGAAAGAGATCTCCGAGAGCTTGTTGTTTGTGATGTTCGCTGCAGCGTTAATAAAGAATTAATTAAATTCACGAATAATCATCATGTTATGCACAAGAACAAGTATTTATATTATTTGATTGTTTTAAGTAATGGTTATTTCGTTTTGCTTGTCGTAAGAAGCTGATCGGTGGTATAAGTTTATGGCTATTCTTTTTGTCAGTAGTTTTGATTTGGTGATCTTATTTTGTTTTGATATTAAAAGAGTACTTTCGCAGGAGGAGAAATATTTGCGTTTTAACCTTTTGTAAGAGTAACTTTTGTAATGAGTAACATTCTTAGCGTAGAGTGACTCTGTTTTTAGGAAGGGGGGGGGACATAAAATTTTAAGAGTAGAAAGTTTTAACACGGACTTCTAAACAGAGTTAGGGAAACGCAACGCTTTTGAAAGTTTATCTTTCAGTAAGAGTCATAATAAGAGCAATTTATAATCATTTTATGACTGATTAGCGTCTTGAATATAAAAACTGCAACAAAACGAAATACTTTTCAAAAAATTCAAATAATATAAAAACTGTACTTACGCTTAACAGGATGGTGATTCATAAATTTAAATCATTATGTTCAAAAATTGCATATTTAATACGTATATTTTGATTATTGATTTTTGTATGATTGCATACAAAAGTTTCTAATCAATATAGTCGTATTAAGTACGTAAAAATATAACAAAGATGCAAATAACAAAAATTTACTAAGTATCAATTATTGGATGTATTCAAAAATGAGTACAAATAATTATATTTTCAAATATAAGAGTAATGAATTCCTTTACGATTTTTCATGTTTCCAAAAATGAGTACATAATGTGCTCGAAAATTTTGAGTATAAGTATTTCTTGAATTGAAGAGTGAAGTACTCGGAGCTATTCCAAAGTGCTCAGAAATGAGTATATTTTGCTTATTTCTAAAGAACCCGTTTTAATAGTGTATGCTTGCTAACCATTAGTCGCCGATCTCACGGTTCAATCAGTTATTTACCCTTAAATACATTGATTTTAAAGACGTTCGTTCAATACAAACTAGTGTAAGCTATATTTTCTCTGTCTATTTTGGGAATAACTAATTAATTTTTCCATATGCACGTAGTTTGCAAGAAATATGAGAATTTTTTATTATTCACGATATAAATCATTTATTACAACTTATTAAAACTATACTTTATGTGTGTAATTGGCGTAAGAAATTTGGCTTCTGCTCTAATGCGTCAGTGAAAAATACGATGCTGATAATCATCACTATGCATTTAAAGGATTAAATGTTAACAGAAATTCGGCACATTTATATTTTATATGAACGAAAAATATAATACGAAAATAATCGAAAGAATTGAAAAAAAAATCTTATTAATTTTTTATTTTTATTAACTTTTTTTTAACTCTTTTTATTTTTTAACTTTATATTTTTATTAAGTCACTACAACATATAAAATATAGTGAAAGCAAATTTGACAGCAGAAACCGACGTATGGCATGTTCCCGAAATGCAGATAAGTAAATTTATATGAAATGCATTTCAGAAACAGAAATATTATTGTATCAAAGATCAGTTGTTATTGTATCAAATAATATTGTATGAAATATTATTGTATCTATCAAGATTACAAAACAAAAGAAAATTAAATAAAATGAATAAATTGGGAAGATGATGCATTATTTGATTTACGTTTAAGTCACTAAACTAACAGTTCGATTTGAAAAATTCTTTTTGCGTTATACAGCCAATTTATTGAGTAAGATTATAAAACTTTACACCACCACGCTACGACTCAAGTATGATATGATAAGAAAACATACTATGACAGTCCATTTGAGGCAGGTCGTCCAAGAGATTCGCTTGTTTCGGATCGCTTATTTACTCGGCTCATTTGTTCGAAAAATCAGGATGCGAATCACCTTAACAATGCTTAATAACAACCTTCTTGGCACATCTGTTGTGTCACTGACATGTGTCACACACATTTTAGTCACACAGTCATTAAAACCATTAAAAGAAAAAAATATTCAGCCTTCAGCTGAAATTAGTTTCCCCTCCGCTAAAGAGGTTTTTTTAAAGAACCTTTTAATTTGTATTGGCAGCCATGTACAGGATGTATTTGCATGTAAATCAAACGGGGAGAAACCAACCGTTCTTCCAGTGGTGTCAAGTATTTTAAACAATCCGGTATTTCGGGGAATTCGAAGCCATTGCTTATAGCTAATTCTGGTATTGTCAATTTAATCAAACAATCGTAACATGTTTTGCAAAATTTGCCAATATCATCGATATCTTTGTAAAAGACTAGTTTTATAAAGTCCGTTGTCGCTCCTTTGGACAGTAAAGTTGTTTTGGAATGGGTTCTTATTGACTTTTTGAACCACAGTCGATCACAACAATAGCATTGGTGGATTGGACCATCAGCAACAGCTTCGAAAAATTTCTCAGCTAATTTACGAAATTCTAGTTCTTCACACCTTACATTTAGATCAGTATCTGTTCTTGGTCTTTTCGATGGTATATCTAGACAGAGTCGTAAACGTTTTCTGTCTTGTCTGCTGGATTTGGATTCCGCTTCTTGAGCACGAAAATCTGGATCTTCCCTTTTTCTTTGCATAAATAGACGGTTAGTTTCACGATGACTTTCTTCCGGATCAGACAACTGGCGAGGACGGCCAGCGCGGCCTTGAACAACAGTCCCGGGTATATTCTTCTGATATTTAACGATGTAATACTGAACAGTAGAGCGTGAAATACCAAGCCTACGAGCTATTTCACACTGATCCCGCAAAAATGAAAATTTTAGAAATGCCACGACAGAACACCACCACTTGCTCCGAGGAGGGACAAAAGTTTGAACGCGACTCTGGAAACAAATCCAAGTTCTGAAAAATGAAATCTGAACCTCGGGAACTTGACAGCCAGTCGCAGACGCTCTGACAAAATCTTACAGTTTCCCCTTTTGTTTCATCTGACGTTACTTTGAAATTTTTCAAGTATCCATTATTCCAATCATGTGTCGGATCTTGGTGTGTTTCAAATTTCCGTGAGATCTGTAAGATTTTATTTACTATCAATTATCATCCACGACTTTTTTTGTCTGCCCAAAACTATTACCCTCTTTAGCGGAGGGTAATATATAAATATATATATACATATATTCTTTTAGTGGTAATGTCCGAACTGTGAAGGTCTCGCCTACGCACAGCTACCGATCTAGAGTTTTGGTCAGTTTTCTCCAGATCTAACGAGAATACGCGTTAGAACACCCTAGAATATTCTCCGACCAAGGGATTCCCCATCCTAAGCAGATAGCCCATGCGTAGCTTTGCCATAACAACACAAACACAAAAGCTTTTCACGAAGTCTCAACGTTACGAATTCTTATTCCTGTATACATTTTGTAACTCCCGAAATTATTGGTAACGGGTCATACTTTTTTTTTCTTTTAAATGTTAGAATATTTTTTTTTGAATGAACAACATTATTTGAATGATTTCTATAGGAATACATTGTTGTGCGGACTTATAACTGAAATACTAGTATGTGTCATGCCACCTAATGCCTAGACGTAATGCTTTCAATTATAACATTTGGAAATTAAGAAATGAATAACCTCGGTCCCCATTACACAATAAATTTCATTGCAAATAATACATGCAGATTTAAGGCATTCTAAAATAATGTTATCAGCCTGTATAATAAAAAGTAAATATAACGAAACTTTTATGGTTCCCATACACAGAATAATAAAATGCAGCGTACCATGAAATTCTACAGTGAGATCAAAAATCTTGAGTCAGACAAAAAGGAAATTTAAATAAAAACAGAAGGTTGCAAAGGAAATCTGTATAGAAAAAAGTGGGTGGGAAATAAAGTCATCCAAAATAGGATAAGCATTTTCTTATTTGAAATATTCGAAGAAAGTTTTTTTCATGGAAAGGGATCATAAAAAATAACACTAAAGTGTTTCTAACGGAGAGCAATAATCGAATCATTATAAAATTTTAATTTGTTCTGAATGCAAAATGTTATAATTCATATATTTAATTAATTAAAAAAATACACTGATAGAACCGCCGGTTGGCGGGGATATTGGTCTTTTAGTACCGATCCCGAAGTTTTGGGACCCTGGAAGTGAAGTGATTTTTCCGAAAAAAAAAAAGAAAGAATACTTTCATTAAAAAAACACTGTCTTAAAATGTATGTAATGTCACACTTCTTCTAAAATTTTATACTCGCTTGCCCTCTTTGTCAAACAGTGACACACTTGTCACAAGTCACGTTATATCTCATAAACATGCACTTGCAATTCAGAAACAACGCACTACGGTACGGATCAAGTTTGAAAATTTATTTTGAAAGTTTAAGTATGTTCTTAATGGCATCAATGTGGATAATTTTTTTTTAAATAAAAAAAGAAATTCTACTTCTACATTATTCTCAGAACAAACCCCAAATGCACTTTCCAGAAAGAAAAATATATAACGTGAAAACTGTTTTAACTGCATTCCGAAAACACCTTTAAAATCTGGTAATTTTAAAATAACCTCAAAATTTCATCTACTGAATTTCAAATGTTTTTATTTTAACCAGAATGTGTGATGTCATACTTCTTGATACCCCTCCCAACTTTACACAATCTTACGAATCCCATTCCTCCTAAAGCATTTCTGAAAAACCCCTATCTTGTCTAAATAGTTCCAGAAGAATAACTTATTTGCATTACTCAACAAGCTTTTGAAGGGTTGCACTTTGTTTAACCCAAAAAATTCAAGGCTGCAGCAACCTGGAAACAGAGGAATGTTGCGTTCTCTTCTTATTATTTCTAGCGGCAGTTTTACTGTATAAAGAATACCTATTTGTAAATATATTTTTGTACAAAATTCAAACTACTAAGTAAATTTGCATTGAATTTTAAGTATTTTATTAATAATTATTAAAGCTTTTACATTACCTCTATATGCAATTTGAAAATATCAGGGAAAATTCAAGTGTGAAAGAGACAGGAGGTGCCAGCGGCAGGAAAATAGGTACTAGGAGGGCTGGACATTCAAATTAGTTCCGGAGTCCGTTACCGGTAGTGGCGACTCTGTCTGAGAATTGAATGTGAGTGTATAGATTGTTTAAAGAATTCTGATTGTTTAAAAAATGCAGAGAAAATCTGCATTCACATTCTCAGTGTTTGTTCCCAGGATTAGAGTAGTGAAAGGAGATTTTGGTAAAGTATCTCTCCAGCAAGAAAATGATAACGATTCCAAAATTTGAGGCTTGGAATATGGAACAAATTAAACAACTTTCTGTAGTCAGACATAATTTAAACTACCTATATTTGTAAAGGACTAAAAAAAAAATTAAAAAAAAATCCTCTGGAATAAGATATTTTTAAAAATTCCAGTCGTCGTTCCTCTATATTCTATTTCACCTTAAAATCAATAAAGAGCTTTATGTTTAACACATTTGTATGAAACAGATGAGTACATAACATTTAACTAGGGCCAAAGTCCACCCTTCTTCAACTGATTTCAATTTCCTATCTGGATAGAAGTAGGAATTTTTTGCATCTCATGAATGGTGGACCTTTGGTACGACTCAAAACGTTCGTGCTGTACTGTTTCTATATGTGTTAATTATTTAGTTCCTTGTAAAAAAAAGTTATAATTGTTGCATGTTTATTGCAAAAAAGGTTTCCGAAAATAAAGCGTAAAATACTAATACTCAATTCGGACTCTCGAATTCGGAAACATAACATGCATTTCGAAGTAAAATATTATCGGCGGTATCTTCCATCCGAATGTCTTCACTACAAAACCGATAAAGGTAAACGAATTATCAGTTGTGAGTATTAATGTAATCTTTACCTTGGTTCCGATGAAAAAATTATTTGAAAAGAGTTAGAGCACTGTGAAATGAAAGACTGAGGGACTAAATTTTACGGTAAGAATTTTTACAGTGCAGGAAGTTTTCTGAAGATCTTTTAAAATATACAGAAAGCTTTTTTCTGTCAGATGTAGAAACATACAGATTCCAGAAATATACAGATATGTTTCTTATTATTTTTTCGCCAGATACTGAAATGCTTGTAAATATATACATTTTTTTTTCAGATGCGAAAACGTTCGTAAGTTTTTTTCCCGCGGCAGGCAGAAACGTCCGTCCAATTTTAACTGCAACAGCTCCCCTCATGCTGGAGTAAATGATTCCTTTTTTTACAGTGTATAAATTTAAATCTTTAAAAAACAAATTCTTCGAGCATTTTTTATTACGCACTTCATTATCTGTGTCTCTGTTTCATATTCACCCTAATATACCTCATTCATTTTCATACCTTTATTTGGAGAGGCAGCATTCTATTTTATCACAGCCTAGTTTTGATGAAGATATGTGCTTGGGTTTTCCTGTTTCATTGAATAATCAACTCTTGAACAAAAAAAAAAGGGAGAGAGAGAAAACTGTGACCCCTCAAATCTTTTCTTGTTCTAATGGTCGAATAAGATACTGAACATTGGCAGATTCCTAAAGCGTGAAGGTCCTGGGTTCAAGGCGACTTCGGGATGGTCGATCTAACTGTCCGGAGTTTTGCTAGAGATGTAACGTGGGAATGTGTTAGGACCACTTAAAATGACCTCGCTTTGACTGATAGGAATTTCTACCTTGTGTAGATAGGTATAGTGTGTTTTGAATTAAAAAAAAAACGAAAATTTCCATTTTTGAGTGACTTTTATAGCAAATAAATCAAGTTCAAATGATTCATCTACATCGTAAAAACGTGATTATAAAAATAAATCACAACACCTTCTCAGTAAAGTTTGCTTTTATAATACTCTAATAAGAAAATAAAAACTATTTCTGAATGCATTACAGAACAGGCAAAATACAGCAACTGAACTAAATTAAAGCTGGCTAAGCTAAAAAAGAAATATTGCTCTTAGATATATACACTACTGCGAAACGTTATCCTCCGTGAAATTATTGAGCCAATACAATCAAAGTTCATGAGCCGGACAGAAGGTAAATTTATACTGAAGTCAAAACAAAACGAGCTGCGAAATAAAACTTCAGCAAAAAATCGAAAGTATTTTTTTTCTTCCTCAGTAAA
This sequence comes from Cheiracanthium punctorium, assembly GCA_038373885.1. NCBI lineage: Eukaryota > Metazoa > Arthropoda > Arachnida > Araneae > Cheiracanthiidae > Cheiracanthium > Cheiracanthium punctorium. The sequence goes on from JAWZYV010004889.1 coordinate 973,511, forward strand.
ATGAGAGACCGATTTCGTTTCATTCAAAAAAGTTCAAAGGAAGTTTGTTCAGCGAAGTGGAGCGTAAAACAATAAGGTTGTAGGAAAATGCTTCCCCCAATGTGTGGTTATTGAAAGAATTTCTCGAACTTTTCATTTTTGAATGTGTTTACTCAGCAGGAAAATTTTCAAACGGATATTTGATTTCAGGTAGTTAATTCCGTACTCTAAAAGAACACAATGAAAACTGTTATTTTAAAGAATGTTTATACATAGTTTAAATAATTTCTTGAAGGGAATTTTGAGAAAAGAAAGTGACTTTTATGAAAGCAGATACAGGGTATCCACTAAATGAGTGACCCATTTTAAACGTAACTAAGAACGACACAATTTGAGATAAAAATGAGCCGTTTTCAGCATTTCTGTTCTAACACCCACGAATTTCGAAAAATTCATTTTGTTGATATAGGTCCAAATATCACTACCAGATGGCGCTGATGGCCCGTGGGTTAAATGGTTAACCGTCAATCGTTCGTGAGTCAGTTCATGTGAGGGCTATGGTGCAAAAGTAGTGTATTCTGTGAAGCAATGAATATTTCTTGTGTTAAAATTTCACCGCCTGAAACATAGTGTTGTGGAAACCAGGCAAATGCTCCCAACGGAAATTCAGTCTAACTGTTGGACCGACGAAGAATACAATAAAGCGTATGTTTGCAAAATTTGAACGGACTGGAAGCGTGAACGACGATCGTGCAGGAAACGTAGGGCCACCGCCATTGGCGCCGGCAGCATAGGGCAAGGGAGGGCAATGCCCCCTCCTGTATTTTTGTATGCAGCGTTTTCCCTCGATTTTTTGCTCTTTCCAATATGGTAACCATACGGTAAAGTAGTCTTTGCCCCCCCTTGATTAATTTTTGCCCCCTCCCCTGGGAAATATTATGCCGGAACCCATGGCCACCGCATGCCGACAGAAATATCCAGGCAGTCCAGCAGGCAATCAAACGCATCATGGGTCGTCTGTCAGAAAAGTTTTGTGTACCTCGAAAATTATCGACGCATAAAAACTTGAAAGGAATTTTACACCCGTTTCCATACAATATTCAGGCTCGCCAACCTCTCAATGTCTGCGCAGCCAATCAAAGAGATATCTTCGCGAAGGACTTTCTTCAAAAGATCGACTGTTGCGAAATGGGTGTGGTATCCATTTGGTTTACCAACGAAGCCAATTTTTATCTCAACAACTTTGCAAATAAGCAAAATTGGCGATTTGGTGCAAAGGAAAATATCCATATTGATTTAGACTTTAAGAATTGAACTTAGTAAGAATTGAACGTAGTACTTAAGAATTGAACGTAGTACTGAGACTTTATTATATATCCATATTGACCGACTTTAAATTGAAATTTGTAATTATTGATTCGTGTATTGTCGATAAGTGACATAAATATGCAAAATTTTTTGGTGAATTGAAGATTGGGAATTGCGCTTGAAATTGCAATAAAACTAAATTATTTCTCTAGGTTTCAATCCCGCGGGATTGCAGTCCTAATCCCACAAACATTTGTGCTGGATCGAACGGGATCATGTTCCCGCGAGATCGGGATTGCATTCCCTCCCATATTTCGGTCCAACCATCATTTCATTCGCCAAAAGTCACGGTATGGGCCGCCATGTCCTCAAAAGGAATCATAGGACAATTTTTTCTACACCAGACAGTAACTACAGCACGATATCTTGGCATTCTGCATGACTTAGTGGCCGTACACTCTGCCTTAGTGAATTCACATGGTTCTTCATGATTTATTAAAGATGGTACACGCGACCAATTCGTACGCCCGCAATATTTAAAATCCTGCAGGAATATTTTCAAGATCGAGCCATTGCTCTAGACTTCTTGAACCACACTGGAACAGAAATGCATAGGAATGCACTGGCCTCCTATTCGCCGGATTTGAATCCGTGTGATTTATTACTATGGAGACACTTTAAAGAGCAGGTGTACCAGCAATTTCCACAATGTCTTAATCTGTGGAACATTAGTCTGTATTGCAAGTGAGGCCATTACACAGCATATGAGGCTGTGCCGGGCACAGCCAGCTGTCGTCAAAAAAGGATCTCTAGATCTGTGGCACGCGATGAACGTTTCGATCGTCCGCCATCTTGCTGGTAGTTAAGTCGAGCAATGGCAACGGCTGCCCTTTTTTCAGCATTGGGTCATCTATCCAGCTGTTCTCGCATTCTTCCATTTTTCAGCAGCTGTCAGTGCTGTTAAAAATAATCGTGACAATTTTTTGACGGGAAATGACGTGGTAAAAAGTTAGGATTCTCGTAGAGCTATGCCACCCGCAATTACTTTTATAGAAATCAAATCTATTCTTCGTGAGTGGCAACAGTCAAAAAGTCAGAGTTTGGTGCTCCCAGAGCGGGAACACTGCGCGTTAAAGGGCTAATTGAGAACTTTCTTTTTCTTTAAATTAAAATACCGTTCATTTGCATCCGTTTTTCATTACAATAGATCCACATACTTCAAAAGTTAAAATGAGCAATCATTAATTATTTAACATTAAAGTTCGTAATTACTATTTAGAATTGATTTTCTCATAAATTTATTTGGGGGTTTTCCAAATTTATATTCATGTTATCAATAATTTTTAAACTATGCTATATACGCAAACATTCTACAATGGAGTGGCGCACTTTTCCGTTAGTAACAACTGTGCTGTTTCAATAAATGTGTGAAATGTGGTGTTTCCATTAGAAAGTGAAGCTTGTTTATATATTCATAGATTTTGAAGTTAAATGTTAAAGTGAAATCCACTTTCTATAGAAAATATATGGCAGAGAATAGTCAAATAAGAGTTTTCACAGAGAAAGATCTGTTAAAAAGAAATTCTGTAGCAGCATGCTGGAGATAAAATCATTAAATGAATGCCGGGAGTTATCTAAGATGTTAAGAAATAGGTAGATTTGTTTTCCATATAGTAAAAAAATTATATAAATAGTGCTGCTTATGGTTCTGTTACACAGATTTCAACATATTAAGTATTTCACATTTTTTATTATGTATTTGCTTTTCATTGAATTAAAGTGTGATATTTACCCAATAGAAAAATGTATTAGAGGCAAATTTAAATAAATATTAAATTTCTGTTTCGAGGTTTAAATTGAAGAATGCGCTCCTTTTATTCAAATTTATAAATAATACATTATTTCAAAAATAATTATTAAAATTATTTACTTCTCTTTTTTTACCCGTTGTTAGTTTTGTCTGTCTTAATTAAATATAAATAAAATAATAAGCTATCATCGACGAAATATTTATTCAAGCATAAAGTCTTCAGTTAAAAACAAACACAAAAGAAAAAAAAATATGTGTCATATTTGATAATGAAATAACACGTATTGAAGGTTGCAGAAAATTAAGTTTTGGATAAACTCTTAAAAACCTTTTACACAGAATAAATAGCTCGAAAGTGTTTCTTATTCAATTTTATTCAAAATATCTATTCCCGAAAAAACGTTTCTCCAGATTAAATAACTCAGAGTTTCTGTCAATACTGGAGAAGAATATTTAATTCAATAAAAGCAAACTGGCGTAAAGGAGATTTAGTTGGCGTCCATTAGCCGTCGTGCAAATGAGATGCAAAACGTGTTTCTTCTTAATCTAATTTCTGATTGCACTGAAATAGTAAAGTTAAAATACAATCGGCAGAAAATGAGAAATTAATCTTAATTTGTTGTGACATATGTATTTCGTTTACTTCTGTTAATGTTGATTTTTTTTTTGAAAAGTATTTAGTAGTGTTTGGATTCTGTTACAATTGAAAGATTCATCAAGTCGCCTGAGGCTGAAAGATTACACTGAAAACAAATTATTTGAAATAGCTGAATACAAAAGAAACATGTTCCTAGTACTTAATCATGGACTAAGAAATTAATTACATAAATTATGTAATACATATATATAAAGTATAAGAATATTCTAATAATAACAATAAGAAGAATCAGGAAAAGAACAAGTATGGAATTCTTTCAGTTCTTAAAGAAAAGATAACTTTTTTATTAAAAATTCCCGAATGAGTTTACTTGTGACAGTTTTTACACTCGTTTCATAAATTTTCTGTATTTCAGTAATTCAGTATTTTACTTTGGTAATGATATTATTTTATGATAGTCCTTAACATGAAAATAGCACATTATCAAACAGAAAAAGGCAAACATTAATTAAATTACACTTCTAAATTTGAAATACATTAGAAAATATGTTATAGGAATTCATTTTGTATTTTCTCATGTGTGTAGTTCTGGTTTGCTCTTGAAAAATGCAAATGGATGTTTTCTAAAAATTGCAGACTTATGTCCTGTGAAGACTTAAGGACAAATAAATAATAATAGGTGTTTGATTTCCCTTCTACAGCATAAAAAATGGGGCCATCACCCAAGACCATCTTAAGGCTTTCAACTGGGCACTTACCGGGCATGAAAATTTTTCGTGGTGGTACCAGATCTTATCGTCTCTGTAAGAACTGTGAAAACTCTCTCAGACTGGATCACACTTTCGTCTGTCCAACAATTATAAGATATCCGGATAACCTTGGAGAGTTTCCTTTCAGTGCGCAGTTCCGCTCAGATAATATTATTGACATCGCTAAATCTGTTGTTTCTGCTCGCGGATATTTGTAGCTGATTCTTCTCTTGCAGACACGACACGCACCAACCAACTACCTGGTAAGTAACTTTATGGCATATCATTATGAAATCTTTTAGATAGAAAATGAACGACAAATAGAGATGGAAGAGCCACAAAATTATAACTAATTTTTTTTAACATAAAATGTTCCAAAAAGTTATTACGATTAAGATATGCTATATTGAATATTATACTTTCTTGAAGATAAATTTTTGAATGAATGAAAAATATTCAACAATCTCTTAGTAAAATTACTACAGTAATATTAGTATATAATAATTAATATTCAACAATATTTTAATAAAATTAAATTTTGGGTTTTTACAGCTTTCCGAGAAATAATACTTTTGAACATTACAAAATTACTTTCATGTGTATAATATTGATTGAAGCGTCCGTGATATGAGTAGAATGTTATGAGTATTATTTTAATACATCCGTTTCTTCATCTGTTTTAAAATTTATAATGAAGTTACGCAGAGACTTATTCGACAAATGCAATTGAAGTTAAATTTTCTTCGATTATTAATTAAATATCGTGTAATATACTATTAATATTATACATATTTATTAAACTTGAAAGCTTCTAGAACTGAATAATGTCAAAAATATAATCCAGCATTTGTTTAAATAATGTAATGCTTAATTGAAATAAAACGGATAGTTTTTATAATTTATGTTTAAATTAATTTATAAAGTTATTTCAAAATTAATTTCGTAAAAGTTTTGCAAAGTTCTCAAAGCATTAGAAACATTGAAAATTTCAATTATAACAGAAATGCAATGGATTAATTTAAATGATATAAAACATATTTTCATTTTTCTCTGTATTTAAGGTTAAGTATTTAAGACTGTATCAAATACTAATTTTTGAAGTAAACTTTGATTAAACAGTTGAGCCAAGAATTGATATATGCAGTAAACATTTTCTAGCTTTAAATAGCCAAGCTCGTGAAATTTGTACAACTTCAAACTTGCAGAGAACATATTCAAATGTAATTTAATACAATCACATTAATTTACGTATTACCGTGTAATAACTCCACGGAATATAGGTTCCATTAAAAAAGTTAATCTGTTATTTGTCGTAAGTGTTCTTTAATGGTGTTTTATTAATAAATGAATGGTTTACGTGAAAAATGTCTCTAGATACTGAGTCAGTTCACCTCCAGAAAAAGAAATCATCTATAAATGATTGTTCTTGCTACCGTGATTAAAAAAAATCTAAACTAAACCTCAAAATGAACCTTGAATATTTTCTAGCAAAATGATTCTATGCAAATGAGTAATAATTATGGCTTACCTAAATAAAGGTAATCGAAATAATTTCACTTAAGGGGGGGGGCAATTTACCATTTCAGTATTTATTTATTTATTTATTTTAAACATCGTACAAATGATGAACTGAATGCATTTCAGTGTTCAACCAAAACTACATTTTGAAGAAATAAATCTCTTTAAACTGCACATTAAATTAATATTTTAAAAAAAGTTTTAAAAACTGCTTTTTTAAAAGTCTACTACTTTTTTTAAAAATATTGTGCCCAATTAAAGAAAAAACATTTTAAAATATATATTACACAACTGTGCATAGATTTTTTTTATACATCTCATATTACATTTAATATAGTTATTCTACTGATGTTATATAGTGCTAAACAATAAAACGTAATCTATCTTCATATGATTCCTGTAAAGTAAAAAAGAAAATTGAAGGCTTATTCCATCGACAGATTTATCAGAACATAATAAAGACCATATACAACGAAATTTAAATCTTTATCTGAAATACAAAAAAGCGTTAGCATTTTTAAAACATGAAATGGAAGAAAATATGAACATGGAGAAAAAGCCATCTAAATAGTTTGCCAATGAAATTGTGCTGAGTGTAGGCACAAAAGTGAAAATATCCCGTGATATTATTGCCGAATGATTAAAAATGAGGCGTCAAAATTTTCATGCTTTAACAGGCTTTCATTTAATATTTAAAAAAGAAAATTGAAAGAAAAGAAAGAGGAAGAAAATATTTCAGGTGTGTTTTATTCCAAATGCGGAGCAATATTCACCGTCCGTTATAATTTAACATGGTGGTCCAAAAATCTATTAATGAAAACATAGAAGTAGCACTGGTGTGTGGAAGGGAAAGTTACTAGAGTTCTGAATGTAATAAGAATTTATTGCCATAGAATAATAAAATGCTTCATACGTAAATTTTACATGAACGCAAAGTATATGGAAAAGCACCCTTCAGAATCAAATATTTTCAGTCTTCGTTTTCGGTATATCACAAATAGTACATTGAAATTAAGCATTTTTGCAGCGTCACATTGAGCACTCAGCAAAATTTTCTTAGCCGAACAATATTAGTGAATGGTGCCGAAATAGTAATTTTACATAGTCAATTACACTTGTTTGTTAATTTATTTTAATGTGTAAAGAATCAGATTTAGGTCTTTTAGCTATAGTAATTTACAAAAATTTTTAATGCGAGCGTATTTCATTAGCCTGATTTATTAGTATTTATTTACCTGTAGTTTGTGCATTTCGGAATTCTAAATGAAAAGGCTAAAATTGAATCCCTGTAATATGCAATCAAATATAGTGAGGCCTCTAATATCGAACATACAATTTGAAAACGCAGAGCACTGAAAAAATTGCGTTACTAAAGGCCTTATTACACGGAAAAAATTTAGAGCAATTTTGGTTGCAGCAACCGACGTCGAAATAGAAAGCACTACGATTGGCTGGAATTTCAGCAACCTGCAATATTTTCGCCTCTGAATGAAAAAGTTGGAGTTGACTGTTCCCTAGGTAACCGAGGAAAATTTCCAGGAAAGAGGATGCTGCAACTGGATGCAGCAACCAAATCGCACGAAAATTCCTTCGTGTAATAAGGCCTTTAAAGCGTTAAATGAAATAACGTCGATTCTGATTACATATATAGGCATAATTAAGCTATCTTGTGCAATTAGTTATTGATTATTTAGTCCTCATGGTTCAGTAAGTGCATGGTGGTGCCTTATTAAAAGAAATATTTATACAAACCTTGTTTTCTTTCTCATTTTTTGGTACAAACCCTAAATCGAGATAATTCGGCGTGATTTTTTTCCCTTCTAGAGCCATTGAAATATGTTTCTAGACACAGCAAATATTTATTTTGTTATCTCCATACTTTTTAGAATAAAATGCTAAATTTGTCCATCATCTAGACTGATGTCCAAAATTAAGTGTATAAGCCCGTTTTTCACATTAATTCGAAACTGCCTTCAGTAAAATTGATAAAATTTGTATTTTATGTATTTTGAGTAACGGATATAGCACAATCCCAAGCCGCCAACAACCGTTAAATAAACGGCAAATACTGTGTCTTTGCCCTACCCTTTTGACGAAATTTCGTCAAATTAACGTTTCTTCTGAGCGCAATATAAACGTTAAAATGCCCGCCACCTTCCACTTAAAAAATAATTTAAGTATTACCCTTAATATTACCTTTCCTTAGAGTAATTTTCAAGTTTTTTATACTTTATTTTTTAGTGTAATTTTCACGTTTTTTTTTTCTTTTTTAAGAATCAAAATTTTAAATTAACTCTGTCATGAAACTGTATGTTATATTTTGTAGCTGTTTAGTAAACAAAATATCAATACATAGTAAATATTTTTCTCGGTAAAGGAGAAAATAATAATTGATCCATTAAGGGACATAATAACATTAAGCATATATAAATATTTATAATCAATATTAATTTATTTACAAGCTAAAAAATAGCAATTAACAGGTGCTTTTATTTATTGATAATAAGTTAAAAATATTTTTCAATCACCGAACATGAGAATTATATTTACTATTACAATTTTTACCTTACTTGCACTCTCTGGGACAAAACCCCCAATCTCCAGAGCCGTGCTCGTAATCACTAGACCTCATATTACCTGTCTGTGAGTTGCTGAAGATTGAAGTGACGGTGAAGTTCTTTCGGAATGGGACTTATAGAAATTTTCCACTTACTTTCAAGTAATATTAAGCGTTTCGTGACACACTTTTTTAAATCTATGAAAGTAAACTTGAAATATTACATCGTTACAAATGTAAGTTGCCTCATCATGGCACAGTGGTTAAGCCACTGAAAATGGTAGATGGCCGAAGTGTGGAGGTCCCGGGTTCGGGACCCATCGCGCGGCTGTCGATCTAACGGTCTGGGGTTTTGGTAGGTTTTCTCCAGCTGTAACGTGAATACGCGTTAGAACCGCTTAGAAAGTCCTGCTACCAAGGCACGCCTTCCTTGGCAGATCGCCCTAGTGTAGCGTTGCCACAACCACAACCAGGAATGTAAGTCATTTATTTCAAGATTATTGATTAGAATTATTTAATTAATTAGACATTTTATGATACAGCAAAACATATTATAAACTAATGCTTTCATCCGGCTTGCTGACAGTAAAATACTTTTTAAGTAGAGAACAGTATTTAACACAATCAAACTTTTTCACTCCCTTCATCCCCCCCATCCTCGTTTTTAGAGATATAGATTCTCTTTTATGGTGTTTAGATTTCAGGTGTAATGTCGTGAGAGCATTTTATCGACATTTCTTCTTAGTATAAATAGAAGGGTTCTCGTGAAGAGGGAAATACCTGAGACACCACTTTATAATTTATTTATTATTATTTTTTTTAATTTTGTTCCGCGAAATTGGGTTTTTCTGGTATAGTTCGTCCTCTATATTAATTTATAGTTTTAAAAATTGCAATGCAATGTTTATTTTACCATAGAAATGACAACTTGAGAAATAAAACTCGCTTTATTAATTGCGAAATTGACATATTTAATTGTATAATCTAAGAATTATGAAATAAATAGATTTTTATGTTTTAATTCTACATTCATATCGCAAAAGTGCTAGTTTCAGGAATACTGCTTTTAAAAATTCATTTAGGAGAAAAAATTGTATACAGCTTTACTTAATATTATTTCGACGCTTATATATCATTAATTAAGAAATGATATAATAAATAAAAAAATAGACATTGAACAACGCTATGTAATTCTTACATATTAACTCATCCTTTTAAATTTTACTTTTTAAAATTTCGAGTATGTTAATAGCGTTATACTGGGCGATGTTTTTGTAAATAGTTTAGGGTTAAATATAAAAATAAAATGTTTAATTTAACTTAACCGTTACGATTATTTAAAAAATCCCAAGCCGCAGGATGCCGTTAAAATAACATAAAAATATCGAGCTTTTTATATATTTTATTGAAAAAAAATTCGCCTAATTAACGTTATTCCTCAGAGCATTTTGAACGTCAAAATATATCGTCATATAACGTTTCTCCGAAGCCCATTTTAAACGTTAAAATGCTTCGTCAAAATTAACGTTTGTCTCAAGCACATATTAAACGCAAAACTTATTACGTCAAATTAACGTATGCCATAAGCGCATTTTAAACGTTTATTTTGAGTTAAATATGCGGATTTAAACCGCTGCCAACTTCCGAGGGAAATGCAAACATTCTTTTAACAGAAAAAATACGCTTAGAATTGACGTTTTGTCTGGAGTGACATAAATTAACGTTATTTTAGCGATTGACGCTACCAGGGATGATAGCCTACAGTTTAGAGTAAATGGTGTTAAGTGTTAGTTTTGTACCACAGCATTGACTCTTCAAGCATATGGAATTTTTCAGTTCATTTTTGGTAATCATTGCTTTGATATCTATAAGTTTGACTTTTTTTAGTGAGAATAAATTCTCATAATCATTTTGATGATTCAACGACATCAAGAGCCGTTAGTAGGCTTAAACTGGATAGCCAAAACGGAAGGTGACATGATCGTTACAATAGTTTCCGAATATGGTAAACAAGTTGTCACAATAATTGAAAACAAATGGCATCGGGAAGTCCAGCAGAAGCCACATACGATCCACAACTTGCTTTAAAGGCTCACCTAATTGGCGTTAAGTTCACGACGACGTAAGCATAGACTGAGACTACGTAATTTTCTCTTGCATGAGCCGCTGTGTCTGGAAAAAGAATTTTCAGTCAAAGAGTATACAGGGGTCTTGTAGACAGGGTCTTTTATGCTTGTAGTTAGTTCAGAGGCGTGTCTCTTTTTGAGCGCAAGGAACACGAGATCCGGTTTGTGGTGAATTGCCACACTTGCCATTCTTTGACACACCAAGAACAGGGCTCTTTTTACTCTGGTGTGTCAATATTCACCATGAAAAGGGATATTTCGGTGTTTGTGAGGAAAAGTAGTGGAGGAGCTCTGTTCTATTTCTCGAACGCAGAGTGAAATCGATCAGTTTGATGGCAGAGGAATCGTTATCTAGGACGACATCCTATTCGTCAATAGCACACCACTATGCAACTGTTATTTGGGTTGTGTCATCGCACAACAGTATGGGAATGAGTTCTTTAAAGGCTGTGTAAAGTGTAAATTTCTAGGTGATGCAGGCCCATATTTCCTTTTTTATGGACGAGGATGTTAGGATACATATTGTTGATGATCTCCTTGAGTCAGAGAATAATCGCTGCATCAGTAAACCTTGTAAACATCCAGATGTCAATTCTACAGAACATGTTTCAAATGATCGAGGAAAGCCATTTCTCGGCGATCACGCTCCTGCCAGAATGAGGTGAGATGTTAGTTAATATGGAGGTTGCATGAAAAACGATCAAATAACCATCCATCATATCTCTAGGAAGAAATGTCTTACATAGAGTTGGCCCTCGTGCATACTATTAATAATGGAAAGCTTGCGGCAGTAAATCCCACTTTTCCAAAAGACATGCGTTTAACTCTTTGAAGCGCAACCATTTCGCAATGCTGAATAAAGGATGGCAGCCATTGCCGTCGCACGATTTAACTACCAGGAATATGAAGATAGATCAAATCGTTCATCATGTGCTACAGATCTGAAGACACTTTTTGTCACAGTTGGCTGTGTGCGAGCGCAGCCAGTTGTGTGAAAAATGATGTGGCACGCAATGAATGATTTAATCGACCGCCATATTGCTGGTAGTTAAATCAAGCAATTTTAACGGCTGCCCTTTTTTCAGCATTGGGCAGTCTATCCATTTGTTGTTACATATCAATGTATTTCCATCGTATTCTCCAGTTTTCAGCAGATGCCAGTGCTGTTAAAAAAAAAAAAATTCTGACAATTTTTCCGAGAATGATGCGCTAAAAAATAAAGGATTCTCCTGAAACTATGTCACTCTCAAGTATTTTTTATAGAAATCAAATTTATTCTTCGTGCCTAACAGCATCCAAAACGTCAGAGTTTTGTGTTCTCTCGGCGAGGACACCGCACGTTTAGGGGGTTAATCTTGTTAATGTTGCTGTATGCATTTTCCCCATATTAATATAACGTGTCATTTGTTTGTTTGTAAATAAAGAGAATGCTACTTCAGTTATCATTTGACTTTGTATTTGAGATCTTTATTTTGACCACCAGAGAGAGAGAGAGAGAGAGAGTGTAATTAAAATGTGAGGCCCATTTTACTAACTGGGAATTATTTCGTTTGAGCACATAAAGTGTTTAAATTCTGCATTTATTTAATCTCCTGGAAAAGAAAAATTAATCGATAGCATAAAACTCTATACCCCTTTTTTACGTAATTTTTGTAATTTATTCCATGTGTGTACGTCGGTATTTAAAGAATAGAAGCCTAGGACAGTGCTTTTGGGACACCTTGCCAGAATGCATAAGATAGACAGCACTAAAACAAGCAAGGAATGAAATTAAATCAGCATTATTTATCATAAAGGATCATAAAATTTAAGAACAGTCAAGAACCTAACACTTACATGTATTATAATAATATAAACGTTTTCTTTGAAATATGTGAAAGTCCATTTTATTTTATATGGAGATATTTTAAGGGTTTGTAAATGATTGGATTGTAATTTCACTAACCAAGCAAATTTATATTGACGCTTGACAAAAATTTTGAAGCAGGATTTGTCGACAGGTTTTCTACACATGAACTGTCACGGTGAAGAACTTTTCAAATGTGTTTGCCAGATAATACTGAAGAGGGAGAGAATAAAATGTTGAAAGTCGCACAAGGTTATAGATTTGAATTCCAAATATACTTTTTATGGAACAAGAAAAACAAACATGGCACATACAGGGATTTTGATACCACTTACAAACAGTATTTAAAATTTTGAAGTACAGTTATAATATGTTTGGCGAAGATTGTAAAACAGTTTCAGTAGGCGATTTCATGATAGATTACAATTCCAAAGATGTGTTTCATGGAACAAGAAAGAATTGATTCCTATTTTAACGCCCCACTCTCACCAACCTTAAAACATTGCCGCACTTAGGCAAGCTTTGCAGTCATGGGTCTCTAAGAGTTATGCACAAGTTTCAACACTCCCAAAAGAACTAGATGACAACTAAAGTGAACAAATGAGCAATAAACGCACCAGTTAAGGAATTTGAAGACATTTAATCATAAACCTAATTGAGTGGTGACCCAAAATAAATGAATAAGAAATGGAATGTTGCGCTTCCATGTTGTTCCAAATCGCATTTTAATTCAGAATTACGGTGGCCACATAAATCCAAAAAATCGACGTGGTAACTGCGTATGCTTAATTATCGGCACGTTGGCAAGAATCAGGGTGTTAAAGTAGAAATCAATCCAAGAAAGACAAACACGGCACCCTCATGGATTATGATGCGCATAGCAAATAGTATTTAAAACGGTGAAGTACAGATGGAATGTGCTTTGCGAAAATTATAAAACAGTTTTAGTCGACAATCTTGAGATAGATATTGATTCCAAAGATGTGTTTTAATGAACAACGGAGAAAAATACGGCACACTCATGAATAATGATACACTTTCCACCTTAATGGAATAAGGAAATAAAATAGGGAAGAACAATGGATTATGGTACGCTTTTAATCTGTAGCACTCTAGTGCATATTCAATATCTGAACGTATTTCACATTTTCTTACTTTTTTTGGACGTATTTATAAATTTAAAAAAATTCACAGTAGATGGCATTTATTGTAATCATTAACAAACTTTTGTCAAAAAATGGAATTATACCTCTTTAATAATAAAAAAAAAGAAAGAAAAAAGTAAAAGAAAGAAAAAGCGAAAAAAATCAGTCTCATATTCTCCAAATTCTCCAATACTTGTCGTTAAAAGATTATTACATGAATTGACGCATATTAAATATTAAAATACTGAGTAATATAATTTTGAAATCAGAACAAACGAAAATAAAGCTTTTAATTTCCCGGAAGATTACAATTTAAAGCAATTAGAAATAACACTCGTATACACATTGATGAGCATTTTTTAATTCGTGATTAATATTTCAAGCAATTATTGTTTTAAATTATAAGACAATATAGACAAGTTGTTCATATTGTATTTGTGTTTTGTATTTTATCTATTGTGGTTTTGTATTTTATCTATCAAATTAAAGGATAATATTGGTCTACAGTTGCATGCAAATAAAACTTTTTTTTTCTTCTCGGTGTTTTTTTTAGACAGGAGTGATATTGCGTATAAAACAGAATTGAAATCGCATACAGCGGGAGAAAGCTAAATCTGTTGTTTCAAAAGGTTTTTGGAAAGGACCCAGGAAACTTATCAAAAGGCTGAAAATATGAGTTCTTGGGACACACAAATTTAAAAAGCCTGTACGATCCCTGCTTATGAAAGAACGAAATTTATTTAATTTTGGCGTTAACTTAATTGTGACATTATCACAGTAATAGATTCAACTTAATCTTTTATAGCAGTGTAAGTTGCAGTGAGGCAAATGCTGAATTTCTTCCAAGACTGCAGGTTTCAAAAGAAAAACTCGTAACTAGTATTAAATGGGGTATATGTTCAGTTAAGACCTGTGAGTTTTTTTCTTTTGGAGCATGCTATATTATAAGTATTTGCTTCAAGGCAGCTTACATTTCAAAAAAAGAATCATTGAATCTGTTCATGTTGTGATGCCAAAATTAATGTGTGATTCCTATTTAAAAACGCAGAAATCATGTGTAGCTTTACCGCACATTCACTGAATGAATGGTTGAATGCATATTCAATTGTATATTCTGGATGCACAATTGTGAGTAGCCTTGCCCCATAATCATTGTGTAGGTTAAGCACACATTCAATTGTGCATCTCGAATACACAACTGAGTGCACGGTTATGAATAGACTTACCGCACATTCATTATGCAGTTTAATTGCACAATCAATTGTGCATCCTGAATGCACAAACTGAATGTACAATTATGTGCAACATCTGAGAGTGCACATACAGTGTGCTAGTATCCCCAGTGTACACTGTAAGTTCACAATCTTTTTAGTGAGTACTCAGCTTGTAGTACTTAAAAGAAAAGCCAGAATTAAGCGTGCTTCTGTAGAAATTATTTGCACTATTGAATAAATATAATTAAATTAAGCTGTTGGATCCTTTTTTTTCTCATACTAAATGTGTTAATCTGCATAAATTGAAATTCCAACTGCTCCAATTGATTAATCCTTCTCCAAACAAGATTATCCATTGATATTGCTATAGTACTTCTGCATCATTTGTTAATATATTTTACGTGTTAGCGTTAGCTTTCTAGCTTGTAACCATGACGTAAAACTTTGAAAGATAATGCACCTGGAACATTAGTGGATTAATTTAGCGTAGCTTACGGATTCCGGAATACGAGAAATTAGAAAGTTGGAGGCTTATAATGATAGCCGAAATTATAATCTGGAAACTCGAAAGCACTCTGAACGTTGTGTTATTAAAACATTAAATATAATATCATCAATTCTTACTGCTTCACCTAGCATAATTAAGTTACCAAGTGCAATCGGTTATTGATTACTTTACCTTATGGTTCCGTAAATGCATGATTGTAATATTTGCATACTCTGTATAGAGAATGCTATAATTTAAGCCTCCAGTCTCATATTGTAATCTGACTAAATGATCTGATTTTATGAAGGGGTGTTTAAAATTTTCTTTAGAAAAGATAATATTAGTTTTAAATTTTGATATTACGTGGGATTTTCGATAAGATGAGATAGATATACCTCAATACGAAAAGTATTCCTGGATGTCGAATATCTTTAACTGTGTTTGAAGAAAGTTATAAATTGTAGTTCACTCGCTTGAAAGCTTTCTTAATTACTTCAGCATTGTTGTCCTTTGAGTTCTAGCTTTAATTTCATACTAAAAAATTATACTTATCTGCATTTAAATATAAGTGTTAAACGAATAATTTTTAAAAATGCATCATAAAAAGTTTATTCTACGTATGATAATCTGTATTTTAGTTCAGTTATTGTCAAGAAGTGTTTTATGCAATATAATTTTTATTACTTACTTGAGAGGCACGGTAACCATCTATTTCCGTAGAAAATCCACAAAAACTGGTTAAAAGTTACACGTTTGAACATATTTTAAACATGCCCAGCAAACACAGCCCTATCGGATAAGTTTTGGGCCGACACTGGCATGCCGGCGCAGAATGTGCCGGGGCGACATCGCTCACGCGGTACCGAAAACGACAAAATTGCGTCCGCCTGGGCGTGTGTCGGGCCGAAAGGATGGGGTGGTTCTGGTTCGGTGTCGGCAAACACGATAACGGCGTCGGCCCAGCCCTGTGCCACTTTTGAACCAAAACCATTACGTTTTTGGTGTGGTATCGGCAACGACAAAATATCGAAAACCGGCCAGCACCTTATTGATTCCCAAAATACCCTAATTTGCTCCGTAGTTAGTTCTCTAAAGTATTAATCAACAAATTAAAGAAATAATTATTATTATTATATAAATGACTTTACACCACAACGACTAAATTTATTAAAAATACCTAATTAGCAAATTATTTTGTTTTTAAGAAAATATTTGATGAATTTAAGAAGGAAAGCTTAAGAAGGAAAGAAATTTTTTAAAATTAACCGTATTATTTTTTTATGCATCAGCCAATGGTTTACTTTTTTTAAACGTGTTACTATATGTTTATCAGACCATATACATTTTTTAAACAACATATTAGGCTCAACTAGACAATGTTCCTTTTTCTCTTCCAAAAATTTTTTAGAAGCCAAGAAAATTTATAATTTTCTAGAACCAAAGATTATAAATAAACATTCATGCAATGCTAAAAAAAGAGAGAAAAAAAATATTAAAGTTATACAACATGCTTTTTTAAAAAATGTTTTAATTTATTTTTTTGTTAAGTTATGTCATAATACAAAATAAAGTTGACTTTTGATTTTATATATTATTTTAAAGAAGAATGTAAACAACATACGTTAAAAGAAATTAAAATATTGGCTGATTCTACAAATAAACGGTTAATTTCATAAAAACGTTTTCTCTTCAAAATAATTAAACATTTTCATTTACAAACAAATTATTTTGTTTATACTTAATAACTAAGTATTTTGTATATTTCAAAATTAGCCCCAGTGATGTAAAGTAATTTATATAATAATAATAATTATTTTTAATAGGTTGATTAGTGCTAAACTATATATGAAACTAATACGTATTAATAAAACCATGTTTATTATTAGAAGATACTTACTTTAAGTAAATATTTTATATATTACTGAATTTTCATAGGATTATCCTTTAGTAGAAGAAAGGAACAGAATATACTTATTTTTTTCTGTTGTTTTGAGTAATATGAAATTAAGTACTTAAGTAAATAGACACATTTTTCAATGCAGTATGTAAGTTATTTATTAAAAATACCCTCCTGCTTGTTTATTAATAGTTTCCAAGTTTGCTTATTTGAATTATAAATTTCATTTTCGCATTATTTAGAAATAATTAGCAGTTTTGAACTACATCTTATTTTAGTAGTCCCTGAGATAACATAAAAAAATCTAGCTAAGAAAAAATACAAATTCTTAATATATACTTAAAAATCAACTTACCCCTTTTTAACTGTCGTGAGAACTTAGCAAAATGAAAACCAAAAAGCACTAACCACATTTAGACAACTTTAAAATTTTTGTCTAGTTGAGGTTAATACCAGTTAGTCTTTAGAAAAAATCACAGTTTATCCAGAGAAAACTACAGCAAAGTCCGATCTAACTGACGTAAGAACTTAGCCTATTTAAAACTAAAAAGCACTAACCACATTCAGACTATTTTAACATTTTTGTCTAGCTGCAGTCAGTGCCATTTAGTCTAGGAAAAAAAAAAAATCGCAATTTATCCAGAGAAAAATGCAGCAATCTCCCATCTTCATTGCTCTGCAAGCTCAAAATTCACGTTACTGAAAAGTTTACGTTGCGAGATGATTTCTGTTACAGCCTTGGAATGGAATGGACAAGCAAACGAAAAAAAAAAAAAAAAAAAAAAAAAAACCACCAACTTCCGCTCTTCGATTGACCATGAATAGGGACCCAAATAGGGAAAGGTCCATTTCGTCTTCCTGCGTAATACTGTGGTTCCTACAAGGGGTGGAAAGCTCTTAGGAATGCACCCGTCCCCCCCTCACCCCCCCCCCCACTGCGCCTTTATGTGTACGCGGACACGGGGTAGTTGGAAAAGAAAGTCCGAGGGATTTTAGCTTTTAAATTATTCACTTTAAATTAGATCGCGTGGAAAAAAACAAAACAAATTAGTGTTATTCTGCTGCAAAATAGTTTATACTTCAATATCTGCAATGAATTAATCAATTAATTTTTAGAAAGATAAAGTACTATAATCAGCAAAAAATGGTCACTTTTATTCATTTTTAAGGAGATAAGAGCATTAAATTTTATTTAATTTGTAACAGCATTTTACAATGCTGTAGCAAAACATGATTTTGGCGTAATTTATACTATTATTTTATTTGAACAGAAACATGACAAACAAGTTGTTCAAATAAATGCTATTAAATTAATTATTCATAGTGATAATTTTAAAATGAAACTATTATTATTTTTTTCAATTTATAATTATTCAGTATAGTGAATTAAAACTTTTATTTATTTATTTAATTTTATTACTATTATTATTATTATTAACAACAGTAGCTAATGTATTATAAAAAAAAATTCCTTAACTATAAATTATACTGATATTTTTTATTTTTATGGAAATACTAATGAAAAGGTATTTTTTCTACTATTTTAATCCAATTTAATTTCAGAAAGTTTTGTTGTTTTGTGTTTTTTGTAAGGCAAAAACACAGGAGTTAAGCCTTAGGGCGTCGGTGCCCTGAGCGTAAGAAGGCTTCTAGCGTTTGTTCCAATATATAAAGCAATTAATAAGCAATAAATTGGGGTTGAACAGTAGTTATAATAATTATTTGTTCCCTAATTTTATAAAAATCAACCATATTTCCTTCATTTTATAAATATTAGATAATGTTTTGAATTTATATAAAATTTATAAAATATCCCCAATTTTTGTTCCAGAATTGGGGATACAACGGTGATTTGTCCTCAATTCTATGTTAAAAAATCTGGTTAAATTTATATAACTCATATTCATATTACATCTGGAGAAAATCACCCAACATCCAAACTGTAAATTGACAGATGTGCGGTAGACCTGAACCCTGGACCTTCACACTTGAACCAGCAGCGGATCCAGAAAAAAAATTCTGGAGGGTGCACAAGACAATTTTTGTTACATTTTCTTATAGAATGACTTAAATTTACAAAACAAGTCAATGCTCTATAGTGTAAACTTCATTCGTCTGGGGGGGGGGGCTCTGGATCCACCAATGACTTCAACCATATTCGGTGTCTTATCCACTCGGCCATGGTGGGCTCCTTTTGTGAACTTTTAAAATGCAGCGTTTAATGTTCTGCATTGTATGTATTTTATTTTTAATTAATTAATTAATTAATTTTATTATTATTTTTAAATTGGAAGTACTTAACAACTATCACTTTATATAAAATGAAAATTATAGTCATATAATTATTTCAGAGTTGTGAATAACTAGACAGAAACTGCCCCAATTGAGGGGTGGGGGTGGGCGCTTAGAAACCCCTTCAATACTAAGTCATAAAAAACTGGTTAACTTATCTAATGCATATTCACAATACATCTGGAGGAAATCACCAACATCTAAACTGTAGATTGACAGATGCGCGGTAGACCAGAACGCTGGACAGGATCTCAGGTAAATTAACCAGATAGAATGATTGCCCCCTTTCCCTCCTTTTTTTCGCATGTGAAGGAGGCACTTGAATCCAACGGACTCAAAACATTGTAAATAGTAAGTATTGAAATCATAAATTAAAAAGAATTAATATAACAATATATATGTGCTGCTTGTGCTGGCTTTATACCGTTCAGTTTAGAAATTACACTTCTGGACCGATATCGGTTTTGACGTTTGGTGCAGTACATCGCCAAAATCACATGTTAACCCTAAAAGGCTAGCCGCTATCGGACCGTTGCATGCCCGAAATCAACTTTTATTTGCCTACGCCAAATCGTTTTGCCAGCACAGAACCGACACCGTCCCAATTACCATTATGCCAATGCCGACATCGAAACGGTACTGCCGATGAAGGCCCATCCCTAACCCGATACGGCTGTGTTTGCTGGGTGGTTTTCACTGATCAGTAGTCTGTTACAAGATAAAGCATAAAGATTATTTAAAATTAAGACAATGTAACGGTAAAGTTCTGTTTCTGCCCAATATTCAGAAACTCATGTTATTGCTTTCTAACATGAGTGTTTGAATATTGGGGCCAACGCATGAAATTGCAAGCAAAACATTTACCTTTTCAGACAGTGCGGCCGCAATTGAGGACACAAAAATTAGCTATACTACCGCGCAGGATGGATGTCCTAATTTTCGCATATAAAGAGATATAAATTTTCCTTAAACAGTTTATAATCATAACTTTATTTTTCATTACAAATTTAATATTTATTATCAAAAGTAAAACAATATAACTCGTTTGAAAGGGTTAATTAATGCAGTGTTGTACCGCATCAAAAGTTTTTAAACACTCCCCAGCAAACACGGACTTATCGGGTAGGGGACAGGCCGGCATCGGCTATAACGGTTCAGCTTCGGCATTGGCATGGTGGTAATTGGAGCGATGTCGGTTCTGCAACGGTAGACTATGCTGGAGTTGTCAAAAGAAAGCGGGTTCTGGGCACTCAGCTGTCCACAATCAGCTATCTTATAGGGCTAACAGGGTTAGCAGGTGGCGTCGGAAAAGTTCTGTGTCAAAGGATAAAACCGATATTGGCCAAAAAATTCTTTTATAATCGGTTCTTTTAACATTATTTTATCTTAAAATTGCTTGTTTAATATCAAATGCTTAAGTTCACGAAATACTTTTTTTCCATCATAAGAGAAGTTAAACAGAAAAAATAAATGATA
Source organism: Cheiracanthium punctorium (assembly GCA_038373885.1). Taxonomy (NCBI): domain Eukaryota; kingdom Metazoa; phylum Arthropoda; class Arachnida; order Araneae; family Cheiracanthiidae; genus Cheiracanthium; species Cheiracanthium punctorium. The sequence goes on from JAWZYV010004889.1 coordinate 994,513, forward strand.
ACATTTGCACAATAAAAAACTATTACACATTTTTATTGTATACTTTTATTAAAAGAAATTATATGCATATAATTTTAGCTTTCATCTGCTAGTTATAAGGAAAACACATCGTAGGGAAACATATCTCGTAAGGAAAAATATCTTAATTTTAAAAATAATGAAAGTAAGCATAATTATTGTTTCATAAAATTTATTTGAATACCAAACACAAAAACTTTCTCAAGACAAAATTTACCCACTAAAGAAATTTATTTGTATTTCAAAAGAGTTATGAACATTTTCCTCGTACTTGAAGTATTTCTGTTATTAGAATTCTCAGAATAATATGAAGTTGGGATCCCATTTCCACAAATATTTGAGTTATGTCCAAGCCTCATCTTGAAGTCTGTCCCAAAGAAAGTAATTACTCGTGTCTGATTTGCAAGTTTATTGAAGATGTCATTGAAATTTTAATATAGAAACGCTTTAATTCTAAGGATCAAAAATCAAAGGTTTTGTTCTGTGTCTTTCTATTAAATCTGTTATTATACCAATATATCCGATTTATTATTTAATATAAAATTTCTTTTGACTCTTGTGTAGCACTACGGTTTGTCATTTACAAAGAATCAGTCGATACTTCTAGTTATTTAAAGATAGGAGAAATTTCAAAACACATCTTGTAAATTTATCATAGTCATTTTTAAAATATTCTAGTGCGAACTAATTCTTTTTTTTTGTATGTACAGGTAGTGTTCGATAGTGTTATTTTGGGCTCCAGATTTGGCTAACTGTTGCAGAAATTTAAAAATTTGCTTCTTGTAACTAAATTATGAATAATAAATGAACTCACAATATCAAAGAAGAAAACAAAATTGCAAAAGTATTAAGATTTTCGCTGCAGATGCAACGCCAGCACGCTAGAGTCCCGAGAGTAAGCCAGATTTCCTATTTCAGTTTTGTGCCTAATTGATTATTTTTCAAAAAAACACGCAGTTTGTAGGAAATATGAAATTATGAATCTTTTTGACATGAATCATTTATTATTAAAAACGATATTTTTATATGAAATTGTCATAAGAAATTCAGCTTAGTACTCTAACACTTTTTGGATCGGCATTGATGTACCAATTCTAAATTGAAAACTTTCAATATGCCTTATAAATGTAGTTCTACAAGATCAGATCAAGTTCTGTGGTATTATTTATTCTTAACAGAAAAAAAGAACTCAGAAGCTTTTCGGAGGATATCATTAACGATAATAACGATATTCAATCATGTGGATAACATTTTTCGTTGCATTATTTTGCATTAAAGGTCACATTTTATGTACAAATAGGTACTTACGTATTATCCTGGCAGTCCTTCCCACCAAACTATTTTTTCGTCAAATGAGCTGGCAAACTGTTGCCAAGAGTATTCCAAACCATCAATAATTTCACGCGTAGGGCATTTATCTTGAGAAATATCGCTCATCTTGGCAGACTGCCGGGATAATACGTAAGTACCTACAAATAACTTAGTTTCATCTTAAGAAAATATTTCTTTTTTATGTTTGAAAGGCACAACAGCAGTTTTACTCTGAAGCTCTTTAATTTTCCTTCAACGTGTAATCGGTTATAATTTGCAATAGAAACAAACGAAAAATGATTTGTATCATAAAATTTAGATTTTGAATTGGAGAGTAATACATTTTATGTGAAACTTAACCCATTTGTGCACAGATATTTTTGCGACTTTCTTCGATTTTTGCTGATACCAGCAATAATAGATAAATTTCTAATGTCAACTTCTTGAAAAAGGGATAATTTCTTTCAATGTGTATAAAATTTGAAACGGCAACATCTTACTTGGTCATGTTAAAATAATTTGTGGAGTTGAGGTTTAGTACTCTTGAATAAAGGATAGGAAAAGTAAATAAAAATTTCGACAGATACCGAAAATGCCGTCCGGAAAAAGGGATGCTAGGCACAAGTGGGTGGAGAAAAACTCGCATTACACCTAAATTTTAGTTTTTTTTTTCCCTAGAATGCATTTCCTCTCCCAAATCTAACACCCTCATTTCAGTGAATACACTATATGGTCATATGGGGAATTAAGTGTCACTCTGTTTCCGGGCAAATAAGGGTCACTCACTTTAAAACATTAAAATAAAAAATTTTAAGTTAAATTATGACAAGTCATGCTTAAACATTCTATTTTCATATATCAAGTTCAAAATCAATCTAACTATAAAGCAAATAAGAGAAAAAAATACTTTTTGACACTACTACAAAAACATCTTCAAAAAAGATTGTCCCTGTTATTGGCACAAATTTGACTCATAATTTCCCTATCAATAACTTAAATAAAGTTAATAATAATTCAAAAATGGTAAAGTGAATATTTGAATAATTTCTAACTTATCTATGCTTAATTCATGCCAAATTAAATCATTTTATCTTTCATACTTTAAAAAATATTAAGATGTTTTTTTTCGACCCATAATCCCGTATATGGTTTGAGAAGAATTCTACAGGCGTGTTTTTTCTTCTTGTTTGGGGATAGTCCAGATAAGTATAACAATGAAAATGTTATGTGTGTGCTTTCATTTTAGATCAACTGTAAATACAGGTAAATATTAAGTACAGGTGTGCATTTTTTTGTTAAATTACACATGTTTATAAATATGTATATAAATATATGCCATATGAATAAAAAAACATTTTCTGAATTATATAATTAATACTATTTTATTTTATTCTTTAAGAAGAATAGGTGATTTACAAAACTCGGAGAACCTACAGCGACTTGCAGTAGCAGATAGGCGAGTGAATATATGATTTGCAGTTATTGGAAGTAGAGGGTCTCAGGAGATTCTGTAACATTTCAGAACCCCGTTTTTTGTTCCATACCAGTCTTCAACTGCTTCAACACGTGTTGTTTTGAATTCTTTTAGACCGGTGGGTGATCGGGGCTTGGGAAAGAGCATTTAGATTAACTTAAAATAGTGATTTAAACTTTTCAGGAAGAGGTGGAGAGTTGGGTAGTATTAAATTGCCATATTTTCGTAAAAATTTTAAATCCTGTATATACATACTTTACATACATACCTGGGAAGCACACGGATCAATAACAAAAAATGTATGTTCAGAGGATTTTCAAAAACTGTATTTTTACTTAAAATAAACAAAAAAATTTTTTTTATATATTTATTTGTACAGTGTGCTGTCTATAGCGAAAAGCGCTGATACTGATCAGAATGCTGCCAAATTTTAAAGAAACCTTAAGGAGATTGTCGGAGGGATATATAATTAAACTTAGTTCGAAAACTCACCACCAGGTGGCGTTTTATAACTTTTCAGTGAGAATAAAACAGCCAAATGCACATTATCAAGAATACAACAATGACGTGGTTGGGAAACACATATTTTACGCTTCTGCGCGGTGGGAGAAAATCGCATATTTACAGCTTTAACATGGTAAAAGGGGATCTTGGAGGGATCTTTTGAACAATTTCTTGTCCACGAAAAATCTGTCTTCTCTGATATTTCCTGCAAATTCTGTAGCATTCTGATTTGTAGGTTTTGCTGTACTGCGCTCTGAAGAGAAAAACTTTAATTATGAACACCTTGTACATACGCATTTTGGAAAAACTTAATATTTGAAAGAAAATTTTAGCAATATTTTCGAAAGTATATTCTTACTCGTACTTGTGTCATGAATACAACGTAATGAAAAAAAAATCATGCATTTCTTTAGAGATTTTAACAAATCCTTTTCATTTTAAAACGTCAAATATTCAAATGCAAAGCAGATTATATTTATGCTCCTCAAGATTCCGAAAATATCCATCATATACCTTTCATGTATCTTCTTGATATACTTTCAAATAATAACTGCATTTCCGAGACTATCTCCTTTTTAAGCACTTCAATTCCACGCTCATAGAAATTCCAACTCTAAGATTTAGATATATATTCACTTTTATAAGCTTTCTTAGACATAAGCTACAGATAGCATTTTCGCTCTGAATCTTGATTTAAAAATGCAGAATTGTGGAACTCAGGTGAATAAAAATATAATGTAGAAATGGGGAGTAGATAATCTGCACATATCATTATTTTTGCTCGCAAGCTAATTTTTTTTTCTAATCTCCTTCGATGAATAGAACATGGTGATATGTATTTTTTGTCCGCTGTATATTGCAAAAAAATACTTATTCATCATTTTGTTAAATAAAAATAATATAGTTTGAACATCTTTCCATATTATCCCTCAAGTATCCAGAAATTATAATACCATTTTTGCCATAAAATGCAATTTGTATTCTTTATCATGTAAAAAAATAAGTCTGAATGGAATAATCTCTTAATTCACATCTTTTATTATGCTACTGTTAAAACATACCTGAAAATTATATCCTGATGCCACGACAAGAAATATATTTCAAATCATATTAAGTATAAAATCGCATCACCTTAAAATTATATATTCTTAATGCCTAACAAAGAACATGGTTATAAATGCATCATAAAAATATATTGCTTATGTTTATGCTTAAGCATGAATGTTTTCAAGAAGCATTTTTTTAAGTTTTTGAAGAGCATGGTGAATTTAGATACCTACATAAAATCAAGCGTCATTATTTTCTGCATTTAATAAATACACTAAAGGTCGACTGCACTTAAATATTTGTTAAGGAGCACAAACCGTTTCAGATGGGTTTTTAGTGTTTGCTAGCACAGATTTTTAGAAATTAAACTGAAAATACAAACTATTCGTTTTGATTGTATAGCATTTATTTTAAATATTCATAATATAGGAACGCAAATCATTCTACAAGATTGTATGGCATTTATTTTAAATATTCATAATATAGGAACGCAAATCATTCTACAAGATTGTATAGCATTTATTTTAAATATTCATAATGTACCAACGCAAATCATACAAGTACATTGTATTTATGTATTTCAACAATCTACGTACTTCCTAATTTGTTTATTTTAATGATATTTTCATGACTTTGTGATGAATCTAACAATAAATGTGTTGAATTAAAATTTAACAAACTCACCATGATTTTGTATAGTTACTTATTTTGTACTGTTTACTATATGGCTGCTTACTTTACAGCTACTTATTTTGTATTGTTTACTAGATATAGCTATTTATTTTGATATTTGTGGTATATATATATATTAAAAACTTATGTGCTAAGATCAGACGACACATCACAAAAACTATAGGATAACTTTGGAAAATTATAGCTTAAAAAATTTGGAATGTAAATTTTAACAAGAAACATTTGAAAATATTAAAAATAAAATGTTCAGGTCCTTCAGACTTGATAGGTTATCTGCAAAACAACTTTACAGACTTTAATGAAATTAAATTTGAAAATATGTTGTTAAAATGTGCTCAGACACAAGAAATAAAAATGAGGAATATAGCATAAATAAATGCAATAAAACAACCCTTTAACAGTTATACACCACGCACTGATTCAGATTGCACGCTGAGTCTGATAGTAAGAAACAGTGGTTACAGTCAAATTAAAAAAAATAATTAGTAGTAGTATGGATTCTTTTTACAGATATACTGGTTTTGGGGGGTATTTTATTTCATAGGGTGATCCAGAATTAAGTGGGTACCCGGGGTAAAATGGGTATATTTACTTTTTTGTTTTCACTTTACTACACAAATTTTTTTTAATGAAAAATATATGATTAAAATGCTCACATATCTGGTAACAATTTAACTTGTTAAAAAAAATCTTTAACACATTAATTCGGATTAGAAGCCATTTTGTTTTTCATAAGATAGAACACTGTGTTTTGAGTGGCTGACAAACTTCTTTCCATAAAAAGTTACAGGGAGAATTTTAGATATCTATTTGAATTTTATAGAAGAAAGGGTATCCTAACAGAAAACTAAAAACTAAGTAAATATTTTTACTCATAAAAAAGTTATACCATGTTTAGTTACATGGGGGTAAAATGGGTATAGCTAGTATTTTTGATAAAGTAATTAAAAAACTTTGTAAAAAACACACATAAGAAGTAAAAGGAAAGAGGATCCCTTTTCCTTTTACTTCTTATGTGTGTTTTTTACAAAGTTTTTTAATTACTTTATCGTTTAACACCAGTATTTTGAGTGTTTTTTCAGTAGTATTTTTGAGTTTGAGGTGTGAATGTATGAAAACTGAACAAAATCGAAAGGCCTTCAAGAGCAAATTTTGACTAGGGTAAAGTCATTTAATTCATAAAACTGGAATAGAATGAATCCTTAAAAGATGGTTCAGAGAGGGTCGATTAAAGAAAGTGGATAATTCTGTTTTTCTTTCTCTTTTGAAGCAGCTTTTTGAAAATGCGTCTGAGAAAAATGAAAATGGCAAGTTTCCGAAGACGTGGGATTTTTCTATTCATCAGAGAATCAGTTCAACATAGGATTGTTGTTCATTCAAACTCATTTCATATTCCTATCCAACCATAATAGAATCCTGGTGCTTCACAACAAACTTCAACTGAAACAGATAATACTCTGCTATATCTCCTTCGAAACAGCTAAAACACGCAGTCGTAACTACCATTTCTCCACATACATCTTGTAGCACTGGCGAGGCTATAAAAAGTTCACAGGCGGAACTTAAGACAGTGCAAAGGTGGGAGAAGTTTTAACTACAGAACAGGTTGCTGTAAGATTTTACATCGAAGAACAGTAAAGGACACCCAAAAAGGCATAAAAAAGACAAACAGTAAAAATAAACGAAACTATCAATGAAAATAGAAGGTGAGTTGGTTCTCCTTGCAGTGAATACGGCGATTGGTGATAGGGTGGAATGCACCAGTGCAGAGAACTGTTGCACATTGGGCTGCTCTCGGAACTATTTACACCATGCTAAACGGGTTGCAGTGTTTGCTGACAAAACATCAGGTTTTCTTATAAGCAGCCAATTTCTGAAAAAAAGTTCCCCTTGTGACTCAGTTTCACGTCCGAGCTCAGATGTTCGAGCATTCCTGTAATGCTTCACTCTATGCAATGAACCTCGATACCCGTTCCGCGGACCGGTGCAGGTCCATAGATCTAATATTACCGGGCCACCCAAGGAACATTAAATTATTTCTATTTTATTTACTGTGTTGTATTTCTCTCGGGTTTCGACTTCAGTCGGGTTTGTGCTAATTTATAATTTTTAACAGAAGAAATCTTACAACTATTTTAAATTTGCTTATTAAGCATTTTAAGGTAATGAATTAAAGTTGCAGTGACTTAAATCCCTATTGCCATTTCTGAAAACCTGTGTGTGTGAAGTGGTATTTTCTGCCGCAACAGAAACCAAAACAAACCAACGGAAAAAACAGGACATAAGCAACACACTTCGGGTGTCATTGTCTCCTATTATGCCAAGATGGAACATAATAGTTGCAAAGAAACTAGTTCAGGGTTCTCATTGATTTAGTGTTATGGTAAGTTGAAATATTAAGTCACCTTATATTAATTTTTTGTGTAATTGAATTTTATTTCGAAGGCATGTTTAAATAAAATAAAATTAAAATTATTAAATAAAAATAATCTAAAGTATAAACAATCAATGTCCCTTCTTCTTCCCTCCGCAGCGGGCCGCAACAAAATTATCAAATGTTGACCGGTCCGCGGCTATAAAAAAATTGGGAAGCACTGCTGAAATGTACAAATGACGATCTTGTATGCCGGTCGTTTCTCTTAGTCAGCATTCGACAGACTTTTTTTAGGTGAATCCCTTATTCTGAAACTGTTTTTAAAAGTTGAACATTTTGCTCGACGTTGTATTGAACTCCTTACAAATATGAACTCAAAACTTCCTGCTTTGAAACTTCTCATGCACACAATTTGGCACTTTATTCCATAAGCATTAATCTTAATTTTGGCTGACGAATTAATTTTAATACAATTCTGAAAAAAAACTTTAAAAAATTCGGTGAGGTGCGCCAAAGAACTAAAGACGGACTTTGCTAAGTTCGCAGATAAGGCCTCTTCCATTGTTGGATCCATCAACGTACACGTATACGCGTATGCATTCTTCACATAAAATTTGTATGTTAGTTTCGGAACAGTATTTTAGCATTTCATTTAGTTCTTTGCATGATATTTGATAAAATATGCAATTTTTCGACAAAATAAACATTTTTATATATATAAAGGGTGGTTATAATTAAACGTTCCCTACAAACAACATTCTACAACTGAAATGAGTTAGCTGTTTGCAACCAAATTTGGTGTATGGAGTGCACACGAAATGCGTTAAAAAAATGTGTTTTTTTTTTTTTAATTTAGTTTTAAAAGATGCGCTTTAGACGGCGTTTGCATGGTAAGTTCAGCACAGAAAATGACTCATATTATTTAATAGTTTTCTATTTTTTTTAACAAAAAATACTTTAAATAATTAACAAGGCAACTTGACATACGCATTTAAGTATAAATAAATTAAGTGACAATATTTGCAACATTTTCCCTAAAGTAGTGTTTTACTTTTCGCTTCATTTTAGTTGCGTAAATATTAATCCATTCAAAATCGAATACTAGTATTTCTTCTATATGGTATTTATAGTAATTTTATAAAAATTCATCTAAAATTAATACTCAAGGAGCATACTGGTGAAAGTTTGCGAAAATGATAATTGGAGAAAATGAATTTTGATGTTTACGTTTTCAGAATATACATTGAGCATTTTAAATAGTTTCGCAATATTGTGAAGACTTAAAATTATGCAAAATGATATTTTTCGTCGCCAGTATAGTTAAGCAAGTAGTTGTAGACATAACTGTCTTAAAAAAGGTAGGGTTTTCAGTTCGATTCAACTGATTTTGTCGTTTACCATCCCCTTAAGTTAAAATTCAATTAACAGCGCGCCGCACTATTTACGTGCATATTGATGAAATCCATGTACTCATGCGATTTTCGCAATTTCAAAAATGCGCACCGTTTTGTATTTATTGAAAAAAAGCAATTCAATTATTAATATATTTTTGTAATTTACTCAGTCTTAAATCTTCATTATATTGTCAGAATAAAACATTCATGACAAAAATAGATTTCTTGCTCCGAGAAAATATTTAAAAAATGTATATATATATATATATATATATATATATATACGGTCTTACAACATACATTTATGACAAAAGATTCTGTTCCTATTATAAATCACTGAATGCTTCAAATACAAGGAAAAGATACTGCTTGATAAATTGCAACCACAGTTCCGCAGTCACCCACATTCTAGGAACCCTTGTAAATCCTGCGAGAATATGAATTTTCGGAGATGTAATGTTTACGTTCCGCTGCCTCCCCAAAGATGTGGGTTGTCTTCACTAGAAAGTGTATGACACGTCTGGTGAGATTGATAGTTGTTGCGTCATGCGGCCGTAAAGAACGATTGAATATAAGAATTTTTCCCCCGTGACAATTAAATTAATCTATCACTCACGTATTTCCTATAGTTGCTTTTTAGTTTTTTTTAAAGCATTTTTCATATGCTTATATAAAAAATCATTGAAAGAAAGCAATAAGATTGCTCCCGTATTTCATCTCGGCAAAATATTCAATACGGTTTATTTGATGAAAAATAAGTATTTAGTATTTGTTATTTTTTATTTCGTGGCATTAAAAGGTTTCTATTTAATTTTTAAATGCTTAAAATGATTTAAAGTTGACTAGTATAGAAAAAAATGTTCAGACAGTAAAAAATACACATCTATTTAGTATACTTATATTCCATCAGATTTTTCGTGTATAAAATATTGATTTAATGGATAGACTATTTTTTGTAGCAGCATGTTCAAGATATTTTTGTTCTCCCATCAAGAAAAACTGAAAATTAAATTATATTAACAATGTGTTCGAAATATTAAACGTCATCTTTTAGGGGGAAAACTGGGCTTACAAGTTGTTTCATTCCCTTAGATGTATAGGTTGCTTCATTTGTACATAAACTACAAAGAGGAGTAAAATGTTTGTTGCATTTATACAAGTAGTTGATCTTACATAACAGTGTTTTCACTAGAGTGCGAGAACGCGAGAATCTCGCATTTTTTTCTTTTTCTCGCATTAAAAAAATATTACTGCGAGAAATTCGCGCATCCTACAAATCGTTTTCTCAAAGAGTGCACTCAAGAGAAACACTGAGTGCAAAAGTGGATTCTCAAGAACTAAAGTCTATGAAAGAAAGAAAGAAGGGCTCTGGGGGTTCCTGGGAACATTGTGATCTGGGGGATCTTAAACTGGATTACTTTTATTGCATGTACCTGTGTTTGATTTAGACTTGGAGGTCCAGTTACACTCAATAAAAATAACTAAAAATCATAAAATATCTTGATTTTGGGTATTTACCTTACAGAGGAATAAATACCCATTTATAAATACCTTACCCACGGGTTATTTACCAAAACCCAAATCTATTAGCAAAAATTTCTCACCCATTTTTTAAAAATCTCACTCAGTTTGGGGAAAGCGTGACAAATTCTCACTCGCTTATTTTTCTGTAAGGAAAACCCTGCATAATTCGGGTGTGCTGATTTCAAATCTGAAATTAGTTTTGTTTTGAAAGCAATAGAATTTTTTAATTACATTTTTAGTTTAGTTTAGTTAATTTTTGCACGAACGCACAAGGTTATAAAATCATATGGATTTATATTCATACATATAAATTGACTTATGGCATAGGCAAAAAGTCACTATAATACTTGCAGAAATAGGTGCGAAATAGGATGCAGTCATCAAATAAGCGAAAACTCGCAATGACTGAGTCAATGGTACTATTTAGGCAAGAATTTGCGCTTGTAATTCTTTCGTTTGTGGACTTGATCTCTTTTGATGGTCCAGCAGAAGTGTGGCATCAAATGTTTGTCCCAGCGCTCTTCCATCGTTTTGATACCTTAGTCGGAGCGCCCTCCCTGTTCATCTACAACCATAAGATTCTCGGAAAATCGGTCAAGGTGACTAAACAGATGAAATATTGTGTCTTTGAACAAAACCAATAAGTCTTATTTAAACATCTACATCTACTTGAAGAAGCATCGGACTGATGCAAACCAACATCTACTACAAAAAGCACTTGTTTCTTCCTTTAACAATAACACTTAGAGAAAAAATCGTATGGCATTACCTTATTGCATCATAAACACAAAAGTATTAAATCCTTTTTCTTGGGGGTACGCCCTACATACCAGAGAGATGGCAACATTTAGTTGTTGCTCAAATGAATTTTCAAAACTTTGTCTACGATCTATATTATTAAATTATTAAATTGCATTAAAACTGCAGCTTGTAGAGAGAATCCGTTTACAAATTTGAAATCAACGATGCGAAAGTATCTAACATCTGTTAAAAAGTCCCATGCAACAAAAAAAATGTTCCCCAGTGTTATAAATTATTCCGTTTTTTTTCAAAAATAACTACATTTTTTATGTGAACGGATTGTATTTTGAAGGTAATATAATTTTTGTTTGAATTATGCAAAAATATCGGTTTTATCCGAACAGGTTAGATAAAACAGATATATGTGTAGAAAATATGAAAAAAATATTAGTATTAACACTGAAGTATTTATTTATAACATTAAATTATCACAGTTAACTTGTACGGGATGTTTATTTAAAAACGCAGAACATAAGTTTTGAATAGTGTATTTCGAAACTTACATTGTAAATTATGTTAATTCATCAGATTTAAATAAAGAAATTTAAAAAAAAAGAAAAAAGAAAAAAAACAATTATTTTTATGTTCTTCGGCTTTGCTACGTATTAATAGTTATTATTTACAGTGTATAGGTATTGTAACTCTTTTTACAAGGATTCTGACCTGGAACATACATCGTTAAACAACACAAGTTTGGTCATTTTTGGTGTCAGCTTCATGTATTATGATATTGTTTTATAGCTAAAGTTATTTTTTCATGTTTTAATAGATTTTTGCGTAGTTGAATAAAACAGTTTCCATTTAAGAATTTTTTCTATTTCTTTTTTCCAAAACTATTTCTATCTAATAAAATATAAGATTAACTGCTTGCCTGCACCAACATGGTCTATTAGCCACCTTCTTTCACACAAATCATAAATCATCATCATTTAGATCTGCCATTAGAGATTCATCAAACGGCTTAGGTAATGAGTTTAGTAAGAAGGGAAGAATCGGAGTTAATTGAAGGTAGTCAAGCAAGAAATTTATAGAAATACTAGCTGCGTGCCCGTTCTTCGCACGGTAGGAAACGAAAATTTTCCTTACATGTGTAATTCGAATTTATTCGTGATGTGGAATTTAAAAAAAAAAAAGAGCAAAATTATTTGACTCTTAATGTAAAGTTTGTGTCATGAGTACTAACCTGATCATTGCAGTATAATGACTCAAAAAACTACGTCAGTGTCATTCACTATCAAAAAAGTGGAAAGCTTAATGGTTTGCAGAGAACTCCTGGCTTTCAAAATGTCTTATTTCAACATAATACTGTTTTTTAGGCTCAAGTTGTAGCATTAAATACCTAAGACACTACATGAAATGGAGCACCATTTATTTCTTTCCGAACATGTACCATATAAGGAAAGTATTGTAATCATGAAAAAATTCGACTTCGAGATTTTAGTGTATTTACACGTTTTGAGGTCTTCTGAATTCATTTATGCTATTTTCAAGAGATGTTTTTTAAAATAGCTGCGCACCCGCTCTTCATACGGGAAGAAGGGAATATTTTACTACTAAAATCATATCTGCATGTGACAAAACAGAATTTCATTTTTAAAAAAGTTCAAGTAATCTCCTCTGTTGAAATTACTGCGGGATATATTAGCGCAAATTAGAATTACTTTTCATTTAGTTGGTGTAAGACAACCGTTGAAAAAGGATAAACACTTTTAATTTCATGAAATATTTATTAACGTGGTACATTGCGATTTATTCATATTATCTTTACAAATCTAATAATACTACCTATTACGTACATTAATACTATCTATACTCGCTTCTCCCTCTTCAAGGCTCCCTTAAAAGAAACAGCTTAGATTATTTGGCCTCAATGGGATCTTGTGATTCTGTGGCGATTCTTTGCAATTTACGCATTAGCATAAATAATAATCATTTCACATAATGGTTGCCATTAAAGAAACTCTCCATATATATTTAATTTATACATAGTTTTATAAGATTGGCGTATTTAGCGCCGCAAACCATTTCATCTTACTGTGGGGAGAAAATATCCAAGGGGTGCCATTTTAAATATCCATGTATCTAATATAGCGATATTTTTTATATCCTTCATAGTCCTGTCTCCTGAAAAACATCAAACTGTGTAATCTCGAGGAGCTACTTATTCCCATTTTAATTGTGACAGGGCGTTAGAGTTGCAGAGTTTACAAATTTCACGCATTTTTTTAAATTTATGACGTCACTGTTTGACTGCCGTAAAGGATACCCGGTAGATTGAGGGAGTTAATTTCGATATTTAGCATAATTGTTTTCAAACGGTATCATTAAAACTTTGCGTTGGACCTTTATGGAGGAACATAATTCAACGTGAAAATAAAATTATACTCGCAACCTGCATGCGTATGTTAGGCAACGCCTGCGCTAAATTAAATGCCAAAAATAAAAATAGTAAATAGAAAAATTTTAACATATCGCGCTTTGAAACGGACTTTGTAACTTTTAAAATGAACATTTTCAGCGCCGTGAAAACATTTCAATTTTTAAATAAGCACCGGATTAAAATACCACTTCTAATAATAATAGTGAATTTCTTAGTTTATTTCTACAGTAAATTTTAATCAAAATATCGTCTCCCTGTGTTGAAAATAGAGCTGGAATAAATGAGTTAAAATTATGGCGTAACGTCGGCGTAGCATTTGACGTCATAGATCCTCACTTGCGAATTGAAATTCTGATATCCCATTTAAAAACTCTTGGTTGAAAAAACCCTTTTTTTAATCCTTTCTGTGGCAACAACCGAACATAAATTCTCGTGCCGTGATCGCAATGTAATGAATGTTGTAAGATCGCGTTGATGCTATTAAATTCTAAACATTAGGCTGCATTAAAATTCGTAAAAAATCATCTAATTTACATAATTTTTTTCGTTTTTATTTTAAAAGAGGGAGAAAAGAATGTTTCACGATTTGTCAAAATATCTAAAAGTTATGACGGATAGAATTCAAGATGCGACAGTTTTAAAATTATTTTACGAAAAAAAATCGCGAAGCAGATGTTTAGTAAAAAAATTCCTAAAAATCGGTAAATCATTTTACGTATTCAGAACAAACTGTTTTTAAAAGAAAATTTCTTCCTCTGTCCGATGATACAAATGCCGTTTTGCTGCGAGCGTAATTTCCGCAGTTATTATGAATTAGGTGAGAAAAAATGCCAAAAATCGCATAAAACATAAAATAAAAAAAATCTAGGTCGAATTTTGAAAAAATCGCTTCTTCGTGCACAACTACATATTTACATCTTCCCGAGTACCAAATTTTGTGTTTCTAGGTGTAGCCGTTTGTCCGTAACGCTGCCGACAGACACACACACAGACAGACACCTTCTTTTATAATAAGTAGAGAAGATAAAATCATCAACTTTAGAAGCTTGTTATTTGCCATTAGCTTAATACTTTACGTGTCTGTTTTTCTTTATGTTTGCTTACTTGAAAGTTACATATCTCGACTGTTTAAAGAAATAATTGTAAGGCCTATTAATATTAAAAACTTATTTTATAAACTAATTTTGTTGAAATGCCTGCTTTTATGAAGTATGAGTTCATTTGTGAAACTGTGGCATCGCAGACTGTGTGAAACATTAATAATATGTATGACTCAAGTATTACTACGCTGTAAACAGTATGAAATTGGTTTTCCAGATTTCGTACAAGGAGCTCTGACCTCACAAATGAGAGACGCTGACAACCAGAATCAATAATCAATCAAATGACGATTTAAAGGTTATCGTAGAGTTTGGCCCATTTCAGAGTGATGATGCGTTATTGATGCGAAAACTGCAGAAAAAACAGCCAGATTAGTCAACAGCAGAACTTTCATCTTACTGAATGATAACTTTAAACGGCACACTGAAAAAAATGACTGCTGAAAAATGCAGGAATTGGAGTTGGGATTTCTTCTTCATCCTACTACCTACATAGCAGACCTAGTAAGCAGTGACTACTACTTCTTCCGCAATTTGAAAAAGTTTTAAACAGAAAATAATTTAATTACGGAAATACTGGAAAGCCGACCCTCCAGGAATTCAGTGACTCTCGTTTGTCAGTGTCTTATATCTCCAGCCAAACAACTGCCCCTCAAATAGCAATAGTATATAGATAATGCAAATACCATGACGAATAAAATAAATAAATTCATTTTTGAGATATCAACAACTATTTTTTGTACAAAGTTCATCCTTGATGTCCCGAAAACTATAATTAAGTTTCAAAATAATCATAATAATAATAATTACGTGTTTTATTACGGAATAATAATAATTACGTGTTTTATTACGGAAATAAAAAAAACAGCAAAAACTTTTAATAACTATACGTTTTACAGCAGAAAAAATAAAACAATCTAAAAAAATGTATTGCTACAATTTTAGCAAATGTTCATTATGAAACGCATAAGTAATTTTTAATATTACTTTCTTCTTGAAAACAGCTATTGACGAATGGCATGCACTGTGTTCAACAAACGTTACTAAACTAATTCTAAATGTGTTTAATTTTATCTAAATCTTGAAGCATGCATTTATAAAACACTAAGAGCGGAGATGACGTCACGAGTGATATAAAAAGAAAACTATAATAATCCTTCGAAAATATTGTTTTATCGCTATGAAAGGGAGGTAGGACCCTCCCATAGGTAAGGGGAAGTCACACCTCTGAAATTTGCCTGTTACAGTTTATATTTCGAATTAATATAGTACACTTTTATAAATATCTTTAAACTGTTTTAACACTTTTAAATCAATCTTCGCAAAATACAGCCTTGAATATAATACATTACCTTGGCAAAATCTCAGGCTGTGAGTCTGAAACCTATGGTGTACAGTTGTGCATTTCCCCCTCTGATGAGGACAATGCATTTTACAGTGTTTTGATGTATTAAAAATGACTGGCTTGGGTTTTTTTTTCTATATAAATTTTCTAAATATTATTAAACGCATGTTTTCTTTTATGCTGCTTTTTTAGCGCTAGGTAACGTGTGAAGCAACTGTAATTTTGTTGTATTTTTAGATAAAGTTCAACTATATATCTCTAATATATAAAATTCTCCTGTCCCAGTGTTAGTCACCTAACTCCTCCGAAACCACTCGACCAATTTTAATGAAATTTTCTATGTATATTCATTAGGTCATAGAATAGGTTTTTAACTATGTCTCATACACCTAAGTCATAAGGGCGGTCCACCCCAAAATGTTTAGCCCCCGAGTGCTATTCATTTCAATCAGGATTTCTGTGTACACATTAGCGTGTCGAATCACTTTTCAAATGTGTTTGCCAGATAATGTGGAGAGGGGGGGGGGAAGTTAATAAAATGTTGAAAGTCGCACAAGGTTTGCAATTTTTGATAACTGATCGCTAAATGTGGTGCCAAAACGTGACAATTTATTATAAATATATTTCACGTATAGTTAAAAAACGCCTGGCGTATATTGTAAAATAGTTTTATTAGGCGATTTTAATATAGATTTCTATTCCGAAGAAGTGCTCTGTGGAACAAGAAAGGAAAACACGGTACACTCATGGATTATGATGTCCATTCCAAACAGTAGTTAAAATGTCTTTGCGGTATAGTTGGAATATGCCTACAGGAAGAACATGCCTGGAGGAAATTCTAAACAGTTTCAGGTGGCGATTTTAAGATAGATTTCGATTCCAAAAATGTGTTTTACGGTACAAGGAAGAGTTGATTCCTATTTTAGCGCCCCCACTCTCGCCAACCTAAAAAATTCCCGTACTTTGGCGAGCTTTGCAGTCATGGGTCTCTGGGAGTTATGCACAAGTTTCAACGGTACATACGTATTTTCCAGGCGGTCCGCCAAAACAAGCAATTTTTTCACCAAGATAAATGCCGGGCACATGAAATTGTTGATGGTTTGGAATACGATTGGCAATGTATTTAAAATCTATGAAAAAGTAGTTTGGCGGAAGTGACCGCCGAGTTAATACGTAAGTACCGTTTCAACGCGCCCAAAAGAACTAGATGACAAATAAAGTAAACAAACTAGCGATAAACGCACCAGTTAAGGAAGTTGAAGACCCTTAATTATTAAAACTTCATTAATTGGCAATCCAAAATAAATAAAATTGTAACGGCATGCTGTACTTACATGTCGTTCCAAATCGCCATTTTAATTCTAAATTACGATTGCCACATAAAAGCAAAAAATCGTCAGGGTAACTGCATATGTTTAATGATCGCAAACCTTGGCGAGAGTCGAGGCGTTAAAGTGGGAATCAACCCAAGAAAGACAAACCGATACACTCATGGATTATGATGCACATTCTAAACAAGATATAAAACGATGAAGTATAGTTGTAATATACTTGGCGTAGATTGTAAAATTGTCTTAGAAGGCAATTTTAAGATAGATTTCGATTCCAAAGATGGGTTTTACGAAACAAGAAAGAAAAATACAGCACAGTCATGAATAACGATACACTTTTGCAACTTAATGGAATAAGTAAGAAAAATAGGGACGACGTATAAATTATGCTACGATTTTAATATGTAGCACTATAGTGCGTATTTAAAACCTGAAAGTGTTTCACATTTTCACCCTTTTTACTTTCCGAACATGTACCATGTAAGAAAAGTATTGTAATCATGAAAAAATTCAACTTCGAGATTTTGGTGTATTTACACGTTTTGAGGTCTTCTGAATTCATTTATGCTATTTGTACGAGATGTGTGTGTGTGTGTGTGTGTGAACGCGATAGCTCCTAAACGGAGCTACCTCCGCAAGAGAGAGACTTTGAAATTAAAGTGTAGCGGTTGCTGTCTCTTAAAATATTATTTAATGTTAAAATAACTTTCAACTTGCGGTATTTTAAAAGTATTTATTTCGTTACTAAAGCAGATTAAACTTCTAAACATTGTTGTTCTAAAAATCATCGTTGTTGCCTCTCGCAATCTGCGTAAATTAGTTGCAACAAAGATTTTTTTTTCTAGAGTCTACAAAAGTATACCAGGCGCGCTCGGCCAATTGGTGGAGATTATCGGAGAATAAAAGGAAGAGAAAAATAGGGTTACTTGTTACAGTATTAGTTCTTCCTTCCTTATACTCTCTAGCTCCATGGTTACACGTATAAATTATTTTTATTAAGTGTGTGTGCAAAATTTTGTAAGAATCATTTCAAAAGAAAAACATTGTAAAAGGTACGTAAGATAATAATAGAAAATATACACGATGTACACTTAATATAATATATACGTATAAATACAATCAAAAAATAAATATTAATACATTATTACTGTTTTTCATCATAAAATAATTCAATTTGTTCTATTTATGTGTGTTTTAAACCGTGAACAATGCCAAAAAGACGCAAAGAGGCTTCTATGGGCAGGAAAACACGTAGAACTGCATGCAAGCGAAATATAAGAGCCCAAAGGACAGAAGAACAGCAGCAGCAAGATAATACTAATGTGCGTGTGTGCATGGCTCAATTGCGTCAAGCAGAATCAGAAGATGCACGATCTGAACGAAATGAAAAAAGAAGATTAGAACAAAGACAAGCACGCTATTTTATAGTTAGCAGACTCAGATCAAATGAACAACACCGCAAACAGGTACATCGATCATTTACATCTGCTTCATTCCTGCGTCTAGCGTTCCAGTATGAACCCGATGTTCAATATTATGCTCATTCAAAAGTAGTAATTGGTGCTATGGATAAGGAATGTCCGCATTGTAATGCTCTTAAATTTAAAAATGAGCCAGCCGGAATGTGTTGCGCGTCCGGAAAGGTGCAGCTGCCTATAATTCAAACACCACCTGAGCCATTGAACGGTTTACTTATCGGCACTGATCTAGATTCCAAGCTGTTACTAAAGTCAATTCGAACATTCAATTCATGTTTCCAAATGACTTCGTTCGGAGCAACAGAAATAGTTAAAAATAGCGCTGTAAATGGTCAACAATTCAATTCAACATTTAAAATCAAAGGCCAAATTTATCACAAAGTGGGTTCATTGCTGCCAATGCCAAACGAACCACATAAATTTTTACAAATTTACTTTATGGGTGGTGAGGATGCACGCGTGGATGCACGTTGCGGCTACAATAACCTTAATTCAGTTTTTGCAAGACGTATCGTCAGCGAGCTGGATGCTCTATTAAATGAACACAATGAATTGTTGAAATCATTCAAATCACACATGCACAAATTAAAAAGTGACAATCATGCTATTGTCATCAATCCTGATAGAGCATATTCGTAGATTTGACGACGTTGCTGGAATCATGGTTGGCGATTGTACAGCTACATGAGAAATTGTGATTCGTACAAGAAGTAATAATCTCCAGTTCATTGCTGATACACACCGTTCATATGGCGCTCTCCAATATCCACTAATATTCTGGAAGGGACAAGACGGGTATTGCATAAATATTAAACAACGAGATCCCACAACAGGTACTATATTCATTGATCATTACTCATTTACCAAAAACTTAATTTATTAATCGTAATTCATTAAACTTAACTATTGTTAATTATTAATTAGTATTTGTTTTTATTCATATATATCATTACAGGAGCCGAAACAAGCAAGAACGTTAGTTCGAAGGATTTTTATGCTTATCGGTTGATGATTAGACCCGGTCAGGATAACGTCATTCTACGATGTCGTGAGCTTTGTCAACAATTCATGGTCGACATGTACGTGAAGATAGAAAGCGAACGATTACGGTACTTGCGATATAATCATCAAAAGCTGCGTGCGGAAGAATACATTCACTTGCGAGATGCTATTGCCAACAACGCCCATGCCGCCGAAATTGGTAGCTCTGTCATTCTACCATCATCGTATATAGGCAGTCCACGTCATATGCAAGAATACATACAGTATGCTCTGACTTTCGTGCGCGAATATGGACGACCATGTTTATTTATTACGTTCACGTGTAATCCAAAATGGCTGGAGATTACATCTTTGTTATTGCCTGGACAAAATGCAATACATCGTCATGACATTACAGCACGTGTGTTCAGACAAAAATTAAAGTCTTTAATAAGTTTAATTACAAAATTACATGTATTCGGTTGAGTGGCAAAAGAGGGGATTACCTCATGCACACATTTTGGTTTGGTTAATCGACAAAATCCGTCCTGAAGAAATCGATAGTATAATTTCTACGGAAATTCCAGATCCGTCTACTGATCAATTGCTGTTTGATATTGTTACAGCAAACATGATTCATGTCCCATGCGGTGACCTGAATCGTTCAACGCCTTGCATGGCAGATGGAAAATGCACCAAAAGTTTCCCTAAAAAGTTCACTAACGATACGATCACAAATGTTGACGGATATCCAATATATCGTCGAAGGAGTCCCGATAATGGCGGACAATCATTTAGTAAAAATATCAACAACATAGATATTGACATTGACAATCGTTGGGTGGTGCCATATTCGCCTCTATTGAGCAAAACATACGACGCTCATATTAACGTTGAGTTCTGCAGTTCCGTGAAGAGCATCAAATACATTTGTAAGTATGTACATAAAGGCAGTGATATGGCTGTATTTCGAGTTGAAAATACCAATAACAATGCTCCTCCAGTGAATAAAAATGATGAAATAACTCTCTATCAAACGGGCCGATACATAAGCTCCAATGAAGCTGTTTGGCGTATCTTTGGTTTCCCAATTCATGAACGGGATCCAGCTTTTATTCATTTAGCTGTCCATCTTGAGAACGGCCAGCGCGTATATTTTACGAACGAGACAGCGATTGATCATGCTATAAATCCACCAAAAACTACACTCACCGAATTTTTTGAATTGTTTAATCGTGCGGATGCTTTTGGTGCCTTTGCACGAACATTACTCTATTCAGAAGTACCAAGCTCACATGGGCTCAAACAAAAAAATGGATGCCTCGCAAGCAAGGTACACCGATTGATGCATGTCCCGGTTTATATAAATCAAACACCTTGCAGTAAATCCAAAGCAGACTGAGTGCTTTTATCTTCGACTGTTGTTTGTTAATGTTACCGGCCCATTGTCATTTCAAGATATACGTAAAGTGAATGGACAACAATATCCAACGTATAAAGAAGCATGCCCTGAACTAATCTTGCTGGAAGATGACAACCAGTGGGAATGTATGCTAGCTGAAGCAGCATTGAACTGTACGGCAAAACAAATTCGTCTACTGTTCGCTATAGTGTTGACTGCATGTTTCCCGGCCCGAACAGAGACATTGTGGGATAGTCATAAAGATTCAATGAGTGATGATATTTTGCATGAACATCGTACACGGTGCAACGATTTAACAATACTATTCAGCGACGCTATGTACAATGAAGCATTGATTGCTATTGAGGATCTGTGCATTATCATTGCCAACTTACCACTCAGTCATTTCGGCATGCGTTCGCCAAATCGTAGTGTATCTGATTTAATAAATAATGAAATGAATCGAGAAGTACAATACAATACTGCAGAAATGGCAGCGATTGTTACTCGCAATATCCCACTAATGAATGAGGAACAAAGAAGCATTTACGATCGCATTATGCTCGCAGTTTCGGCAGGGCAAGGTGGCTTCTTTTTTTTTATGTACCAGGTGGAACTGGCAAAACATTCCTTATTTCGCTAATCCTAGCCGAAATGCGATCGAATAATGGCATCGCATTGGCCGTTTCATCGTCTGGTATTGCGGCAACTTTATTGGATGGAGGCAGAACAGCTCATTCAGTATTTAAGCTACCAATAAATATTCAAAATAACCCAGATGCAGTGTGCAACATAAAAAAAACAATCGCCCATGGCCACAGTGCTGAAACAGTGTAAAATTATCATCTGGGATGAATGCACTATGGCACACAAACATTCGCTTGAGGCGTTGAAGAGGACAATGAAAGATCTTAAAAACAAGGACAAACTATTTGGCGGCACTCTGGTCCTCCTTTCAGGAGATTTTAGACAAACACTTCCCGTCATCCCACGTTCAACGTATGCTGATGAAATCAACGCCTGCTTAAAATCATCGCCACTGTGGCGTAATGTTGAAAAATTACAACTGAAAGTAAATATGCGCGTTCAAATACTTCGAGATCTATCCGCTGAAGCATTCTCAAAACAGCTGTTAAATATCGGCGATGGAAAAGTTACTGTAGATGAAACTGGATGCATAAAATTACCGGCCGATTTCTGCACAGTTACTGATTCGCAAGATGCTCTCATTGACCAGATATTTCCCGATGTACATACACAATATATTAATCATTAGTGGCTGGCAGAAAGAGCAATTTTAGCAGCAAAAAATGTAGACGTCAACGAACTGAATCTTAAAATACAACATTTATTGCCAGGGGAGTTAGTGTCGTACAAATCTATTGATACAGTTTGCGATGCCACC
This sequence comes from Cheiracanthium punctorium, assembly GCA_038373885.1. Classification (NCBI taxonomy): domain Eukaryota; kingdom Metazoa; phylum Arthropoda; class Arachnida; order Araneae; family Cheiracanthiidae; genus Cheiracanthium; species Cheiracanthium punctorium. Next base: position 1,017,075 of record JAWZYV010004889.1, read on the forward strand.
GAAGGTGTGAATTATGCAGCAGAGTTTTTAAACTCATTAGATTTACCAGGCATGCCGCCGCATAACTTACAACTGAATGTTGGATCTCCGGTTATTTTGCTTCGTAATTTGAACCCACCACGGCTGTGTAACGGCACGCGATTAGTTATTAAAAAACTAATGAAAAATGTTGTCGAAGCCGTCATTTTAAATGGCAAATTTCGAGGTGAAAATATATTACTACCACGGATCCCTATTATACCCACGGATGTGCCAAGTCAATTTAAACGTCTTCAATTTCCAATAAGATTGGCATTTGCAATGACTATCAATAAGTCTCAAGGCCAAACTATGTCTGTTTGTGGCTTAGATTTGAGCACACCATGTTTTTCACACGGACAATTATACGTGGCATGCTCTCGAGTGGGCAAACCATCCAGTTTGTTTGTGTTAGCTAAAGGTGGGGTAACAAAAAATATTGTACACTCTATTCCGTTAAGAGATTGATTTTATTTTTTTTTTTTGTAAAATTATTGTAATTCGCGATATATATAAATTTAAAGAATACATTACAATGAATTAAAAATACAAATGTTTGGTATTGTGTTATTTTTATATTCCAGCATCGTTGACAGAGCTTCCACTCATTTACCACTTCCTCACAAACTTACAATAAGTTAGTCATTTCTTTCTACTAAAATAATCCTAGGAATAATTTATATGGCAAAACAACGTTTGCCGGGTCAGCTAGTATATATATATATATATATATGTAGGAAGCTAAACACTGTTTATAGTCAAATAAATAAACAAACATAAAAAAATCCTTTTTAATCATCAAACAAGCCCTTTTGGATAATACAGCACTTACGCTATTCACACACTCAAAATCTATAGAACAACCCACTAACTTTTTTCATGTAGTTCATAATTTCTGCGCGTGCAACTTTTTGCAATGCATTTTTAGACAATGAAATGTCTCGTTTTAAATAAAACCAGCGAGTTTATTGGAGTCAGTGACTAACCTGATCCCACATACACTATGTAATTTGGGAAATTAGGAATACTTGAAAACCAAATTTTACTTGACTTTTATGTGATTGTTGCGAATGACGTTTGCAATTCCAAATTTCAGCATGATTCTAACAGTCTTCTTTTCCAAATACTTTACGCTCGGATTAGTTCAAATCAGTCAGTGAAAGTCATCTGTACGATAGCTAATGCGTGACTTTAACACAGGAGTTTGGATTAACGTGCGCATCAAGAGTTTCAGAATAAGGCTATAAGTGCACGATGCCTAGTAAAACGTGTTACCGTATGTTTTGATATACACTGTATATGAATGTATAAGTTTGTCCAAGAATTATTATTAATGAAAGACCTACAAATTCATAACTTTCCTTGTCGATTTGTTATTCAGTTTATAACATAAAATTGCAATGGTAGAACATTATAAAAGCTTATTTATATGGAAATACACGTTTCAAAAATGCAGCATATAAATTATATATTCCTTCAAAAAGAAAATGCTAAATATTATGCTCTATCATGCAATAAAAAGAAAACTGTAAAATAAATGAATAAATGTTAACTGTTAGAAAAAGGAAAGTAATATAATCAAAAGTATCTAAAAAACTCTAAATGTTAAAATTTGAATGTGTCTCAGGTGTTTTGCGTCTTTGCTTTAATTTAAAATTTTTGTAGATTTATAATTTTTTAATTAAATTTCCGTCTCTAGAGAATTCTGAGAAATAATATTTTCTTTCATGGAGCTTCAATAAATGAGTTTCAGATTTACTTCTATTAATTAAATTACAGTGCAATTAATAGAAAGAGCTTTAAATTACCATTTGTTTATTTGTTTTAAAATACTATCCAACGAAGATAAGCAAATATATATTGGTGAAGAGGGAAAAAAAGGTGGAATCTAAACTTACTGAAAATTATTTAATACAATGTAACATAATATCTATGAACATATTTATTCGATTATCACAATTTAATTAAACAGAAATTTGTTATTCTTAAATACAATAAAAATTATTTATGATTCATATTATAATGTTTCTTTTTAATATTTTGTACTTCAATTAATTTATGAAGTTACTAAAATATTAATTTCCTAACAACAATAACTAAAGAAACAACAAAATAGATGCAAATTTATATATTGTTTCAGAAATACAGTGAATTTATGAGACTGCACTGAAAATTTATATAGTCTTTATTCTTTCTCTAATGAACATCTACGGCAATATTTTTGCTGATAATTAAGCTTACACATTATTAAGAGCAGGGGCGGATCCAGGGAAACCATCTGGGGGAGGGCTCCGTTTTTCATTAGGTTGATACATTTATTTCCCAATACTTTTTCTCCCAATGTATACTTAGACATGGTATATCACAACTAAATAAGTATGTTGTCTTCTGCAAGAACCGTCGAAAGAACGGGGGGGGCAGAGGGGGGGCAGAGGGAAGGGGGGGGGCAGAGCTATCGTGCACCCTATACCGATCAAGTTAAGGCCGATGCTCATAAGCCACGTGTTTTATGCGTTTCAATGGGCGATGGAACTGATACGGGAAAAAATGTTCCGTTGGTCTCTCCATTATGTAGGGGTTCAGGGTTTTCAGTTTAACTCATTAATCTGTTGTTGGAGATCCCGACTGGTCATTAAAAGTAGTAAATTTCGCCAGAAAAATGTAGCCTTAACACCTGTAGTGACGACACGTGGCTAATCAGCAACGACCTTTATTCATGTTGTTGTTCGCGGGCCCTACCCATTAACATTTTAGTGTGTACAGTGTATAATTGCTGAATGCATTATTGAAACCATTTCACAGCCACTGTGCAATATAAAGTGTTCACAGAATACATTTTGCATTTTAGGATGGCATTAAGCTTTCCAGGTTAAGCAATTCCCATCCTTTTCTGTGAGGACTATAGTAAACCAACCTCAATCGCTATTTACTACTATTATCACTATTACCTGCTATTTACAATTTGAGCTTTCTTTTTTAAAACCAGTACAGCTATGCATTGTCGGATACTCGCTTTGTCTGATATCTCAGAATATGTTTTACTTTTATAATGAGGATTTGTACGCATACGTCTGGGTGGTGTGGACAACTTATAAGAACAGTTTAAAGAATGAAAGCTGTACAAACTGCGGAGGGTTGGATTTTTCGTCTATGCATCAGCATCACTTGAGGCCGATGCTGATTGCCGCCGCGTCTAGCGTGACTGCAGAGGGTAAGAGGGCATTCTCGTCTCGAATTTTACGATTTTTTAATGACAGTTCGGGTTTACCGCTAAAAGATTTCTGCACTAAACCGCACACTCCGTCCCAAAAGGGAGAGAGCAACGGAAGATATTTTCCCCCCGTATCAGTGTGTCGTCTTCCATTCAAATACGGTGGAACCTGCTAAAGTGACCAGCTTGGTAAAGAGATCGTCGGTCTATAGTGACATTTTTAATGCAATTTCGCTTTACAAACATCACAGTTTACCACCTTTGTAAGGTGACCGTTTTATAAGGTGACCAGTTTTGTTCCTCCCAAGGGTAGTCCCATTAGACAGGTTCCACTGTACGAATAAAACTTGGAACTGTGCTCCAGCCACTATGGCGATAGCGAGTCAATAAAATTTGCCACTCCTTCTGTTTAAAAATTAAAGCTCTAGCGTTTTTGTAAATAGAGAAATTATGTTTAGTCCACACGGATTCAATATATGTAAATATTCTTGGTATATATATATATATATATATATATATATATAAAATGTGAAAAATCGTCCTTAAAGAAAGATCTTCCATAAACAAAATTTGTAAAAGAATAACATTTCCCTTTACACTTTGGAAGGTGCCTGGTTCAGAACCAGTTCGCGTCCACCAACCTAACAGTTCGGAGTTTTCCGTGCTTTCCTCCGAAACTTAAGAGTAAATAAGGGTTAGGACCCCTTAGAAAAAACCCCACGGAGTGCACTCTACCCATTGGCTTAGATTCCATGTGCAGATAATTGGCCGTAATCCTACAGCACCAGCACCAACCCTTTACGCTTTACATTCTTACGACTATGAATATTTTTCTATATATATTGGCGTGTTTAAAGATGTTACTTTTATTATCATTATATTATTTTATTATCCACAAAAAATTATTTTAAATTACCTTAAAAAAAGGTAGTAAAAACAAGCAATACAATAAAATTAGATTTCAAGAAAATCAAAATGAGTCAGTTGTTTCATTTTTCGCCAACCCGTTATTCTTTCTTCCAGATTTTCTCAAAATGTGAAATGCGTGAGCTTCCATTTTATGAATTTTTCACGCTAACCAGCCGATGTATGAAAAGTTTACAGTCCAAATTTTTCTGCCACCATAACAGCACTGCAGTAATTGCTTTATTTTATTTTATTTGTATATCGCGACCTGAGTTTGAAGCAGGCACTTTTCTTCTCCCAGTTGCTAGCGCTATGTGCTCGTCCACTCGTCGGGCCTCCAGAAATTGGAGTTATGTGCTATGTGATGTCATGTGGCAAGCCTATACTACAGGCATCTGCATTCTGGGGCTGTTTGCCTTGGTCGGAGGATTTTTTCAGAGGTTCTAATTCGTATTCACGATAAATCTGGAGAAAACCATCTGAAAAAACTCCGTATTGTTAGATCGACAGCCGCGCGGTAGGACCAAACGAGGGACCTTCAGACTTCAGCCGTCTATCAGGTCAGCTGGCTGTGCGTGAGCACAGCCAGATGTCGTCAAAAAAGGGTCTCTAGATCTGTGGCACGGGATGAACGTTTCGATCGTCCGACATCTTGCTGGTAGTTAAGTCGAGCGATGACAACAGCTCTGCCCTTTTTTCAGCATTGGGAAAGTGTTGCATCTCAAAGGGTTAACAGTAATGGAACTGGTGTACATGCTCAAAGAAATTGCTCAAAATGGCGTTTGCCAGCTCTAATGCAGGCTTCCCACCTACGGGATAGGACTGCCAAAGCCACCTAGAGGCTTTGGGACTGTCGCACATTTGAGGAGATACCCTCCTCTCGGCCATCCACGAAAGAAAATGCCTTTGGATGCGAGGACCGACCATTTCATACCATTTGTAAGGCCACCTTTCAGCGTTCCAGTTTCTATGGCCAACGGCACCTAGGTGCTCGCCGTTTGAGTTCTCGTGTAAAGCTATTCTATCACCTCTGGCCACTTCGGACACTTTTTCAGACTGACCCCGTATTTGGCTTGGCAAGTTATCACAGATTTTAGCAATGTTTTGTTTTCATATCGCATGACTTACCTAAAGTTAATACGCGTTGAATATTCTAAACATACGTCACGTGAGAATCTTTAATCACTGAAGCAAATCTACACAAAATTTCATATTCATGTTAGATTTTTAGTGTTACCACTGAATAAGAGGGGCTTTCCTAATTTCGAATCCTATGGAGTGTAGAGTATCAAAACGTTCTCTTCATATTTACGTTTATATTTCAAAAAATTGGATAATTACAAAAGTCTTTCTTTTTAATGTTACTAATACTAAGCTCTTAAAATTGATTTTTGCATCATTAAATTCACTTTCAATGAAATGCAGGGTGAAAAAGGTTATTTTGACACATATTTCTCATTCGTCATCGCCCAGTTGAAATTATGAAAGTTAATGTGAAAAGGTATCACGAACGCTTTTAAATCAACTATTCCTGATGTAGGATTCGATAGAGAATACCTAAGAAATATCACACTGATAGCTTTATTTTAATTAGTCTTAGGAATGTTTTGGTGTACGATTTTATATTACACATTATCTTCGTTCTGTAATTAAACTTAATTTCCAGTGGCAATCAATCAGTTTCGCTGGAGCTGTCTGAACACTAATTCGATGCAGTCGCGACAGTTCACTACCTGCATATCACGACTAACTAGTCTGACGTGTTGCAGGTGCGGAAGAGAAATCGAATTCATATATTAATTCCATAAACTGACACCTATATTACTAGCTTCCTGCTAATGTGCGAACTAATAGCTTGAAAACTACGGTATTGTGCACTTAGTATTGCCGTAATGATTATGGAAGACGTCAGTGTTTTATCAAGGGAGAAAACAAGTCCCGATTCCTTAAGTTTGTTTTATTTTTCGATAGGTAATAACATTTGAATTTATTCATTTGGAAGAAAGGGTTAAAAGTTAAGTAAAAAGTAAAATAATTATGTTTCATTTTTTGCTTTTTATTATTTGAGAACGATATTAAATTTCTTTTAGAATTTCGAATTAATCATGTGTTAAATTTATTCTATTCTCGTAGTTAAAAACTGTAAAGTGTATCAATATTACTTGATAGATTTTCAATACAACCCAGAATTATCAGTTAACTAGTAATTACATTAGCTTTACGTTAAGACGTTTTCTAATAAACCTTTTAAAATGAAATATTTGCTTTTGAATTATATGAATTTAATTAACTGTATTATGCTATTTTAGAATGTTATTAAATAGTTTCCATTTCGATTAAAATGAAATAGCAATATTCGAACAAAATGAAATAGCGCATTTTCAAACGACTCATTTTAATTAATTTTATAAAAAACATTAAATTTAAAAAATATGATATCACCTTTGCATGCTTCAGTACATAACTATAAAATTAAAAATTATGGAAGATTTTGACCTGCTGGGTAACTAAATAATAATAATTTTGCCTTAATAGATTAATTCATTTTTTAGCAACTAATTGAAGATAAAAATACTAAGAGCATTTAAAATAAATTTTAGACTTAAAACATTAAAACAAACTTGCACGTTTACAGTTAATTTTATTAATATATTTATCTACGTAATAACTCCATATAGTAGACTGTCATTCATTGTCAGAATTCAGATAAGATACATTTTCAATCGAGGTTTTATCGATTTCAGACTTTAATATGTATAGGAAAGAGTCGGGAGGGGTGGGACATTTTTAATAACAATATTTCTTTATTGAACAAACTTGTTATTTTGAAACTTTCAAAGTTGTGCATCTTAAAACAATTTAACACATTTAAACAATATAGATTTGATTGTAATTATTAAAATATTAGTTATATAACTAAGTTAAAATAGCAAAAAGACTGTCTCATCCTTCCCTTATGTAAGAGAGGGATGGTTCATGTTTTTAAATATTGGAATTTGTGCAAAATTTTCATAAATATTCGGAAAAGAGAACAGTGTATACTCTATGTTCTCAAGGTTTGTTGTATATTATAACATGTATTTATTTAATATATTATTTAAATGAAAAATGCGCTTGTGCATGACTAGTTCCGCCAACAGTCGGTTTCTTGTGGAAAGATAACATTTCATTTTTTCTCATAATTTTCCATCCCTAAGTTAAAGTGTGAATTTAAAATTTATCTTTTCATTGTCTAGTCCTTCTACAAAGCATCTCAGTAATTCATTCCTGAAAATATCTTGCTCATAGGCCTTACCAAACTGCTAATATATAAATTTAATGTTTTTAGGTATCGATAAAATCAAGAAGAATTTTGTTAGTTATTAATAAGTGAGACTGAAAACTTAACATCGAAAGTATAAACAGTTATTTACATTTAGAGTTGGAAAACCTCTTTCTGTTACACAAACTCACTGAAAGTTGTAACTGAAGTGATTTATAGCAATAACTATGATGCCTTCTACTAAACCCTTGGAAAATGAGAAATAAAAAACAACTTTTTCTTAAAGAAATAGTGATGGCGTCTCATCCCTCCCGACTCTCTCCTAAGCCTTTATTATTATCTGAATCTCAGTATGTTGTTTTTATGCATCGAATACATGTCATTTCTCAAGACATTACACATGTAGAAATATACATGACATCGAAATAAAAAAAAAACAAATCAATGTATTTTTAGAATATACGTATTTAGAATATATACACAAAAATGTTGCTTTTTTTCAGGAAATTATGCATTACAATTTATGTTTCAGTTGAGTTTATAAATTTTGGAGAAGAAAAATCAAATTTAAAAATTACGCAGGCGAATGTTCAGTGATTGAAAATTTATTTTCACTCTGCGCATGCACATTATGACAAAATTATGCGTTACTAACTAAAATCATAGTTTCCTTACTTTAAATAAGTTATTAAACGTGTAACGTAAGCATACAGTACGTTTCCAAACTAAAATAACAAAGGTTTGAAGAGTGAACTACTCACTTTCAAAATGCCTCACTTCTACAATATATATATTTTTTTTTAGGTTTACGTTGTAGCATTAATACCTCAGACACTACATGATGTAAACGACCGTTTTATTTAAAAATAGCTCCGCATCTGCTCTTCATACGCGAAGAAGCAAATCTTCTATACTATTAAAATCTGTGCGCGTCTGTCTGTCTGTGTGTAGCATCATCTCCTCCGAAACCGCTGGGAGTTGAGTTTCAATCGAGGTGTCCACTTATTCGAAAAATTCCGAGGAAGGTCTTCCGCTAATTTAAATTTCGAAATTCGAATTAGTTTAGGAGATATTTATAAAAAACCCCGTCAAAAACACTAATTTTTGCTCTCCGCAACTCCGCGATTGTAACCCCTGTAGTGAAAATGTGAGAAATAAGCATCGAGGTTGCCATGTTTGGCGAATTTATTAAATGATTTACACTCTTGCATTAAAAATAAAGGAATAATACTATTTTTTTTCTGTTTCGAATATTTGCTAGGTTATTTTTTAATTAAAATATCGTCTGCGTGGGAAATCAGAGCAGGAATTCAATATTTTTTATACGCAAAAGAAAAAGGATTTGTAAATGTCAGAGGCTAAAGTGCATAACCTTATAATTTGGCGAAAAAAAAATGGCTTATATGGCGATTTGGGAAAGTGGATTCTAGTGGATTGCGCACAATTTTAGGCTTGGCGCAATTTACTGAGAGCGTAAAGAAATAGTATTTTTAAAAACAAGTGCAGGTTTTACTAGAATTTAGCCTGAAATTTTAATTTTCTGTTCAGAAATAATGCAGTTATTAAGGCGATTTTAAATGATTTTCATCAAGTTAAATAAATTGATTTAAGTTAGGGAAATCCCGCCAAATTTCAGAAAATTAAACGTTATCATTTGTATTGCTAATTCTATGCCCCGATTGATATGAGTTGGTGTTACGAGCGTATGAATAGATAATATTTTTTAATCCCGCCAAACAAGGTGTAATAAAATAGGAAGTCTTTATAAATACGAATGCTGTTTGAGATGAATGAGAATATTTTTAAAACCCAGTTAGACTAGCTGGTAATGACTTTAAATTATTGCATTTATTGTGAAGTTTAATGTGTGATTCATTTTGGCTATTTGCCATCGACTGCCGACGTTAATTACGCCAAAATGACAGTTCTAGCAAAGTAAACATAAATAAATCATTTCATATTCTATTTTTCACACTGCTACAGTTTCCGTAGCAACGGAATCCATTGTTGCCACTTAAGTTGTTCAATTTAATAATTAAGTGAAACCACTCATTTCTACATCTCTTAAGACCCAAAAAAGTGAAAACGCATTAAATATGAAACAAACAGAATTTTAACATATTTCCTTCGCGTGTGACGTCATTTGCACGTCATTGTCTTCTGTTTTGCTGTCACATTATCCGGAGAAGCACATTACACGCTAACGTATATGCTGCTTCGGCGGACATAAGGAAGCAATTTGTCGGGTGCGTATTTGCCTAACCCCTCTGTGTGTCTAAATTGAAGCATTGAAACATTGTAGGCGTATTTTTTTTAAACTAGAAAAAGGCAGATTAACGTCGTTAACGTGAAAGAAGCGATATGGAAAACTACTTAATTGGTAGCCGTAATGCGAAATGATAATCGATTATTCACATGCGCAAAGCAACAAAATTTCAAAAGTATGAAAAGTCAGGAATATGAAATGAAAATCCAAAATAAATCACCAGAGACTATAGGATAAGCATCGTGTACGAGAATGATATTGCAATCATGTACATAACAAAGGCGCTTGCAAGGAATACAAAATATAATATGAAATTAATTGCTCTTTCTTCCCATGGCGTTTGTGGAATCTTTCCGAATAACGGGATCCGATGTGCTTAGAATATTTCGTATAAATTACTTATATGTTAAAGTTCTATTTATTTTTTCATATATATTTCAGTTACTCCAGTTACAAGAGCTCTAGAAACGACTTCAGATTTTGTTTAATACTGAATTTGACACTATGCAATTAATCTATGTTAAAAATAAAATATGAAATTAGTTATTTATTTAGTGTGAATTGGCAGTGAGATCAACGTTAGTTTTATGTAACAAGTGTGCTACTGTATTGAGAGTTCAGTAAGGGTAATAAGCTTTTCCACTTAAGTTACGTCACAAATGTTTTCATGTACGAAAGCGACAAGATCTTCACGGAAACAGGATGCATTTTGGTTTCTGAACGTACAATGTGCATCGATTGTTTCGAGTAGGTTTTTTAAATTTAGGTAAAATTTAATAAAGTCATCTGCAACATAACTGTGCTAATGCATTGTCCACGCTTTACGAAATGCAAGATAAGATAAAATAGTATTCAACATCATGTAAAGTTATTCATATGGTATGTATGAATGCTATAAATTAAACCTAAAAAAGAGAATTATATGTTGTAGAAATAAGGCATTTTTCTAAAGAGAAACGTTTCGTCTGTATACCGTAAAGTTCTTACTTTTCTGATCGCCAGTGACAATGACGCTGTTTTTGTGTCATCATGTTGCAATCGTCTCAAATTTCCACTCATGGAGTCAGCTTTTCGTCAGAACTCCAGCAATGTTTCACTATTAGAGATTCCTATCACTGGGTTTAATTCGAATTATATGTGTGTAAGGAAAATATTCGTCTCCTACCGTGCGGAGAACGGGTAAGCAGCTAGTCTATACTATTAAAATCTGTGCGCGTCTGTCTGTATGTCTGAGTGTGTAACATTATCTCCTCCGAAACTGCTGGGAATTGAGTTTCGATCGAGGTGTTCACGGATTCGGAAAATTCCGAGGAAGGTCTTCCGCTAATTTAAATTTCGAAATTCGATTTAGTTTAGGAGATATTGATAAAAAAAGACCGTCAAAAACGCAAATTTTTGCTCTCCGCAAGTCGACAATTGTAACCCCTGTAGTCAAAAAAAGGAGAAATAAGCATCGGGGTTGCCACGTTTGGCTATTTTATTAAATTATTTAGACTCCCGCACTAAAGTAAAAGAATAATGATTTTTTTTCTTTTGAGATTATTTACAAAGTTATTTTTTAATTAAAATATTGCGTTCATGTGAAATCAGAGCAGGAATTCGATGTTTTTTATGTGTAAAAGAATAAGGGATTGAGAGATTTCCGAGACTAATATGTATATTTTTTGGTTTGGCGAAAAAAATGGCTCATTTGGCGATTTTAGAAAGTAGTAGGTTCTACCAATTTGCACAGTTTTGGGATTGGCGCGAATTACTGCGAGCGTAACGAAATAGTATTTTTAATAACAAGTATAAGTTTTACGGCGCTATACTTCGATTTTTCATATAGAAATAATGCAGTTATTAAGGAGATTTTAAACGATCTATAGTATTTTCACCAAATTAAGTAAACTGATTTAAGTTAGAAGAATTCCGCCTAATTTCAGAAAATTGAAATTCTCTCATTTTGTACATGGTAGTTAACGGTGATTAAAGCCCGTTATAGTTAATAATAATTTAAATAACTGCTACTTATCAATAATATGCCTGCATTAAATTTTGGCGATCGAACCATGTAAGTTATAGATAACTATTTCCCATTTTGATTGCTGTTAAATCAATGCTTCGAATGATTCCCTGAAAACAAAAAAATCTCGCAAAATGGTGTATGTTGGCATTTGGCGATCGAAGTACTGTGTATTAAATAATTGATTCTTATTTGTTAAAGCAGCTATACGGAAGTTTCTTTTACTAAAAGCTGTTAGAAAGGCGTAATTAATACTGTCTAATATATTTTTTTGTTTTACGAATTGAAATGTATGTTGATTCCTACTTTAGTACATTTCTTAGTAAGTTGGCGAAAAATATTCAAATGTAGTGCAGCTCTGTACGTATTATTAATTCCATTCCCCAATTGAGGTGAGCCGATGTCACTAGCGTATGCATAGATATTTTTTTTAAAATTCCGCCAAACAAAGTATTGCGTATTGCCTTTAGTGTCAAGTTTAATTTGTGGTTTGAGCTATTGGCCATCGACTGGCGGCGTTAATATCGTCATTATGGCAGTTCTAGCAAAGTAAACATGAATAACTCATTTCATGTTCTATTTTTAACATTGCTATAATTTCCGTAGCAACGGAATCCATTGTTGCCACTTAAGTTGTTAAATTTAACAATTAAGTGAAACCACTCATCTCTACAGCTTTTAAGACTCGAAAAAGTGAAAACCCATCAAACGTGAAATAAATAGAACTAACTGTAACAGACTTGCCCTTTAAACACAATCGAAGTTTTCATGCAATTATACATACCTTTAATTTTATTTCCTTTGCGTGTGGATGTCATTTTTTACGTCATTTTTGCTGTTTTGCTGGCAGATTATTCGGAGCAGCACATATCCTCTAATGTATTTGCTCCTCCGGACATAAGCAAGAGCGTATGTCCGGCGCGTATTTGTGTAACCCCACTGTGTTAATCAGAATTTTCTGGTGTCAGATTTTTAGACCATTTTTTTACCGCGGAGATTCTGATCCTGAAGTATATTGATCACTGATACATGAAAAAAAAAAGATAAATTATATGCAAGCAGGAGTAGCCAAACTTTTTTCATGGGAATGTTACGGGAGTGAAGAATATACATTTTGATGACAAAAAACTCCGCATGGGGGGTTGTGACCCCCTATCCCCTCCTTGGCTACGCCACTGTACGCAAGCATCAGTTGTCACGTCATGAAAAACCGTCGTAGATGGCAAAGTCCGAAGTTGTTCTGAGGATTATACAAAAAATAAAGATTTTACTTTTAGTAAATTTTACTTTTGATACAGTTCGGATATTTGGTTTTAATACACGGCCATCAAGGTGAGATTAAATATTAGTAAATATAGCAACCCAGAAATTTCTTAACTATTGAATTTGACACTATGCAACTACAGTAGATTCCCTATAACACGGTAGATGCGTTTCGTGTTATAGCAATCCGTGTTGTGCGGGTCCTGCGCTATACTCCACCTGGAGTGCGGACTGCGCGGTATAATCACGGCAAAACGTATTCGCGCTCCGTAAAAATGAAATGATGTTTGGTGTTGCCATTCAAAAGGAATGTTAATTACAGGAGCTAAGGCGTCATAATATCAGAACATATGTCTCATTTTACCGTGCTGTACGAGTCTCTTTTAACGTGTTACACTAATCTGTAAAAAATGAAAAATGAAGTTAGTTATTTATTTAGAGCGAATTGACAGTGAGATAAACGTCATTTTTATGTAACAAGTGTGATACTGCATTAAGAGTTCAATAAGGGTAATAAGCTTTTTCTCAGAAGTTACATCACGAACGTTTTCATTTACAAAAGCGACATGATTTTTACCGGAGCACGGTACATTTTTGGCTTTTAAACGTAAATGATGCATCCGTTGATTCATGTAGGTTTTTTAATTTAGGTAAAATTTAAAAAAGTTTTGTGTAACATAACTGCGCTAATGCATTGTCCACGCTTTGAAAAATGCAAGATAAAATTGTTGTCAACATCATGTAATGTTATTTATGTGGTATATACTATATATTAATGTTATAAATTAAACCTCACAAAGAGAATTATATGATGTAGAAATCGGGCATTTTTCGAAAGAGAAAAGTTTTTTCTACATACCATAAAGTTCTTTCTTTTTTGATCGCCAGTCACATTGACGTAATTTTTGTGTCACGTTGCAATCGTCTAAAATTTGCACTCATGGCGTCAACTTTTAGTCACGATTCAAGTATTTTTTCACGTTTTGAGATTCAGCATTACTGGGTTTAATTCGAATTATATATGTGTAAGGAAAATATGCGTTTCCCACCGTGCGGAGAACGGGTACGCAGCTAGCATTTTATTAAATTGTGATCATAACTATATGCGACAAAACAGAATCTGAAAAAAAAATTCAGGTAAACTCTTGTGTTGAAACTATTGCTGGACATATTGACGCAAAGTAGAATTACTTATCGTTTAGTTAGTTATAAGACAATATTTATTAAAGTAGTATACTGTGATTTATTCATATTATCCTTACAAATCTACTAATACTACCTATTATTTATATTAATACTATATATCCTTGCTTCTCCCTCTTTAATGCTCAATTCAAAGAAAATGCTAAGATATTTGGCTCCAATAGTACCTTCTTATTCTACGGCGATTTTTTGCAATTTACACAATAGCATTAACAATAATCATTCATACGTGAAGAAGCAAATATTTTATTAAATTATGATCATAACTATATGCGACAAAACATTCACATTATGGTTGCCATTAAGGAGGCTCTCCATTTATATTTGATTTATGCATAATTCTTGCCAGATTGGCGTATTTTGCACCGTAAAGCATTTCACCTCACCGTGGTGGAAGCTATCCAAGTTGCACCATTTAATATAACGGTCAATGCAGTGATACATTATAAATTCTCCACAGTTCTGTCTCATGAAAAACGTCAAACTGTGTAATCTGGAGGAGTTATTTAGAATCGTTTTAGTTGCGAACAGGGTGTAATTGATGCTGCAGATATTTGCAGATAGGATGTTGCAGGGTTTACAAATTTCACTCATTTTTACATACCGAACATGTGCCATGTAAGGAAAGTATTGTAATCATGAACAAATTCGACTTCGAGATTTTGGTGTATTTACACGTTTTGAGGTCTTCTGAATTCATTTATGCTATTTTTACGAGATATATGTATGTATGCGTATATGTGTGGGTGTGTGTGTGTGCTTGTGTGTATGTGAGTAAACACAATAGCTCCAAACGGGGCATTTGACTGAGCTCAAATTCGGTAGATATGTTATAAACCATCAACCGGTATTGATTTAAAGACCGGTATTGATTTTGATGTGTGTAGGACTTACAGTTTTTCTACAGGGCTACGACAAAGATTTCTTTTACATTATGGCATATGGGGAGAAATTATTGATAGTGCGCTAGCGTTTAAACGGCGCATTCAATTGAGCTTCAGTTTGGTATATATGTTTGAATTATTCATTGATTAAAATTTATTTAAATGATTGGTAATGATCTTAATCGTAAGTGTTCGGAAATTCGAGTGGAGTCACTCCAGATTTTTTAATTTATGCAGTCACGGTTTAACTGCAGTAAAAGGTACCACGAGTAGTTGAAGCTGCTAATCTGAATATTTCACTCAGTAGTTTTCAGATGGCTTAATATTGAAACTTAAAAGGACGCTGAAAACGTGATGCTGGAACTCTATCCGATGATGGAAATGCCGTTTTGCTGCATGCATAATTACTGCCGTTATTAGGCATTAGGTGAGAAAAAATGCGAAAAAACACATAAAACTTAAAATAAGAATGAATCGGATTCGAATTCTGAAAAATCACTTCGAGGTGCACAATTTCATGTTTAGAACTCCCTTTTGGTAATTTTACTTGTAGCCGTTTGTCCGTAACGCCGCTGACAGACAAATAGACATCTTCTTTTATGATAAGTAGAGATAGCACAATACATTCCTCGAAAAAGATGAATGTCTCTACACTGCCACGGACCGTAGTGCATTGAAATTCTTTCGAGTACTCCTGTAGAAGACTTATAAACGTCACAGACAATATTGTTGCAAAATAATAACTTAATTTGCTCCTGTATTGCATGTGCCGCCGTGAAACTAGTTTGCAGGCATAATAGCGGTCCTCCGATAATGGTAAAAATGTAGTCTTGGCGACAAACTTGGCGATCGTCTTGGCGACTTGGCGACGGATTTGGCGACCTTGGCGACAAATGGTGGCTTTTAGAAAATTCATGTCTCGAGACCATATTTCAATTTGGTAAGATTGTTCCAGAAATTTCTCGGCGATTCTGGTGACGTCATCATCTCTATAAACGCGCTGGATCTCTCTCCGGGAAGTTCAGTTGAGTGATAGACTTTGAAGCGCACGGTTGATTCGGTGAAATGAATAGTGTTATTGTTGTGCTTATTTATGAATTTTGTTAGCGCATTTTAAAGTTTCTTGTATTATTTTGAGCTATTGAGCTGCGAGCCGTGAATAAAGTGTTATTTTTGTTTACTGTGTTGATTGGACTCTTTCAAAATACACCCACTTGGCGATTTTCGTAACAATATTTTCGATCGCGATCATTATTTTATGATTCCTAATAACATATAGGACCACTGCCTACAACATCGAAAGGCAATCGATATGTCTTAGTCCTGATGGATTACTTTACCAAATGGCCAGAAGCGATTGCCATCCCGAATCAGGAAGCTTCAACTGTAGCTGAAGAACTCGTTAGAAACTGGATCTCTTATTATGGAGTGCCTATGATGTTACATTCGGATCAAGGTACAAATTTTAATTCAGCACTATTTTCGGAACTCTGCGAATATTTGGGAATCACGAAGACTCGAACAACACCGTTACATCCCGAGTCCGATGGCATGGTCGAGAGGCACAATCCAACAATTTTGAATCATTTTTCAATATTTGTTTCGAAGAATCAAACCGACTGGGATACATATTTGCCACTGTTCCTCCTGGCTTACTGAAGTGCGGTTCATGAGACGACCGGATATTCTTCATCAGAGATGTTCGGCCGTTCTCTTCGATTACCCAGTGATATTGTTTTTGGACGACCATGTCACGTCCATCCTCACGGAATGATTACATGGGTAATTTAGAAGCACGATTAGAAAGAGTTCTTTCGTTTGCCAGAGAGCGAATCA
This sequence comes from Cheiracanthium punctorium, assembly GCA_038373885.1. Lineage (NCBI taxonomy): Eukaryota > Metazoa > Arthropoda > Arachnida > Araneae > Cheiracanthiidae > Cheiracanthium > Cheiracanthium punctorium. The sequence continues at coordinate 1,033,929 of JAWZYV010004889.1, forward strand.
ATTTGGCGAGTGACCGAATGAAGATTCGTTACAATGCCAAAGCAACGAATCACCAATTTAAGGAGGGTGATCAAGTTTGGCTGTATAACCCAAAACGAAGGAGAGGTCTGAGTCCTAAGTTGCAACAGAACTGGGAAGGACCTTATATAGTTGTCAAGAAATTGAACGACGTTATCTACAGAGTCCAGAAGTCGCCTAATTCAAAACCGAGAGTCATCCACATTAATCGTTTAGCTCCATATGGTGCTACTGATCATAATGTTGTGTGATAGAGTGCCGGGTCATCAGTTTTTTTAAAGAGGGGAGCAGTGTTGCGAAATAATAACTTAATTTGCTCCCGTATTGCATGTGCCGCCGTGAAACTAGTTTGCAGGCATAATAGCGGTCCTCCGATAATGGTAACACTGAGGTCTTGGCGACAAACTTGGCGATCGTCTTGGCGACTTGGCGACAAATGGTGGCTTCTAGAAAATTCATGTCTCGAGACCATATTTCAATTTGGTAAGATTGTTCCAGAAATTTCTCGGCGATTCTGGTGACGTCATCATCTCTATAAAGGCGCTGGATCTCTCTCCGGGGAGTTCAGTTGAGTGATAGACTTTGAAGCGCACGGTTGATTCGGTGAAATGAATAGTGGTATTGTTGTGCTTATTTATGAATTTTGTTAGCCCATTTTAAAGTTTCTTGTATTATTTTGAGCTATTGAGCTGCGAGCCGTGAATAAAGTGTTATTTTTGTTTACTGTGTTGACTGGACTGTTTCAAAATACACCCACATGGCGATTTTCGTAACATTGGTGTCAGGAAGTGGGGTCTGGATCTGTTTGATGCCAATAACCAGAGCAGCCATGGAAGATAAAATGGAAAAACTGTTTGCTATGATGTTAGATATGAAAGAAAAGATGTCTTTGGGTCAAGACAGTCTGAAGGAAGATTTGTCAAAGATGACTTTCAGACAGGAGAGTCTGGAAGAGAAGATCTGTTCGGGACTAGAGAGTCTGCGAGAGAAAATGCGTTCAGGACAAGAAGAAATGAAGACTCAAATAGAATCTGATTGATTCGGTGAAATGAATAGTGTTATTGTTGTGCTTATTTATAAATTTCGTTAGCGCATTTTAAAGTTTCTTGTATTATTTTGAGCTATTGAGCTGCGAGCCGTGAATAAAGTGTTATTTTTGTTTACTGTGTTGATTGGACTCTTTCAAAATACACCCACTTGGCGATTTTCGTAACAATATTTTCGATCGCGATCATTATTTTATGATTCCTAATAACATATATGAATTTCATTTTGTTTGAAATAGGCGAATAAGTCTAAAATATGCTTTAAGGAATGATTAACCACACAGCGTAATGTATTGGAAATTGTTTCGGTGCTCTTGTAAAAAAAAAAAAAAAAAAAAACTAGAAATGCTTCATACACCTTTTTCCATTCGGTGTATGGTACTATACATAGGAATAACATGTACAAATTTTGAAGTAATTGATGCATATTTACTGTAGAAAGAGTGAAGACTAGCGGGCGAACAGACAGACAAACCTAAATCATACACACTTTTGAGCATTGTAAGAGGGTGTTAACAACCTTGTTGGAAAGTGTTGAAAATGCATTTTTTTCTGCTTTTGTAATTTTATTATAGCTCTGCAAGGTACAGTGAAAGGAAAACACTTTATTTCAAGTAGAATCTATAGAAAAGAAAGTACTTACCATATGCAGCGAGTTATAAGAAACAACGATCCATTGCTTGTTTGACTTTCAGCCAGAAAGAATAAGTGCTACCTTATTAAATTGCTACTGAGCTTCGATTATGTGCTAAAAGGATCCAAGTTATAAGCGTTTGTGTTACATAAAGTTGATCAAAACTATTTGATAAAAGCAAACTATGCTGACACCTGAAATTTTTTAATTATTTCCAACCAGGTTAAAAGGTATTTATGATTTTTGTTTGCCTGCATAACAGTCTGTTGTCCACACTCTAGCTGCCGTAAACGCTCATCGATTATTATGAAATTTATAAATGTTAGTCCATTTACCCAATTGAAAAAGGCGTATGAAGCAGTTATACCTGTTTTACAGCTGCATGGAAAAGAATTACAATACATTAAACGCATGTTTAATCATTCTTTAATGCACATTTTATACTTTCCGTCTATTTGAAAGAAAGAAAAAATCATACATGTTATTAAGGACCACAAAGTATTGATCTCGATCGAAAATGCTGTCAATCTGTTGCTGTTATCTCTAAAATCTCAACGAAGTGAAAAGGATTTGGGTTTAGCGTAACCCGTGAAACGGTCTGGAATTTTGGACGTATTTTCTCTAGGTATAACGTGGATACTCTTCAGAGACCCTTTAAAAGATCCTGCGTCCAAGGAATCTTCCTCATATAAATTGTCATTGTATATCTTTGCCTAAACCACTAAACTAAAATCGCATTTTTTGTAATCGATGCGTTTCGAATGATTTTTTTTTCATTTTCTTATTCTGAAAAATTCTGTAAAAATGACATAGAGCTAGTTGATTGTATTATAATCTACATTTAACTTTTATTTAAATAACGACTAGGGTTTCCATTAGATAATAAGAAAATGTTAAAGAAGAAGCGTTATATTTACAGCAATAAATAACACATGAAATAGGAGTTGTGATTTTTTAAATGTACATCTAGATGCAACTGTCTGTAAAAAGCACAGTGCCTTTCTTCTTATGACTACTAATTTTGAAACTTAGAAATGGCATATAATGTAATGCCATGCACAAAACATGTTTTGAATAAATTGTTTTACTTTTTTTTTTATTTCTGCTTTGTCAGAACTTCGCATTTACATTTGTGTTTTTCCTTAGATAATTTTTAATTTTGTTGCAAATGTTGAGGTCATACTTGTATTTAATTTTATTTACTGCATTTTATTTATCAGTCCTACTGGAAAGGAATAGACAGTCAACATTTGCTGCATGCTATCACAATAGCACATGCTGTTTCACTCTATGTAACTCTGGTATATATATTTTTTAAACTAATACAGTCGAACTTATCTATTGTAAAAATTCACTTATACTGTTATAGATAAAGTTTTGTTGACTAAAACATTAATATTAACTTCAAATTTTAGTTAAAGACAGATTTTCTGACATTTTTCGTTTATCCTTAAAGATAAACTTGTTTTGTGCGCTTAATTATATAAATTTCAAAAAATATTATTAATGACGGTGAATTTTTACATACTTTTATGATTCAGTAAGCAGTTTAATTAGAACAGAACTTAATTTAGAAGGACATTTTTCAACAGATAGTTTCTTATGAGTTTTAATATAAAGGGAACCCTCCCAATATAAAAATGTTGACTTCTCCGAACTCCCATCTCATTACGTCCCGAAATTAATTTCGTTAAGTTTATCAGAACTTTTTTCTATTTTGCTGCTATGGGTGGTATTGTGATTTAATAACTTGATAATTAAGACCTGATATTTAATTTAAGAGTAATTTTATTTGTTTTTAGTTTTCAAACAAATTATTATATCGCAGCAATATAAAAATTATATCATCGAACACATTAGCAAGAATATTTTTAAATAATGTATGCATTTAATATTATGATGATCTTATTGAATATATTTGTATAAATAAAGGTTAATATGTATAAAATTATTGAAGAATTTTTTTTTACTTTTAATATGACGAGATTTCCATGAATGTTATTGTATATGCTTTGAAATTTAGAACGGTGAAATTCTTATTTATAACTAGACGCCTCCGGCGACCAGTTGGTCCGCCATCTTAATAAATATTGTTCGGAGAGAATCCTGTTTTTCAGCGACTTCCTTGGCACTGAAATTTCTTTGATTCTGAATGGAATTCAAAATTTCAGATGGCTACAAACAGGGGCGGCCTAGGGTAAGTGGCCCCCACTGCTAACGAAAAAAAACCCCTCTTTTATGCTCTACTTAGTTTTTCAGTTCGAAATGACGCCCCTTCGAAGCCGGCGACCCGATGCGATGTTTACCTTCCTTACCGTGTCGGGCCGCCCCTGTTTACAATAATAAGATGGTTAAATGATAAAACCTACGAAAAGGTATAAATTACTTTCGTCCTATATTAATTTTGAAGAGCTTCTAGATATATTGGCCGTTATCAAAAAAACGGAAGCAAAAAAAAAAAAAAAAAAAAAAATCTAAGAAAATCTAAAACACTTTCAGATTTTGAACGCACTAAAGTGCTATATATTAAAAGCGTATCACAATCTATGTCTCTTCCCTATTTTATTTCTTTATTCCATTAAGTTGGAAAGTGTATCATTGAGGGTGAGTGCGATTGTTGAGTGAGATTAAACAAAATCTCCTGCAGTGCTCTGGGTGCCAAACTCGTTCCCATTAGAACACAAGTGAAGTAACATCTTGCTTGGCCAGTGCTTGGGAGGGTCAACTCCCTTTCCGCTAGACTACTGTGGGACCGTGTACGCTAATGGAAGCTGGTGCAAGTAAAATCTGTCGTGGCTCCAATGTCCTTCAAGTTGTTAAACAATACCTCTGGGGGTGTCAATTTAAGGGGTTGGTCCCTCCTCTAAAATTGTTCAAAATTAGGGGACTACGGGCTAAATCGTACTTCCTCCCACTGGGACCCTAAAAACGGAAGATGCACCCCCTCTGCCCATCGCTTCCCTTCGGGGGCCGCCGTTTGCGGTTGTCAGTGGGCATCAGAAACAACAACAATACATAACAAAATTTAAGAGTGTGATTAAACAAAATTTAAATTGATATTTCTAACATCTTTCTCCTGGATGTAATACATTAGAAATAGAAAGGAAAACAGACGTGCTGAGAATGCACAATTCGAACTGAATGAAACTTTCAAAAACTTATTTTTAATTTATTTGTTTGTGTTACATATATTTCGGATTTGTGTGCTTTGCCCGAAGTCCGCTTATAAATCCACGTCAGAAGAAAGAACTTATTCAGGTGTATTCTTTATACAGGCATAGCAGACGATAATTTGAATTTATTTATTAAAAACTGTGTAATCTATAAGTTTGCGCCAGCTGTCGACTGCTTTGTAAAATTAAAACTATTGTATTCTTTTCTTTTTGGATAAAATATAGCTTTTTGTATATTATAGGAACAGTGTTTTTTTTTCGCGCTATAAAAAGTAGCCTGTTCGTTTATCCAGGACTTTAACTGTCTTTATTTTGTATTTCATCCATATCCGTCAAGCCGTTTTAGCGTGAAAGAGTAACAAACATACATACAAACCTTGGCATTTATAATATTAGTACGATTTCAAAAGATGCAACTTAATATGTACCCCTATATCCTATACCCCGCAAAAATATTTGCATGTGTGTATGTGTATGTGGCTTGAAATTTAGCAAATATTATACAACATATTGTATTAACAAACATAAAGAAATTTAACAAACAAACAATAGATTTGTATTTTTACAAATAAAAATGTTTTACTGACAATTAATCTAGTTTAAATAAGAATCTTAGTTAATATATGCTCCGTAAAAAACTGCTTTACATTCATGCAGCAGTACTTCAGTAGAATGCAACATTCATGAAATAAATTTATTTTTTTTGTAATAGATTATTAGGTTGGCAAAAAAAATTCCTGCCTTTTTTAATATGTTTATAAACTTAATAAAAATTAACAGCTAATTAATCAATTATGAATTTTGCCTTGTTGTTTAAAACTTCTCTCCAACAAGATTTTTAATACCATGTTAGTAGAAATTATCCAGTTTCAACTAGAAAAATAAAGCCCGCCAGAACGAGATGCAGCTCTGGTATAAATTTTTTGCGGTAAAATTTTTCATTTTTGAACCTGAAATATTTCATTTTTGAACTCGGAGAGGTTTCACTGTATATATTTGTAATGCCACTGTTGATTAGCCATTTGCTGAGTATTGCATTTAGATATGATAAAGTTGAAAAACACGGCTTCCTTACAACCACTTAACTGATTCTAAAAATGAATAGAATACACCAAAACACCATAAATACATGCCGATTTGAATAGAAACTAGAAAATGTTTTTACATACTCCTTTGTCATTTTAAATCTCAATAGGGTAGAACTAATGGGTCCTCCTCCATTGGAGAAAATAAGGAAGTTGGTCATTTTGTCTCGCCATGTGGTTTCTACGGTGAAAAATTGCCACATTTGGCGAGTGATCCATCTACTAGGCTTTGCCTTTTATCTTTAGACTTTTGAGCTATTTTTTTAAATAAAGTTATAGGTTCGGCTTATACTGCAATACATGCGTTGACTTTCAGTAAAAAATAAGTTCAAAACAATAGCTTATTTCCACATGAATGCTCAATGAAATCGCATTTAGGAAACTTAGAAATGGGCCAGCCAAAATAGTGCGTAAAAATTTTGCAATTGCAAAATTTCTCCCATGTTATGTATGAATAAAATAATCTTACAAGGAAAAAAAAATATTGCTGTGCTTATATAAACACAATTATCTTAAAATCTTGCAGCTAGATTATAGTGTCGTATATTTATTTTTTAAATTAAAAATAATGGATGTCCTTAAAAATTTCCGATTAAAACTCTTCTACTTTGTACAACTTCCATTCACATCTCTATTAGAATTATCTGTATAAACATCTTATAAAATGCAATGCAAGAGCTAATCTATTAGAAGGAGAAAATTCTATCTAGCAATCTATAGCTACTTTCAGGGGAAATGATGAAATCTTAAATTAAATTTTCCATCTATGCTTTTCCGACTTTCTCAAGATTCGCTTCATACGGCTGAATGTACTTTCAAAAGAAAATATCAAATGTTGAAATTTCCATTTAGAAATTTATTTTGGAATATAAAATGTACTGGAAAAATCGTAAAATAAATTAAAATATGTAAAAGCTTGGATGGTACATTTTATGATTTCAAGAAATTCGTAACATTTATCTATTTTCAATTTCTTTATTCTTCAGCAAATAAAGTTGAAAAAAATATTGAATCGCAGTTTTTTCACACATAACAATATTATGAATTTACATTAGCTGATTTCTGTGTTCTCATAGATTGAACAGCAGTTGAATTCTTTTAGCTGTATAAGAAAATAGTTATGAATTTTAAACAATTCCAAAGACAGATAGGTTATGAAACACATTATGAACCACTTTGAAGTAGTTATATAAATTCTTTTCATATGATGTTTATAGCCTATGTACAAAGAAATGCAGTGCATTATTTTTATTAACCTAGAAATTGAATAACTTCATAAAGATATTCTTTTTGAATGACGCAGTTACAGCATAATGCATTAAATTTCATGTAAAAGATTTATAAATTTTAAGCACACAGAAAGATATAAAATGCATGCTATCCTCAATCACATTTGAGATCAGAATGGTTATCTAATCAGAAAATAAGTATATACATGCCAGCATGTATGTATGTGTCATTGTGCCAGCAGAAACTGGAGAATATCTACACTCTCTGATGGATGTCCACAAATACCAAAAACGTCGATGAAAGACAGAATTTTTTTGTTATTCTTATACTTTCGGACCATCATTGGTGTTTGTTGGTAAGTATATATTCTGCGGCTGAAGTCGAAACTGAAAGCCAAGCTTGCAGGCCAAGTCACGGGTAACGGTGGTGACTTTGACAGAAGGTAGAAAATATCGCTCTATATTTCTGAGAGAGAACTTAATCATAAACATTCAAAATTGATATCCGGGACTTAAAAGAAACTTAGTAACTTAAATACGCAGTAAATCGCGGTAACAGTGTTATTATTTTGTGAATGGATTCTGTGGGTAAGCAAATATTCCATTAAAAGTAAAGAAAAGAAAATTAAAGAACAGTATGAAAATTTATAAAATACAAATGTCTTCAGTAAAGAAAGCCTTTAATAGGTTTTCTAAAATATCACAGCCCTATTGTTTATACTTATGTGCTGAAAATGTTCAAAGATTTTCATCGTGATTATTCTAAGTTATTTTATTTTATTTTTCTTTGAATAATAGTTGTTTCTGGTTTTAAAGAAAATTTTTCTTAACTCTCACATTACAATCCCCAACTCTCCTTCAGAAATCCCATTCAACATGGTATTTATTAAATCAAAAGTAAACATTTTCGTCCATTAATACTTCGTGACAAAACGTTTTCAATAAACAATTTAAAGTTTTCCTTGATGTTTTGGAGATGTATTCAAATATCATAAGGAGTTCTACAGCATTCTTCCAAGACTTCAAAAGTTTCATTTGCATTTTAGTAAAGCCCGATTGCATCTTAGAGGAACTTCTAAGTATGTTTGTTTAGATTCATAGACATTTCAACAGTTTATTTCCTGTCTTCAAAGTGTAAGATTTTAACAGTTATGTTTATTGTGTTGCAAAAAATATTCAAGAATTTATTTTGTATTTCAGAAACAAAATTTTACGAGCTAAATTAAATTAAAAAAGAGCGTGCGTACAGAGTACACGTGTCAGAACTGAAACTTCTTTGGCGAGATTCATTAAAATCTGTTCGATTGACAAACAAGTAGTCAAAGATAAAAATTAAAGACTAAAATTAAAGATAACATTTGAAAACAGATCAAAAGTGAGATGTTGTAGGTAGTCAAAGGATTGAGGCATAGTATTAAAAAGATTTAAAATAATTAATGTAAAAATATTTTACAAGTTCCTTGGTTAATTTTCCAGTATTAAAATAAAATTTGAAAATCTTATAAATAAAAATGAAATTCTTTTTGTTTGTTCGTTTGTTTGTTTGTTTGTTTGTGGATTTGAGTTGTATACAAATCCACAAAAATGGACCTATCGGCCTGAAATTTTGCACAGATATGTAAAATAATATAGAATAAATCATAGTCCACTTTAAAACTTTGAAAGTCCACCCGTTCCCGGAATTTAAGGGATTTTTTATGTTCTCCACGCAAAAATCTTTCCGTAATTGTAACCCCTGTAGTGAAAAAAGTGTGAAATAAGGATCGTGGTTGCCATGTGTGGCGATTTTGCCGAATAAGATGTTTTAAATTCTCAAAGTAAAAATAAAAGAATAATAATGATTTCTTTTTGTTAGTTTATATTCGTAAGGTTATATTTTTTTAAATTATAATATCGTGTATTTGTAATAATATCGCGAAAAAATAAAATGGCTCAAATGCCGAGAAAGTGAGTTCTAGCGGTTTGCACAGTTTCAGGCTTGGCGCAATTTACTGAGAGCTTAAGGAAACGGATTTTTGAAAACAAGTGCAAAGGTTTTATTAGAATACAGCGTTAAATTTTAATGATCCGTGCGAAAATAATGCAGTTATTAAGGGATTTCAAGCGATCTATCTTCAGCATTCTCGCGAGGAATTCGAGGAGGATTCTAACGCTTGGCGCTATTAATCGTAATTTAATCGTCTGCTATTTGGGTTATGAATACACCTGCGTATAAGTTTTTGAAATTTTCATTCAGTTGGAAAGAAAGGATGTTAGAAATATCAATTTTAATTTGGTTTAATCACACTCATGAATAATGATACACTTTCCAACTTAATGAAAGAAGGAACGAAAATAGGGAAGACCCATGGATTATAACTCTTTTTATATATAGCACTTTAGTGCGTATTTAAAAATCTGAAAGTGTGTCAGATTTTCTATGATTCTAGCGCTTGGCGCAATTTAATGAGAGGGTATTTTTAAAAACAAGCGTAGGTTATCTTATAAATAAAAATGAAATTCTGTTTGTCAATTTGTTGATTTGGGTAGTATACAATTCCACAAAAATGGACCTGTCAGCCTGAAATTTTACACAGATATGTAAAATAATATAGAATAAATGATAGTCCACTTTAAAACTTTGAAACTACACTTAAAAACGTTTTCTTCCTGAATGGTTCTCTTAATTTCCGTTCCCGTTATTTAAGAGATTTTTATGTTCTCCACGCAGAAAGCTTTACGTAATATTAACCCCTGTAGTGAAAAAAGTGTGTGAAATAAGCATCTTGGTTGCCATGTGTGGCGATTTTGCCGAATAAGATGTTTTAAATTCTTAAAGTAAAAATAAAAGAATTATAATGATTTTTTTAGTTTATTTTTTTAGGTTATTTTTTTAATTATAATATCGTGTGCGCATAAGAAAGGAGAGCAGGGATGAAATGTTTTATACGCAAAACAATGAGGATCGAAGATATCCGAGACTAATATGTAATTTTTTTAGTTTGGCGAAAAATAAATGGCTGATAGGCCGATTTTTAGAGAGTGAGTTCTAGCGGTTTGCACAGTTTTAGGCTTTTTGGCGCATTTACTGAGAGATTAAGGGAATATCATTTTTGAAAACAAGTGTATAGGTTTTCTTAGAATACAGCATTAAATTTTAACTATCCGTGCAGAAATGATGCAGTTATTAGGGCATTTCAAGCGATGTAGCTTCAGAATTCTCGCCAATTGAGTACATTGATTTAACTTGGGGGAAATCCGCCAAATTTCAGAAAATTGAAATCTTCGCATTTAGTACATCGAGGTAACGATGAATAAAACATGTTATAGTTGATAATGTAAAAAATGCGGCTGTATTAAGGGATTCCACTTTTCAAATAAATGTCTGGCGGTCGAGCCATTTCCCATTTTGATTGCTGCTAAGTCAATGCTTCGAATGATTCCCTGAAAAAACTCTTGCAAAATGGCGTATGCTGGCATTTGTCGAGGCTTAGATTTGAAACTGGATTTTACTTGAGACTGGTATATACGTATAATAAGACTGGTTATAGATAAAAATGAATGTTGGTATGTGTGTAGGAGGTTGAATAACTCCAGCACCGTTTCACCCATCACCATGAAATTTGGTTCACCTAAGTCTTTTATCATGGAGAAGGTTTTTATGCTATCCGTTTTCCTCTAACTTTTCACTAAGTGGCGCAGCAGAACGTCGAATTCTATTCCGTTTAGCCGTTTGCTATGCGAATATCGTCCAACCAATTTCGATGAAATTTGGTACACGCGAATATTAGAACACGGAGAATATTTTTCACTATCCATTTGCTGTAACTTACCGCTAAATAGCGCTGCAACGCATCAACTTCTATACCGTTCGACCGATCGGCATAAAATTTTTTATACTTACACATTTGAGAACGAAGAATATATTCTAACTGCGTTACTTTTGATGTTACTCACCACTAGATGGCACTGCAATGCATTATTATTTTAACTCGCCACTAGATGACGCTGCAGCAGGCCAAATTTTTGACCATTCAAACGGTGGCTATGAAAATCAGTATACATAGCTATTTGAACAATGAGAATATTTTGGCGTTATCCATTTTGCTATAACTCGCCACATGACGGCGCTGTAGCAAATCATTACTTTAATTAACCACTAGATGGCCCTGCAGTGTATCACTTCTTGACTGTGCGAATGATCGCTATGAAAATAGGTATACATAGATATTTGAACACGAGGAAGAGTTTGGCACGATCCATTTTCCTATAACTTGACACTAGATGTCGCGTCAACACATGAACTTCAAGACTATTCAGCCGATCGTCATGAAAATTCGTATACATCGATATCTGAATGCGAAGAATATTTTTGCCGCATCCGTTTTGCTAAAACTCGCCACTAGATTGTGCTACGCCGCATCGCCTTCTGCACCGTAAAAACGATTGCCTTGAAATTCAGTATGCATGATTATTGAACACAATATAACGCGATATCCATTTTGCTATATCTCTTTATTACAATAAATAGTAATCACAGCAAATATTAATATCAAAAGTCCATTTATTCCCGTGCGAAGAACGGGTAGTTCAGCTAGTAGTAAATAAAATAATAAGTATACTAAGCACACTAAGTCATTAGACGAACATAAAAATCATTCTATATACTTGGATTTTAAATTTTAAATTACAATGAGGATGTATACAAAAACAATATATAAAATATTACTTACTTCGATATCGGTTTTTGTGAATAAGAGTTTGTTAATAAATATAAATCAGTTTCTTCGGACCTCCACCCACACACTCTCCTCAGAAAAGAATTATTCCCTCACTGGTTCTCCATTTTGATGTCACGTGAAAAATCTCTTCTTCTGTCTTCGGAAGTTTCAAATTATTTTCGTACGAGTTTTACTAATTAGTTTTTTTTTTTTTTTTTTTTTTTTTTTTTTGCTGATCAAAAAATTATCCTAGACGCTTTATTTTTTTTGGACGAAAGCTGAGCAGTTTGTCCGCAACAGGATATTTTTTTTAGTTTAAATATTCCATAGCTTTTTAGATGCGAGCTGAATCGTTCTGAAATTCACCCAAATTTGCCGGAGAAAAGGTTTGTCGATTTTTATTTATCAAAAATCGGTAAATGCAGTTAATTAAAAAATGAAGGTCTCTTTAGAAAGAAAAATCTTTCTTCTTTCCGATCGTGTAATTATTTTTTCTTTCGGACGATCGGAAGCCTTCTTTTTCGGAGGGCAAAGACAGAAAGCGGTCGAAAATAACGTAAAATATAAAATTACTAGCGGCTACCCGCGACTTCGTCCGCGTCGGCTTTAAAATTGGGTCCCGAGAGAAACGAAGCATGTGTGAATAACAAATATGTTTGCGACTAAAGAAACAGCATTTAAATATTATTTGCTTTTTACTTATTTTAAATGAAGTATAATGCATGGTAGTATACTTCATTTAAAATAACAGAGTACGTAAAATTACTAAATTTAGATTTTTTTCAGTCATTTGGCGAATAGAGACAGTTACGACAGTATTTGCGAACTGTTTTGAGTGTTCTTGTAAAAGAAATATTTATGCTATATGCATGAATTTTAGCCTATGTTAATCAGGAATAGTGCAGCTTTCTATTAGCGGAAAAGTTTTAGAATCGGTTCTATAGTTACAGATGCCCATAGAGCGTAATGTATTAGAATTATTTTGAGTGTTCCTGTAAAGGAACTATTTGCGCTACATGCATTAATTTTAGCCTATAATACTCAAGAATAGTGTACCTTACTATCAGTGAAAAAAGTTTTGGAATCGGTTCAGTACTTACAGAGACACAGATAGAGCGTAATGTAATTCTTATGAGTATCCCTGTAAAAGAACTATTTGTGATATATGCATAAAAGGTAGCCTATAACACTCAGGGTCCCCCCAGTGCCTAAGAGGGTCTGCTCTCAAACCTGGAAGGCGGGAGGTGCCAGGTTCAAACACCGGTCGCGCCTGTAGACCTAGCCGCTCGCAGTTTTCCGTGTTTTTTTCAAAAACCTCGCGAAAATACGGGCTAGGATCCCTTAGAAAATTCCACACAGAGGAATTCTCCATATACGCCTAGGACCGTATAGGCCTAGGACTTTCAATCAGTAAAGAAAGTTCTAAAATCGGTTTAGTTGCTACAAAATTCCCATAGAGCGCAATGCATTAGCATTATTTTGAGTGACTTTGTAAAAGAATTATTTATGCTATATGCTTGAAAGGTTGCCTGTATGTTAATCCGGGGCATAAGCGTTCTTCATTACAAATTTTTCCATCCATTTTTGTGTGATTCAGTCAAAAACATCCAAACACATAAACGTACACATTTATATTATTGGTAGGATTTGGAAATTTACGAACTTTAGTTAGTGAAACACATCTGGACTTTTCTTGGTACTTACCTATTATCCCGGCGGTCATTCCCGCCAAACTGTTTTTTCGTCAAATGAGTGTCCAAACTGTTGCCAATCGTATTCAAAACCATTAATAATTTCATGTGCCCGGCATTTATCTCGGCAAAAAATCGCTCGTCTTGGCGGACCGCCGGGATAATACGTAAGTACACTTTTCTTTATTTATGCTTTTTAATTTGGCGTAAAATCAACATAATTTCCATACTTATTTATGTTTTTCAAATGCATGTGATTTTGCAAATAGAATTTCTGCTTTATTTCAAAAGCATAAATCATTTTGTGCGGGCGATAAAACGGTTTTTAATTAATAGTTAGAAAAATAATTAAAATTTCCGAGCCTCAGGTACACTTTACCGAAGTCATGGGTCCAGGCATGCTCAAATTTTCAAAGCTCTGCTTTCTGTAGATTTGTCTGGAGAACATTCATTTTTATTTTTAGAGATAAATATATTTGGCATAAAACTGGCATAATTTCCGTATTATTTAGTGTTTTTCAGATGCACGTGCTTCTTTATTGAAGTAATAGCATTTTTGTTAGCTCAAAACATGAATCATATGATACGGGCGAAACTCGCCAAGAATGCCAACGTAAAAACGGTTTTTAATTAATAATTAAAAAAGTAATTAAAAATTTAAAATTCTAAGTAGCCTATAACCAACTCCAGGGTCCCATCTATATCTAAACCGAAATGCATCCTAATCGATTCAGCGGTTTAGGCGTGAAAGCGTCCTAAACAAACAAACAAACAAACAAACAAACTCACTTTCGCATTTATAATATTAGTTAGGTTTAAAAAATTAAAAAACTGCGCCCGAGGTGCAAACTCCGGGATGCTTGGGAACTCCCCTGCAGAGTTTGGTGCAGTTCGATCATATAGTTATTGGGAAGTATTGTTATAGTACAGCATTGGGAAAGGGTTGCGCCTCAAAGGGTTAACCCATTGGCATCCGGCTATTTTCATCCCATTCTCCAATTTATGTGCATTCCTGAAATGAAGAATAAATTCTTGACATTTGAGGGTTATGAAGTTTGTATTTCATTTTCTAAACATACGAATAAACTAGTGCAATATTCGCATATTGCTTTGTTATCACTGCGTATTTTGAGTAAATAAAGTATATTATTTGAGAAATCAATATAAGAAAATGATGCTTCTCCTTTTTTCCGACCGTCCTAAAAGAACGAAACAAAACTTTAATTTGTTAAACTAATATTGTTACCATCAATTCAACAAAACCTAGGCTGAACTAAAACAATTTAGAAAAATGAGCTAAAATAAAACTTTTTGAAAGACACACAAAAAAAAGATCCCTGACGAAGACTTTGAAGATTTTCATATTGATTTAAAATGCAAAAATTTACTTTATCTTTCAGCTACAATTCTACGCAAGCATGCTATTTCCATTTCAAAAGCTTTTCTGAATCTTTGAATCACATAGATAAAGAGCAAAGTCGTATGCAGCCAATGGAATATCTTATGCTTACACTTCCAGTATTAAATGCATAAATATAGCCAATATTACCTTTTGATAGCATACACAGTTCGTTTTAAATCAATATGTGGGGAAAATACAAGAACTGTATCTTCGCGGCGTGAACCGAACAGAACTTTAAACTTCGATTCATTTCCCAGAGATTCTTTTGTTGGTGACGTGGTGCCGACATGATAGATTCGTAGTTTCGATAATGCACTTCTGAATGTGAGGCTAGTGTGTATATAATTGAATAATATTTTTCCATATAAATAAATTTGGATTTTTTTTCAAATTAAAGACGAATGAATTAACTCAATTCTTGCAGTTACAAAGGTAGAAATAATTTAAGAGCTCAGGAAACATTTCTTTGTACATGCAATCAAATTATTTTTTATTTACAAAATCAGTTACATGTATCATTATTTTAAGTTACTTATTTTTTCTTTTGAATTAATTATTTTTTTCTTGTACAGCGTCTCTAAAAAGTATTCGACTATAAAAGTACTCCCGACGTTAATTTTTAATTTAACGCATTTATAAACACAAGTGAATCATGTAACATTTAATAAGTACTTTTACATTTATTTCGAGATGTGTGCTTTTCGTAAACATAAACCGTTTGCTCCTCGTGTCTCTTTTGCGGGACTCTCATTTTTTTCATTTCTGTCAGTCGCAAAAATTTGTTACATTACTTAAATTTCCTAGCCTTAATTCAAGAGTATTAAATCTAAATTCCACAAATAAACTTAACCTTTAATAGCATACAATTCATATAAGCATGCATCGTATTTTTAACACGTTCAGTGCCGGATTACAGTAGAGGCTAATTTTTAAAAAAATTTTTGTCAATTTCACAAAAATATTTTTTGTTCATAAACTATTCTTATCGTGAATAATAAAAATTTCACATATGTCTTTCAAACTGCACGTTTTTGAAAAAAGTTAATTGCTGCAAAATACCGCAAAAGCGCCCGGCCCCAGTGTTCAAGGAAAATCAAGATTTATGGGGGGCGGATAAACGGTAAAAATCGAAAAATACACCGTTCAAGTGCCTCCTCTGTCTTCTAGTGAAACTGGATTCATACGGTCCGTTTCGTACCGCTATGACACAGGGATGACGTCACTCAGCAAAGTAAAGCGAAGAACGTTGTTCTGACGTCACACTTCGCTGACATTTGCGTGATTTCATGGGTGCATTTATTGCGGATCCACAAGCTCGCTCACGGGCAGCCAAAGTTCCGAAACGTAAAAGAACGGTGCGGCAGAGCGGCACGGAAGCCAGTATGAATCCAACTTAGGCTTATTTATTCGGTATTTTAAGAGCAAACGAAATGAAGGAGGGTGGGGGGCTTTTATTAGAAGGTGGCGCTATAGCTGTATTTTACGGTAATTATGTATAATATTAAATTTGACTAACACTTGAATAATTGTGTGTGTAATTAATTCTATATTGCTTTTAACTGTCTAATTTTATATCTAGAAAAAAAGCATTTTTCTCACCATTATAATCATTAAAATTACTTAATTAATTCTCAATGACACATTTTGCTGTCTTATATGCAGAGTAATAAACACCTGATAAGTATAAAATACAAACCAGATGTCGCATAATATTGTGGAATCAAAGTCGTATTCATGCAAGTTTTCATAATCACTATGGAAATATTGTAAAGGACATAGGAAACATCAAATTTTCAATTATAGACCTATAACACAGAGCAGAATGAAACGATTCTATGCATACACAATTTATGTCGATTTATAATATATAAACACTAAAAATATTACTTTTAAAAATTTAAAACATTCATAATGTACATCTACAATAAAGCTCTGGATAATGTTAAACAGGCGACTCCTTGCCAGAACCTATAATTTCTGCTGTTAAAAGTGTCCACCGTTATCTGCCTGGTATACTTTTGAGTAAATGCACACATGGTAGAACTCAGAATCCAATTGAGAGTTACAATCATTGTTTATAGGAACATTTATAAAAATGTTTTTTCGTTTCAATTAGGATTTTGAAATTGGGTGTTTTAAATCCAGTGTTCTGTTCTAATGATGGTACTTACAGCATCACAAAGGTTGTAAAATATTTGAGAACTAACACAAGCCATGATTTGAAATATCACTTGAAAAATATTAATGAGGCTCGGATATGAGAAGCATCACTAAATATTAATTGGCATTTTTTACTGTTTCTTGCATTTAATCTAATTCAAATCATTTATTTTAACTTACAATTTTGTTCTCAATTTTCCACTGTTTGGTTTTTAAAAATTTATTTTGTTTTAGGCCTCTTGGGCTTAAAATAGATTCTCTTACGTTAGATTGCAATCGTAACTGGTTTTTTATCCCCCTCTCTTGGCGCATTTTTGGCATATTTTACTATCATGCCATGCTCCAACTTTCAAATTATTCGTTCGTGGCTTGATTAATTTAATATCCTTCGTCCAGATTTATTTTAACTCTGTAATTATCGTTGGTTATCACGACCAAGTTGATGTTCACGCCGATATCAAGTTTCGTGTTGATATCCTTCTTTGAGTTATTCCACCTTTATTTAATTGCTTTAGAGAGCGTATTGTTACCTGGTCTTCACAAGCAGTTATTTTTAATGTGTTATTCTGCAATAGTCTTTTTAAATAAACAGTTTCTTGAGTATCGTACATCTTCGCCATTAATCACTTTGGGAAAAGTATTGAAGTGTCCGTCTAATTTCTTAACGAAGTTTCATAAACAGTAGGCTCGTCTCCAAAAATTTCATCCGTGAAATAAAATAGAATTTTTAAACTATCAATTTTAGTTTTCTGTTTTCGGAGAAAAATGCATTAGTTTCTGACGAAACAATCGTCGGAAAGTGCACAGTTGTTTCGGCACTTTTTTACGAAGTGATTATTAACAGCTACATGAAGACGACGCTACCGACCCCCACTGCTATATGATTCAGATCCCTTATTATGTGCCCTATCACCCCTTAAAATTTCGTCCAAGAGTTTAGATTCACCCTGGATATATATATATATATATATAAACGTATATATAAATGTAAATATCTATACACACACACACATATATATATATATATATATATATATATATGTGTGTGTGTGTTTGTGTGTACATACATGTATGCATTAATTGTGCAGCATTATTATCACTCAAGTAGCAATTTTATATTTCGAATCATTTCTTATCCTTCTACCTCAAATTTTTTGTTCATGTTATCCTGATGAAGGAAAATTCTCTATTTTACTTGTTGTTAACTTTTTATTATCTCGTATGCGATAACTTTATGCAAGATTATATATTATCGGAATAAATTTATAAGGGTAGCTTTCATTAATATAAAATTTTCCCTCTTTTTTTCTAAAATTAATTGTAATTTGTCACAGCTAAAAATGATTTTCAATATGAGCACCCTCTTAAAAATTTTCGAGAGTATGCAAAATTTCATGCATTAGTTTCATGAATAATTAGCTGGTTTTTATGAAGTGTTGCAGTCATATAGTTCACGTTTTCCGTAAAAACATTACTTCATAGAAAAAACTGGATAAGGAGATTTGACTTTACTTTAAAATTCTTCTCTGAGAAGGTGTGATATAAAAACAGAAAATCAGTTTATTTAAACGAATAAGCTTTCATTTCAAAGCATAATACATTTTTCTTTTAGTTTCAAACATTACATATAGATTATTTTAAAGAATGTAAGGAATTTTCAAAGAAATGTGGAATAGGAAGGTCATCAAAACATCATATTTGAGAAAAGCGCTTTTAAATTCAATAAGCTCTTTTTGAATTCACAAGTAAATATGAAAAGCATTAGAGCACAATGTCAACTTCATCTAAAAATTCGACACTCAAAGCTTAGAATCATAGAGTTGAAGTGTGTATTTTATGTTTGTATTTCATATGAAATTCGAGAATTATTCTTTTAAAAAAGCTGAAGATGTTTCAAATGGAACAGATAGGAAAAAGAGAGATGTATAAAGTATACCAAAGAGCAAAAGTTTTTAGAATTTCAAAGGAATTCTTCTTTTATGTAATGTAATGGAATAAATCCGTAATTATTAAATATTATAACTTCTAATACGAACGAAAAAAATTCTTAGAAATGCAGAAAATTTACAGGAAAAAATGTATTAGAATAAAATGCATTATTCGAAATCATGCATGAAGTAAAAAGTAGTAAAAAAAAAAATATATAGTACATATATAAAGTAACAATTTTAAAATGTTTTATTTTACTTTATGTTAAAAAAAAATAAAAGTTGAATTATTTTTTACGATCGACATAAGGAATGCGTTTGAGACAAACATAATTTATCAGCTGTTACACAGGATGATTGTAATTTAGTTTTGCGATTTCAAGACTACCCGCCTGACTTGATATTTAACCAGAATAATCGTGAGGCAATGGGGTTGCATTTGGCGGAGGAAAAGGTAGTTTCAAAATGTGCCGATAGAAGGCATTTTCGTGGTAATGTGAGGTGCTGGGTTCGGAGGAAAGATCGAAACGGATTCATGTAACTCAGAAATATTGTTAGCTAAAAGTAAATAATATACTTCGAGGTTTTATGAAACAATTATTGGTGAAAGACAAGAATAATACTTATTTACAACGAAAAATGTGATAGTGACAAGAGGAAAAGTGAAGTTTCGTTAGACAAACATCTTAAGGATAATTAACGAATATGTTGTAAGATATACCCTCCGTCTTGTTCAGCTATTAGTTTGTCAGCTATTAGTTGACCACTAAATGGTCTGTTCAACAAGAGATGCGAGGGTATTTGTGCTAATGCTACCAATGTATATGGTGAGTTATACTTGTCTTCATGTTAGGCAGATTTGCAGCCTCGTTTCATGTCAAATGAACCAGTCTAATCAATTTATCTATCAATTTCAACAAGGGGATATTAGGACTTTTAATATCCAGAACGTCCTCATACGCAGTCGCCGTTCTGATAGAAAAGTTTCATGAACAGAGCGCAATCCTTCATTGCCAGAATCATGATGAAGAACTCAGGTAAAAAGCTGGTGCTATTTCCGCTATTTGAGTTCGGGAACTCAAGGGGGAAGAGTTAACCTGGGGTCCCCTGTCAGTTAGAGCTTAAAACCTCGAATGCCATGTATATATACACTGAGGAGACAAAAGTCATGGGATAACAGTGTGCGAATACACAGATGGTATAGTATTGCCTAAAAAATGTAGAAATGGGCAATGCATTACCAGGCCTTTCATTTGTATTCAAGTCGTTCACGTGTAAAGGTTTCTGACGTGATTATCGCCTCGTGACGGGAATTAACGGACTTTGAACGCGGCATGGTAGTTGTAGCTAGACGCATGGGACATTCGATTTTCGAAATCGTTAGGGAATTCAACATTTCTAGATCTACAGTGTCAAGAGTGAGCCGAGAATACCTAATTTCAAGCGTGGACATGGACAAAGCAGCGGCCGTCCGCCTGTACTTAATGGCCGAAACCAGCGACGTGTGCATAGAATAGTTAGTGCTAACATAAAAGCAGCACTACCTTAAATAATCGCAGATGTGGGACGTACGTAGGACGTGTCCGCTTGGACAGTGAGGTGAAATTTGGCTTTAATGGGCTAAGGCACAGAAGACCGACTCGAGTGCCATTCCTTACAGAACGACATCATCTGCAGCGCCTCTCCTGGGCTCGTGACAATATGCCCTAGACGACTGGGAGACCGTGATTTGTTCAGATGAGTCACAATTTCAGTGGTAAGAGCCGATGATAGGGTTCGATTGTGGCGCAGACCCCACGAAATCATGAAACCTTGTTTTCAACAAGGCACTGTACCAGCTGGTGTTGGCTCTGTAATGGTGTTTTTTTTTTTACGTGGCATGGACTGGGTTCTCTGGTCCAACTGTACCGATCATTAACTGGAAATTGCTATTCAGCTACTTGGAGGGGACGTCATGTACCCAGACATCGATGGATATTTTATGGATGACAATGCACCATGTCACCGGTCTATAACTCTTCGAGATTGATTTGAAGAAATTTTAAGTTGAAGAAGTGAATGATTTGGCAACCTTAATTGCCTGACATGAATCCCATCGAACATTTATGTGAGAAAATCGAGAGGTCAGTTCGTGCAAAAATCCTGCACCAGCGTTGATTTCGCAGTTATGGACGTCTATAAAGACAGCATGGCTCAATATTCCAGCATGGAACGTCCAACGACTTGTTGAGTCCATGCCGCATAGAGTTGCTGCACTTCGCAGGGCAAAAGGAGGTCCTACACGATATTAGTAGGTATCCCATGTCTTTTGTCTCCTCAGTGTATGTATCCAGATAGTATCCACGAATACATACATAAATACTCATATATGAGTGTTTACATTGGGGGTTATGCTTGCATTTATTCTATTTTTAAAAAGTGAAGAATAAGCTAAATTTTAAAACTTTAGTTATACACAGCATAAGATTGATATCTTACTTGTGTGAAAATGTTTCTTAAAAGTAAAATTCCCTGCCTAATAAAAGCTCACAAACTATGCACATGTACTTTTTCTGGAATATCATCTGAATAAGGGTCAGAATGTCTTCAAAACCCCTGCCTAGAGCGTGTTTTGTTTATAAAATTAATTTAGGAAGCATTTATCAGCGCGTTTATATAGTCGTATTTTAGTTTAATTCCATAGCAGACAAAGTAACAAACATTGATACTACATTCTCATGATGTTTCAATACATAATGAAAATTCATTAGCATTCAAATAAAATTTTATGGGAGAAAAAAATATGAAACAAAACTTACAAATTCATACATAAAATTTAGTAATAAGCAGCTGCAGTCAAAAGTAACTGTTTTCATTCTCATTTTCTGTTACCTGTGCGAACTGATTTACTCTCTATAGAATATAGTTTTCTTTTTAATGCTGGAGAATAGTGTTTTACTTTTAAATAGCTTTTAGTTATTATTGTTCCTTTAGTTATTTCTGATCTTGTACAATCAAAAAATTGTAATCTTCAAATTAATGGCTGTTACTTGGTTATCATCAGTGGCTGCCCAGCTTAATTCAAAGTTTCTTTGGTATGTTAGAAGTTAATTCAATGTTCTGAAGGTGAGTGTTGATATTAGCAAAAGTAGAAATCATACAGCACATAAAAATATTTTATATAAATAAGCTCTTAACTTGTTATATCCAAAAGTCTCTTCGGACAGAGTATGCATATACAGTATGCCCACCAAAGTCCCTTGCCATTCTCTTAACTTCCTAACGGCTGCTGTTGTATACATAAAAACCAATGCTAGGTACAATAAAGTAGCAATGCACTACTGAATGAAACGGAATGCTGCAGCAGCTGGTAGAAAACTGGAAAGTTAGCATTCCTATCTCGAAAATGGAACGAGATTGAGAAAAAAGTTATTTGCAAAGTTGTACAGTGACATCGAAGGTCATAGATTTCACAAACACAAAATAGTATTGGCTGAAAATTGAGAAAAAGCATGTTCAAGTTAAACGTGGGAAAAAAAAACCTTAGACCATTAAAATTTTATGTATAAGTATCCATAAGGTATTTGAGGACCCTTCGTCTGAGAGCCCAAAGCTTTCGAACTCCCATGCCTCCCTATTTTAAAGCACTGGCTAGTGCTTTAATCACTAGCTAGTGCTTTATATCACAGCTGCCACGCGTATATCACGCCTTAATAATTTCTATACCTCCACAACAGCAATGTGAAACTGACAGCATCATCCATTCGCACATATGGGGACTAATAGATTAGTAACATAATTATCAGGTGTTTGTAAATTTTATTTAAACACTTTAAAATGCGCACCATGATCCAGGTATAAAAATATATAATTTAATTCATCAAAACTACATAAGAATACATCCCATAATGACTATAAAACAAAAAAAAATTGTCTAAAAAAATTCTTTCCCTGATTTTCTTGGATATTCTATTTTTGGAACATTGGCATGTAACGCTATCTTTCCTCTTCTTTATTTGCTTCATGTAAACAAACAAACAAAAAAAAAAACGCTGTATGATAAATCTAAACTTTTATGCAGTAATAAAGGTTTTACTTGGCGTGAAATGACTAAAATTTAAGCATAACTCAATAAAACAATTTTATAATTTTGAAATTATATAATATAAGAAATATAAGATTATATAATATATAGATTATATAATATAAGATTATATAATATAAATTATATAATATAAGATTTGAAATTGTATTAATATAAGAAATGCAATATGAAAATGTATAAAAGAACAATAAAAGCCATTTTATGCTTGCATTCTCTTGACTAATAATACAGATAATATAAATAAATGCAATTCTAAAAATATAAAATACCTTATCAAGAAAGAATAAACTATTTTATTCTTTAGAGGGTGCTTAGGATTTCAACCAATCATAAAAAAAAAAATTTAATGTACTGAAACACTAATTGCTATTTATAACTTTATAGCAGTACTAGCTGAAGTACCCGTTCTTCGCACGGGAATGAATGGACTTTTTGATATTAATATTTGTTGTGATTACTATTTATTGTAATAAAGAGATATAGCAAAATGGATATCGCGTTATATTGTGTTCAATAATCATGCATACTGAATTTCAAGGCAATCGTTTTTACGGTGCAGAAGGCGATGCGGCGTAGCACAATCTAGTGGCGAGTTTTAGCAAAACGGATACTTCAAAAATTATTTTTCGCATTTCAGATATCGATGTATACGAATTTTCATGACGATCGGCTGAATAGTCTTGAAGTTCATGTGTTGACGCGACATCTAGTGTCAAGTTATAGGAAAATGGATCGTGCCAAACTCTTCCCCGTGTTCAAATATCTATGTATACCTATTTTCATAGCGATCATTCGCACAGTCAAGAAGTGATACACTACAGGGCCATCTAGTGGTTAATTAAAGTAATGATTTGCTACAGCGCCGTCATGTGGCGAGTTATAGCACAAATGGATAACGCCAAAATATTCTCATTGTTCAAATAGCTATGTATACTGATTTTCATAGCCACCCTTTGAATGGTCAAAAAATTTGGCCTGCTGCAGCGTCATCTAGTGGCGAGTTAAAATAATAATGCATTGCAGTGCCATCTAGTGGTGAGTAACATCAAAAGTAACGCAGTTAGAAAATATTCTTCGTTCTCAAATGTGTAAGTATAGAAAATTTTATGCCGATCGGTCGAACGGTAAAGAAGTTGATGCGTTGCAGTGCTATTTAGCGGTAATTTACAGCAATATGGATAGTGAAAATATTCTCCGTGTTCTAATATTCGCGTGTACCAAATTTCATCCGAAATTGGTTGGACGATATTCGCATAGCAAACGGCTAAACGGAATAGAATTCGACGTTCTGCTGCGCCACCTGGTGGCAAGTTAGAGGAAAAACGGATAGCATAAAAAGCTTTCTCCATGATGAAAGACTTAGGTGAACCAAATTTCATGGTGATGGGTGAAAACGGTGCTGGAGTTTTTCAACCTCCTACACACATACCAACATTAATTTTTATCTATAACCAGTCTTATTATACGTATATACCAGTCTCAAGTAAAATCCATGTTTCAAATCTAAGCCTCGCCAAAAGTGCCAGCATACGCCATTTTGCAAGAGTTTTTTCAGGTAATCATTCGAAGCATTGACTTAGCAGCAATCAAAATGGGAAATGGTTCGACCGCCAGGCATTTATTTGAAAAGTGGAATCCCTTAATACAGCCGCATTTTTTATAATTATCAACTATACATGTTTTATTCATCGTTTACCTCGATGTACTAAATTGCGAAGATTTCAATTTTCTGAAATTTGGCGGATTTCCCCCAAGTTAAATCAATGTACTCAATTGGCGAGAATTCTGAAGCTACATTGCTTGAAATGCCCTAATAACTGCATTATTTCTGCACGGATAGTTAAAATTTAATGCTGTATTCTAAGAAAAACCTATTACACTTGTTTCAAAAATGCTATTCCCTTAAGCTCTCAGTAAATTGCGCCAAAAAGCCTAAAAACTGTGCAAACAGCTAGGAACTCACTCTCTAAAAATCGGCCTATCAGCCATTTTTTTTTCGCCAAACTAAAAAAAATTACTTTATTAGTCTCGAATATCTTCGATCCTCATTGTTTTCCTTATAAAACATTTCATTCCTGCTCTCATTTCTTATGCGCACACGATATTATAATTAAAAAAATAACCTAAAAAAAATAAACTAAAAAAATCATTATTATTCTTTTATTTTTACTTTAAGAATTTAAAACATTTTATTTGGCAAAATCGCCACACATGGCAACCAAGATGCTTATTTCACACACTTTTTTCACTACAGGGGTTAATATTACGTAAAGCTTTCTGCGTGGAGAACAAAATTTCTTAAATTCCGGGAACGGAAATTAAGAGAACCATTCAGGAGGAAAACATTTTTAAGTGGAATTTCAAAGTTTTAAAGTGGACTATCATTTATTCTATATTATTTTACATATCTGTGTAAAATTTCAGGCTGACAGGTCCATTTTTGTGGAATTGTATACTACCCAAATCAACAAATTGACAAACAGAATTGCATTTTTATTTATAAGATAACCTTATGCTTGTTTTTAAAAATACCCTCTCATTAAATTGCGCCAAGCTCTAGAATCATAGAAAATTTCACACACTTTCAGATTTTTAAATACGCACTGAAGTGCTATATATAAAAAGAGTTATAATTCATGGGTCTTCCCTATTTTCGTTCCTTCTTTCATTAAGTTGGAAAGTGCATCATTATGCATGAGTGTGATTAAACAAAATTAAAATTGATATTTCTAACATCCTTTTTTCTGGATGTAATACATTAGATGCAGAAAAGCTGCTCAGAAAAATGCACAATTCCAACTGAATGAAAATTTCAAAAACTTATACGCAGGTGTATTCATAACCCAAATAGCAGACGATTAAATTACGATAAATAGGCCAAGCGTTAAAATCCTCCTCAAAATCGCGAGAATGCTGAAGATAGATGGCTTGAAATCCCTTAATAAACTGCATATTTTACGCACGGAT
>JAWZYV010004890.1:0-11053 GCA_038373885.1 Cheiracanthium punctorium
TAACAGTAAAGCTGTATGTCTCATGCAACTGCCAGCAAAAATTCATAAGCACAGAAATTGCCTTCAAAAATGGATTGAAGTGTTAGTACCCGTTTGGAGAAATATCTGTCGAAATTCCGTATGTATAGCATTTTTTTTCTAAGTGTTTCGTAACTCCTATAGGTTCATTGTTTGTGTCAATTCACAGTACACCTTATAAGGAAACACTCTTAGTTTTTTTCGAGTCTCTAACGCAATTAAATTTTCTCAAAAGCTGTTCAAAAGTTGCATGATTTACAAGTGGAAGAGCCTTAATGAAACACCCTGTTGAATACTTTTATTGATGCCGTAAAAAGTTATGAAACAAGATATTGAGAGACTCTACATTGTTTAAAAGAAAGTACTTAAAATGAGTAATTTTGATGTACTCGTACTTTTTAAGTACATTTGCATCATAAACGAGTGAATGACGTGCTTATATATAAATTGCAATTCAACAAATGAGTAGATGTGTTTCTTAAATTCAAGAGTAAAGCACTCGGAGCTATTACAAGGTAACAAAGTACTCAGAAATAAGTACATTTTCCTTATTTCTAAGTACCTTGCTTTTACGGTGTAGAAGCCAACAAGAAGCTAAAATTTACAAAAGATTCGTGTCTCTTTTATATTTATATATATCTTTACAACTTTAGAACAACTTTAAAAAAAATCTTAATCAAACAGCTTCGAGTGTTTTAGAGGACTTTTGGCATTCCTGCTGAAAGCTGGCTTTTTGAGGCTCTCTTAGCATCATGTTTTCTTCCTTTTTAGGACATCAATAAAAACATTCTGTCAGCTGCTCCCTCCCCCCTTTTTTGAAAAACTTATTTTTTGAGTATTCAGATTTTTAATTTGCCTCTACCAAAATTTAGAATCCACTCACTTCTTAATTGTAAAAAAAAAAAAAGCAAAAAGCCCCAACCCTTCATGATTCCGAGTGCATCTTAAGTATTCAGAACTGATTCCACCTCGAAGTTATTGAACTGTTGTATTAACGAACTCCGTTTATACTTCCTTTCACTCCATCTCTCGCCATAAACATGATCTCTTTCTGTGTAACTTGAAAAACATTTCAAGTGGAGTTCGGTTTTTGAAACTCGATAAGGGCGTTTGAAAACGAACAAGAAAACGTGCTGAGAAATCTAAAATGGTCTTGCTTTCCTCTCGTCCTTCCTTCCTTTCCCCCCCCCCACCACCCCCCAAGAGACTTCTTTTCATTGCTTTATTTGAAAACATCACGGCAATTACCAGTCCTATTCGCGAAACTTTTATATCCGTTCTTTTTAGCTGGAAGAGGTGTGGATAGCCTCAATGCATTTTCTCACTTTCATTTCTGGATTTTCCCTTCTCGCTTTTGTTTTGGTTTTCCACTTCTTTTCTTCTTTCTCTTTCTATCCCCGGTCGCTTTTTAAATGTTCAGGAGTCTTCTTGTACGTGCGAGTTGTGCTTTTCTGAGTCATTGGAAAATTGTTCCAGCTCCTGTGGTACTCGACTCAGCACGTAGCCAGGAGAAGAGAATAGTTTATGTGGTGAAGAAAGGGAAATGTTTGACCGTTGCCTTTCCACTTTTCTGTTAATAATGATATACCGTGTTTATTCGCGTAATAGTCGCCCTCACCCACACTCGCGCTTGCACCCCATATTGGCGCTGCCGTCATTGGACGTGTAGGATATCACTCCTACATACATGATACCGCATGCAGTCTTCAGTGTTATGTCGTAATCGAACCTGTATAACATTTTAGTTACCAGTCCAAACGCCTTAACCATTGGGCTACCAAAGGCTCTAGCAATTACTGATCGTGTATGTTTTTCATGTGAATTTCTGATTCATCAGCTAGAGTAGCCAGCTACATCTGGCCCATCTCCTCTTCACCATGCGAAAGTGCCTGCAACATCTAGTTCACCTCTTACTCCGCCATCTGGAATAGTCCTCAGCATCTGATTCATGTCCTTTTCAACAACTTGGATGGTCACCAAATGGTTATCGGGCGCTCACCTACCGTTTCATTGTCTAGAACCGCTTTCATCTTTTGCGTGATCTTGAATGGACCCACTACATGCGGTTTGCCTTCCTCTTCATCATATTAAGGTTGAAATCCATTTGTATTTTCCCTTCTAAGGTAACTGAAAGACACTAAAAATACAGAATATTTCCATTCTAGCATATTTCCGTGACAAGCTCTTGTCTGGACCACCAAAATCAGAAATCCTGTTCTCTCGAAATCTGTGGAAAATTTTCTGTAGTCTCCGTACTACTTCCTTTTAAAACGAAATTTCAACCCACTAAAACTGTCCTGTGCTTTGTTGTTCACTCACAAACACGAAAAAAAAAAAAGCTAGAACTTGATGGGACAGCTGTATTGAAAAATAAATAAAATCTTGGAGTTTTATTTTTAGCCTACAACTTTGGGCTTTGTCACCTCACCTCACCCAGTTTCCTTTCAGCTTTGTCAACGAAGAATGGCCCAACATCGAACTCACATCTTTTTCACCATTAAAAAGTCTAGTTATCGGAAAAAGATCATTGATATCATTTACCCGTAGGTCATATGCTTCATATGTATGTGAGTATACGTGTATGGATGGGGCAGAGCCTTCACAACATTTTTAAAATTTTATACTTTTGCTTGTTAATATCCGTATTGTTTCCTGCTCTCAGGTTTTTGGATAGAATTGGATTACTTTAACACGGCATATCATTGAAAATACTTGCATTCATTCAAAATGGTTAAATTATAAAATTACCGTATATCTCGGCGTATAACACGCACTTTCAACTTCGAAATATTACTTCATTTTTTCGCGTGCGTGTTATACATTGAATGTAAAATGTAGAATATAAAATATAAAATACATTTCTTGACATAGCCTACATTTACTGATGTGTGTCATACGCCAGAGCGTGTTATACGCCGGCATGTAAGGTACATCTAATCTTATTACACAAAGTCCTCCAATCAAGGCACCCCTCCTTAGACAGATAGCACTCGAGTAGCTTTGCATTAATACACTGTACAATACTATTTTTACAATTCAGCAGAAACGCTAAAGAACTGAACCATGGGGACAATAATCGGGATACATTTTTAACAAATTCAAGTATATAAATAACCTCTTGACACTTTCTATGTAACTGAAAAGTTTTTATGAGTTCTCAGTCAGCCCATAATGTAACTTTTTTCATAGTCCGACTTTCATTTAAGAAATAAATCATCATCATTATCATCATCATGCACTTAATTGATTAGGCAAAATGCTTGTCCCAGCCTCCTGGTCATTCCATTTCGATCTTGTCCCCAACTCCATTTTCCCTTTGGGCCGTAGTTAAATGACATTCTCGGTACTCTACAATGTTGCTTTCTCTCCACCTGTTCTCTCCGTCCTCTCCTATACTCTTAGATTTTCTGATTTAAGTTGAAGATATCTTCTTTCCGAAGTCTTTATTTCTAATTTTGTCCATCACTGTGGGTGCATCCCCCAACTCTCCTCAAAAATTTTCTTCTCTTTCATCTGCACTCCACTGATACCTCGTCCATGTCTCTGACCCGTATAGTAAGGTAGGCACTGCAATTGTTTTATCAGAGATGCCAACCCTCAATGAGACTTTCCAGTGGTAATTGCGAATATTTTCACTAGTTTTATATGTTTGTCAGTAGTAAGTCGCATAGGCAAAATTTTAGTTGATTTTTTTCTAAGCTATTAAAAAAAGTTTAATTATATCCTATTAAAAATTGATCTTAATTAAAAATAAATACAAACTTACCAGAATGGAATATAACACTGAGTATTGAAAGAAGCTGGCATCTCTGCTTTATAGAGTTTCAGCTATGTCTCCTTTCTAGTCTTTTCCGGAAGGGTTCTGTCAACTGTTCTGCAAATGTATCGAAAAAGAATCAATTAAACTACAATTTTAAACCTTTACTCTTCTTTTTATTTCAAATGGCACAAATTAAAAGACAACTATAGCATAAATAAATAAATGAAAACAAGAGACAATTAGCTGTAGTAAATAGACTGTTTATCCAGATATTTTATAAAGTATCTCTTCAACAGTTCATCTCTTGACAAGTAGACATAAATCACAATCAACCTTTGTCTACAGACATGGGTGATTTTTCCCGAAAACTTATTCATCGGAGAAGATATAGAAATTTAAACTTCCATAGTTTCTGTAGATATTATACATTCCGAACACTTCTTCGACAGGTCATCGCTTATCAAATACGCATAAATCATATTTCTACACTGCCCTTCTCGACTGTCATCGTTTATTTTCTACAAATGCAGGTGCTTTGGAGAAAACATTCAAATTATTGAGCTTTAAACTTTCGTTGTTTGCGTTGATATTACATCCCAAATAAATTTTCAGTCATTCCTCACTGACCATGTACGAAAATTCTCCACACCACTATCCTGTCCATGCTTAACCCTTTGAGGCGCAACCCTTTCCCAATGCAGAAAAAAGGGCAGCCGTTGCCATCGCTCGACTTAACTACCAGAAAGATGGCGGACGATCGAAACGTTCATCGCGTGCCACAGATCTAGAGACCCCGTTTTTGACGACAGGCTGCCCTCTTTCCGACATTGGGTAATCTATCCAGCTGCTCTCGCATTCTTCCATTTTTCAGCAGATGTCAGTGCTGTTAAAAATAATCATGACCATTTTTTTTACGGGAAATGACGTGCTAAAAAGTAAAGGATTCTCGTGGAGCTATGTCACCCGCAACTATTTTCATAGAAATCAAATCTTTCCTTCGTGACTGGCAACAGTCAAAATGTCAGACTTTGGTGTTCCCAGAGCCGGAACACTGCGCGTTAAAGGGTTAATTAAAACATAGGAGAATATGAATTTAATCTGTCGTTTGTTACAAAGTTATATTCCAAATGCTCTTTCAATAGTTCTTCCCTGGTTGCTATTTTCAAGCGCGAAATTTTTCAGTGTTTTTTTCAACTTACTTTAAAAGTGATTGCCAAAGATCAATGTTGAAATTTGTGTTTTATTGAGTTTTTTTAAAAGTTGCTTTTAGCTAAAAAGCTGTCAATGTTAAAAACCTACATTAACCTGTTCAGTTTGTTTGTTTGTTTGTAGATTAACCCTTCAGCGCAACCATTTCCCAAACTGGAAAAAGGGTAGCCATTGCCATCGCTCGATTTAACTACCAGCATCATGGCGGTCTATCGAATCGTTCATTGCGTGCACAGATATAGGGACTATTTTGACACAGCCAGCTGTGCGCCTTAAATAATTTTTATTTTTATAATAAAACTTGCAATTGGAAAAATAAATTAAAATATGCTGATTGTTCAGTTATCGAAGAAGATTAGTTTTTTGAATATGTACATACAGTAGAATCTCGTTTATCCGCCATAAGCGGGCCCGCTCAATGTCGGATAAACGAAAATGTCGGATAATAGGGAGGAGTAAAAAAAAAGGCCTCTTAAACGTTATACATACATATGCTATATTACACATTATTATCTTGTCTCATAATCGTGCTCTAAAAATACATGAGCTGGCTGTGCCGGCACAGCCAGCTGTCGTCAAAAAAGGGTCTCTAGATCTGTGGCACGCGATGAACGTTTCGATCGTCCACCATCTTGCTGGTAGTTAAGTCGAGCGATGGCAACTGCTGCCCTTTTTTCAACATTGGGAAAGGGTTGCGCCTCAAAGGGTTAAGCTGCACCACATAAAACTATACAAGATATTTCAAAAATGTCTGGAACAATTGTAAAAGGTGGTGGACGGAAGTTAAGACGATTTGGAAGAACATAATAATATTGGGACAAAATCATTGTCTTCGTGCATCTGCTAATCATCACTTTAAAGACGATGTTGAACTAATGAAATTCTGAAGCATAATTTATTAAATCCCCAAAGAAAGGAAAGACCTAAAATCGTTAATTGTAAATTGTAGTTCATTTTGAATTGAATAATTTTAGGAGGATAACCGCATCAACGGTGAAACTTAATAAGGAAAGTTAGCTAACACAGCAACACCTTTGTTTTTGAAGTGACTTTTTAATGTAGTTTCTATAGTTTAATCTTGAGTTGGCTATTCAATTAGGTTTATGAAAACAGTGTTTTTAATTTGACACTGTTACGTGTTTTTCAGTCCTTTTGATGTGTTCTGCTTCCCTCTAATGTGTATAGTATTTCTTAATTTATTTATAGCATTTAAAAAAATAGTTTTACTGTATATTTTTTTATTGTAATATTTGTATATTTCTTTTATTTGTGGAAATAATTAAACCATTTGATGCTACTATAATTGTTCGTAGCACAATTATTTTACAGACATTTCTGCTAAAATAGAAAAATAGTTGCACAGGCAGACATCGCTCTTTAAATTCTTTTCCAGGGGCTCTTATCGTCACATTCCAGCAGCTATATTTTCAAAGATCCCACAACGATAGTCGAGAAGAGTTAAACGCATATCCAATGCTCAAAAAGTAGCCAGAATCAGATTATAAGGCCAGCCATGATTTGTCATAAGTTGTAATTTATTTTTAATTTGATTTAATCTATACCTCGCTGCTCCGGATCGTGACTGTGCAAAAAATTGCACAACAGAGCCCTCGATATAATCAGTGAAATTGTAGAAATAGGTACTTCTTTTTTTTTCTTCGTTTCTTCTTTCTTTACTGTACATCAAATCTTGCAAATTATGGTTGAGGATGGGTATTATTAAATGCTGAGCTATAGATGATTGTTTCTGAGGGATCTATTAATCAACTGGAGAATTTTTGAGGTTTCCTTTATTAATTTATTTATTTATGCAATTTTCTCTTGTGATTTAAATAAATTCGTTGAACTGGTTTTAATTAAATAGATTTGCCGCTCGACATTGAGTGAAAATTTACTGATAAGTAATCTTTTTGCGAAATTTTGGAGATTAGTTTTTATTAGCTTATTTATTTATGGACTTTCGTTCTTGGTTAAGGATGGATGCGAAAAGGTTTTTGGCGAGACGAGACAGACAATTAGAACTTTTTTGAGAGATACGGCAAAAATTTTTGACATTACAATCTAGGGATTCTGCGAGACGAGACAAAACTATGTTGCTGTTTCGCGATACGAGACAGGACTATTTCTCGACTCGCGTCCATCCCTATTCTTGTAATTGGAATAATTCATTGTACTGATTATACAATGAATACAGAACATTGTTGTATAGATTGGTAGCTTTTTTTAAATAATATATTTTTAATTATTAAACTTTTGGAGAATTTTTGGAGCTTGTTTGTAACTTATATATTTATGTACTCTCTGTCTTAAAATTTAAATAATTCATTGTACTGATTTTGAATAAAAAAATAGTTGGCCTATGTTCCGTATCCGGTGCCCCTTGGTTCTGGCGACATCGTGAGCGATGTTCAACGCTAGTAAAGTACCCTGCCGATGTTAGTTTGACTGGCAACCATAAAGATATGTGTAGAGCTTGGCGACGTTTTTTTTTTGTAGTAATGATAATGCGTCAAATATTGTAAATTGGATAATTTAGAACTATTGAAAGATGCGAAATTTCTTGCACTTTGGGGCATGCGTAATAGTTGTTTTTTAACTTGCTACTGTGTATGTGTGACGTAAGCAGATGAATGTAATGAATTCGCTTGCTCAATTTGACGTCACTAAGCTGTTAATTTGCGTTTTGCGCATGCGTTATTGTTATTTTTCGTTTTATCCTGTTCCTTCGTCTACTATTCCAATTTGCTTCAACTTGTACTAATGTTTTTTTTTCGGTCTCGCAGAGGAGCCCGCGTTAGCATATTTTCGAATGTATGTATCGATGAATGTAACGAATTCGCTTGCTCAATTTGACGTCATTAAGCTGTTAATTTGCGTTTTGCGCATGCGTTATTGTTATTTTTCGTTTTTTCTGTTTCGTCTACTATTCTAATTTGCTTCAACTTGTACTAACGTTATTTTTGGGGGGTCTCGCAGAGGGGCCCGCGTTAGCATATTTTCGAGGGGGCCCTTTTGAGGCGGTGGACGGACCCACTGATGTTTTTTTTGGGTCTCGCAGAGGGGCCCGCATTAGCATATTTTCGAGGGGGCCCTTTTGAGGCGGTGGTTGGACCCACTGATGTTTTTTTTGGGTCTCGCAGAGGGGCCGCGCGTTAGCATATTTTCGAGGCGGCCCTTTGAGGCGGTGGCCGGACCCACTGATGTTTTTTTGGGATCTCGCAGAGGGGCCCGCGTTAGCATATTTTCGAGGGGACCCCCTTGAGTCGGTGGCCGGACCCACTGATGTTTTTTTTTGGATCTCGCAGAGGGACCCGCGTTAGGATATTTTCGAGGGGGGCCCCCTTGAGGCGGTGGCCGGACCCACTGATGTTTTTTTTTTGGTCTCGCAGAGGGGCCCGCGTTAGCATATTTTCGAGGGGGCCCTTTTGATGCGGTGGCCGGACCCACTGATGTTTTTTTTTGGGTCTCGCAGAGGTGCCCGCGTTATCATATTTTCGAGGGGGCCCTTTTGAGGCGGTGGCCGGACCCACTGATGTTTTTTTTTGGGGTCTCGCAGAGTGGCTCGCGCGCCCTCCGAGAAAAATGTTTTTACACTACATAAATGGGGCTTTTACCAATATTTAGCAGGCTTCTGGTTCCGCCCTTGGAGAACATATGTAAAGCTGACGTCATAAACTTGAAAATCGTCTGGATTTTTTATCACATGTTGGTCTGGAAAATCGTTTTTTTTTTTTTTTTAATATCAGAATCTGAGTGGCAATTCTGATAATTAAACGCGGTGCATTTGAAGTATAGAATTTTCATTTAGTGTTAATTGCATGAAGATTGAAGTTTGGTGTTCTTTGATTCTGAGTCGAATAAGTTTGTGTTGGATTTTCCTTGTGGTTTTGATTCCGTTTTACGGACCCTTTACCGTAAGTTAGTGAGCGTCTCGGGGAATTTCTTCGTTAGTGTGTGTGTGGAATATAGAATGTGTTAGTCGATGTGTGGAATATAGAATGGGGGGGGGAAGTGAGGTAAGTGCTTCTTTAATTGTACTTTTTCTAATGTTTTGTTGTGGATTTGACTGTTTTATATAGTGTCATTTACTTAGAATTTGTGTTTCTTTGTAAAATTTTAGTGGTATATAACTAGTGTTTATTCGTCACAAGACGGAGATAGCCGTTGGAGCTTGGCGGTCGCCAGGGAGGCTTGGCGCCAAGGTCTGTAGCGCTCGCACTTGGCGATCGCCAAGCTCCAGCGGCTATCGCCGTGTTTATATGAGGGGCACCGTCTTGTATGATTTTACCAAATAGTTTTATCACTGGCCACTGAGTAAAAGTTTGTACATTGGTAAATTTTTTGCCACAATTATACAATTTTACCAACATTGTTGTACGCAGTATTATTGTATAGATTGGTAACTTTTTAAAATTAATATATTTTTAAATGTTAAATTTTTGGAGAACTTTTGAAGTTTGTTTTTATTAATATTTATGTACTTTCTCACTTGAATTTTAAATAATTTATTGTACTGATTTTGAATTAAAAAAGTTTTATCACTGGCCACTGACTCAAAACTTGTTCATTGATTATTTTTCCGCCACCAAGATATAATTTTAACAGACTGATGTGCAGAGTACTCAAAAAGAAATTTAAACACAGGTTGATTTATTAGTTTATATCCCAATGAAACGTTTTTATGCTTTCAGGAGTATACTTGCATCTTAAATATCTTGGACGTGATTTGGATTTAAGCGATCAGAGTTTACACGAAAAGGACTGAAACAAATAAAACCAAATTAGGTAGTATAGCAAAGGATTGAAAGCTGAGTGAGGGCAGTTCACGTCATTGAATGTGTCGTTTAGAATCACTTTCGCTCTTCCAAGAGATTTCTTCCACAATTTTTCTCTTGAGAGAAGGGAAATTTATTGTGACTATCACATCAAAAATTTTACCTGAAATTTAAAAAAATGTGAAATTTTCTTTTATTATTATTATTACTAGAAGTCAAAGCTCGCTGTGGAGACAATTACAACGGGAGCTATAATTTGCCGAAAATATCTCTACACTCAATATATTTCATCTTCGCCAGGGGCGCACACAGGATTTTTGGCTGGGGGGAGGGGGTCCAAGTTTTAGGGATATTCCAGATTGACAAAAATCAGTGATGAAAGAGCTCATTTTCATTACATGGAATTTATCAAAACTCGTCCCATCCAGTTTCCTAAGAATACACTATACAGTACAATAGGAATACAATAGGAAAGTAATAGTTGTTCAGTTTTGAGAAAAAGATGGTATTTTATGTTCGCTTTCAGTTCGTTTTTGAAAGTTGAGGAAAACGAGAAAAAAAAAGTCTTTTTTTATTTATTAGAACTGAAACAATTTCTACCTTTTTTTGGAATTATTTTATTTACTATAAATATAGGATAGTAATCAATCGAAAAAAAAAAATCAAAGCCGATTGGGGGCGGAGGTCCGGACGCCCTGGACCCCTCCTCCTTTTGTGCGCCACTGATCTTCGCCCATCCAAAATAAATAACTCCATATTCAATAAAATTTGCAAACACACCTAAATTAAAGTTAAATAAAAATATCAAATAAACCAATTTCTTTTCCTAAAACAAATGGCATAGAGGCCGAAATAATCGTATAGTTTAAAAGTTTTAAGCCGCCAAAGACCCAGGTTCAATCTGTGCATTTCGCTGGAAAAGAAAAATGGCGCAACGACGCCATTGTAGACCCAGTAACGAGACAAAGAAATAATGAAGAAAACACTCTGTTAAACTTTAAAATCTTACATTTATTTTAAATTAACTCAAAAAACAAATTCATGGAAACACATTTTCTTTTACAATATTCAAACTTAAAATACCCATTATTACAAACATTTTAATGTTCCCTTGTTTAAGTGCACTTAAAGTTATATTTTTAAAAAGCCGACAAAAAAAACAAAAAAAATTAAATAGAGAAAGGGAAAGAAAAGAAAAGGGAATGACTTATCGTCTGGTGAAAGAATCTGGGGGCCCCCATCGTGTTTTTCTCTTCAAGTCGTAACTAGTTGTTCGTCCCTCATCTCTCCG
>JAWZYV010004892.1:0-11500 GCA_038373885.1 Cheiracanthium punctorium
CCGAAAACTCTTGTTCTTTCCTTTAATGTAGCCCAATGCAGCAAATCTGTCAATCTATAAAATAAAATTGATCTATTAGGCATCCTTCATTTTTCTTGTTTAATACATGCTTGAAGAGGGACAATGCGCGAAAAACAGTAGTGCACAGAGGATTTTCTCTTGAAGGGGGTCCAACCCATAAAGCTGTGACACCAACCACCTGAAAAAATGCGGACTTTTTATAGTTTTATCGTAAACCCCTTTTACTGTGTTTTTATTTATCTATCTTAACAGCTGAAAGTAAGAATTTGATGCCTTCTAACACATTTTAAAGTCAAAAATTATCTGACGATTTAACGAAGGAAAGTGGACAACTTTTTTGGGAGGGGTCCGGACCCCGTGGACCCCTCCCTTGTGTGCGCCACTGGTGAAAAATAATAACCTTAATCATTCTTCATTCGGGGATTTTATAAAATGAAAAAATATATGCATGGTAAAATATAGGAAAAAAATACGAAGCTATGAAATAATTTTTTTTTTACTTAAAGCGAAAAAAAAAAGAGCCATCGCTCAATATATACTCTTTTGACCTTAACCCTTTGAGGCGCAACCCTTTCCCAATGTTGAAAAAAGGGCAGACGTTGCCATCGCTCGACTTAACTACCAGCACGATGGCGGACGATCGAAACGTTCATCACGTGCCACAGATCAAGAGACCCTCTTTTGACGACAGCTGGCTGTGCGCGGGCACAGCCTGCTGCGTCAAAAAAAGGTCTCTAGATCTGTGGGGCACAGCCAGCTGTCGTCAAAAAAAAAAGGATCTCTAGATCTGTGGCAAAAGAGTCGTGACATTTTTTTTTTTATTTTTTTTTTTTTACGGGAAATGACGTGCTAAAAAGTAAAGGATTCTCACGGAGCTATGTCACTCGCAACTATTTTTATAGAAATGAAATCTATTCTTCGTGACTGGCAACAGTCAAAATGTCAGAGTTTGGTGTTCCCAGAGCGGGAACACTGCGCGTTAAAAGGTTAATTCTAGAATCGTCAAGAGCATTTAAAAATTCTCTCTTCAGTAATTTACAAATATACATAAAACAAAGAACAGTATGTATTTCAGAAAACTTGCTTCATCAACTACAGCTTAAAATAAATGTTATCTGAGCCTGTAGCTAATAACAACTTATTTATGCTGGAGTGAGTTCTTTTTTTTCCTCATACATATGCTGTGAAAACGTATGTGTTATTCGGAAAATGCACAAATAGCATTCAATTAAAAATTCTCCAAAGGATTACCATAATATACATTCTGTGAACAGCTAAATGAAACAGCTTTGTTCTTTTCATTTGCTTAAAATAAAAGTATGTTAATATTTGAGCTTTTTTTACATAAAGTTGCATGTTTTCGATAGAAAACCGAGTGACGACAGTCACTCTTTATTTGTGATATATTTTAGAATCCGAATGCATGAAGGTTTAGAGCAGGTATGGGCAACCTTCGAAAACTTGTGGGCTAAACTTTAGGATGTTAGCGAAGTGGCGGGCTGTATAATTCGGATTTATATGGGATATTGAATGGTTTATACGGAGTTTTCAAATGTTCCGCGGGCCGGATCAAAAGCCGTGGCGGGCCACATTCGGCCGGCGGTTGCCCATATGTGTTTTAGAGCATATTTTTACTGCTCTCTAGTGTCTTGAAAAAATGGTATGTATATCATCTGAAGCTATATTCACTCTCTTTTTGGATGTATCAAGATGTATATGTGTTTAACTCATATCAAGTACTATTTCACCGCATTCAGAAATGATAATTTGCATTGCGAAGACTTCTTTTGTCGGTGCATTTGTATTTTTGTAAACGACAATGTAACTTTTCGTTTCATTTCTATCAATGAAAAGAAAAACATGTAAAAGTAAAAGAATGAATGTAAACTCTTTTATCAATAAACTCATTATTGCTAGTATGAATATTATATAGGGCTCTGCCTTTAGTTTAAAAATATCTATGTATGTCATTGCAAAGTGCTTCTGGGAGCATTTCTTGGCCTTAAAGTGCTAAACTTAGAAGATGGTGCTTTCAAATGTTAGCTTTCGCTTTAAAATTTATGTGCTTTTCTGACTACGTTTATAGCTTTGTTTTGCAAAGTAACTTTTCGTCTCACAGTCTACTACAGAAGTCATTACTTCAACAACATTTCTCTATTTGTCATCCACTCAACAATAGCTGCTGCGACGTGCAGCAGTCGTCCTCCATTAATATTCCTCACTTGTGAAGATGTTTCTTTTACTGACATTTTCTGCCTTACGGAGCATTTTATTATGTGATGATGTGCACCACCATTAACTCTATCATTAAATACATTTGCATTTATGTATATTTTTGGTGATAAATTGCTGCTTTATTATTATTTAATACAATGCACGGAAACAATTTTAATTTATTATATAACTTATTCATTTATCACTATATACAGTATGCCCACTAAAGTCCCTTGTCCCCCTCTTAATTTCGGAACGGCTGATGCTATTTTTATAAACGTGTACCTACGTATAGTAAATTGAATATGCGCTACCGAATGAGACAGCTTACAGCGCCACCTGGTAGAAAACTTAGGAGTTAGCTTTCGCGTCTCGCAAACGGTAAGAGATGGGGGGGGGGGAATTAATTACGAAGTTGTAGAGCGTTATTGATTTAGTACGAAGAGACATCTCATTGACATGGATGTGAAAAACAGAACGGTTAAAACGTTCATTTATATTTTCGTAATTTCCTTCTCTGCGAAGATGAATGGAAATGGCTTCGTTCGGAGCGTCGCGAATTGAGCTTTCAAGTAAAGACAATTACGAAACGTGGAGAATTTTGATGAAAGCGGTACTGATCAAAAATGGAAATTGGAAATACGTAAATGGAACACTCAAGAAACCAGTAGTTGATGCCGCAGATCCGAAAACAGAAGAAGCGTATGAATTGTGGATTGAAAATGATGAAAGGGCGAAATCGGACATTATATTATGTATCTCCTCGTCCGAATTAAAGCAAATCAAGAACTGTGAAAGTTCCAACGACATATGGAGAAAATTAGAGGAGATATACATGTCAAAAGGTCCCGCTAGAAAAGCGTCGCTGCTAAAATCTCTCATTCAGCTAAAGATGCCAGACGGATCGAGAGATGTTCGAGGACACCTGAAAAAAATTCTTCGACATTGTGGATAAGCTTTCCGAGATGGAAATGCGAATTGATGAAGACTTGTTATCCGTGATGATGCTATACAGTCTACCATCGACGTTTGAAAATTTCCGGTGTGCCATAGAGTCCCGAGATGAATTACCTAAATCAGAAATACTTCGGATAAAAATCGTGGAAGAGGGCGACGCCAGACGACCGGATACTGACCGATCGGAAGTTGGAGCGTTCGCGGCGAAGCATCTAAAGCAAAAACCATCATGGAAAACCGCTAAAGGTGTGAAAAACGAACTAAAGAAATATGATTTATCCAAAATAAGATGTTTCACTTGTGGAAAAATAAGACATCGGTCATCTCAGTGTTATGCAAAGAAACAAGCAACAGGTTTCATGACAGATGTTATATCAAACACTGCAGATAGCAGGACTTTCTCTAACGGTGAGATAAAAGAAATGTGGTGCCTCGACAGCGGGTGCACAGCTCACTTGTGCAATGATGAATCGAAATTTGTTTGCATCGAAAAATCTGAAGTTGCAGAGCTAAAACTAGCTAATAACCAGACAACTAAAGTGACTGGAGCAGGAAATGTTGCAGTGAAAACCAAGATCGACGGAAAAGTGGAAGATATCATCGTTCACGACAGTTTGCTGATACCTGACTTGAGAACGAACTTGTTATCCGTTGCAAAGCTATGCGATAAAGGATTTACTGTGACTTTCACGAACTCTGGTGCAACGATTGAAAATTCTAACTCTAAATTTATTGCTGATCGGAAAGACAATCTTTATTATCTAAAAGTATGTAATGAGAATGCCAATCATGTAATTGTATCCATTGATACAAAAAGCAAGGTTTGTGATATAACAAGGTGGCATTGTAGAATGGGACACCTTAATTTAAAAGATCTGATAAATTCAGCAAGTAAAGGTAATATTAGGGGTTTAAATATTGCGAAACCATCGGATGAATTTAATTGCGAAGTGTGTGCATTAAACAAATTATCGAGAGCGCCTTTCCCTAAAAAGTCAGAGAGAGTTAGTAATTTGTTAGAAGTGATACATTCAGATCTTTGTGGCCCATTTCGGATTCCTTCATTAGGTAAGTCTCTTTATTTTATGACTTTCATTGATGAGTATTCGCGCTATTGTGCAGTTAAATTTTTGGAAAATAAAAGCGAAGCTCTATCAGCATTCAAGGAAATTAAATGTCTTTGGGAAAATCAAAAGTCTAGGAAAATTAAAGTTTTTATGAGTGATAATGGAGAAGAATTTATAAACAGGGAATTCGAAAATTTCTTAAAATTGCAGGGAATTCAACATAGGTTGTCTGTTCCGTATTGCCCGGAACAATCTGGGATAGCGGAGCGAAAAAATAGATCGTTGGTTGAAACAGCCAGATGCATGTTATCACAAGCTAATTCACCGCTTTATTTATGGGCAGAAGCTATAAATACTGCTAATTATGTTAGAAATAGATGTCCTACAAAAGCAATTAATGGAAAAACTCCTTATGAGTTATGGAATGAAGTAACCCCCAATGTCAGTTACTTTAAAATATTTGGATGTGCAGCATATTGTTTAAATGATAAACCAAAACACAAATTTTCAGCTAGATCAAGGAAAGGGATATTTGTAGGTTATTCGGATAATTCTAAAGCGTTCCGCATTTATTTACCTGATGAAAGAAAAGTAATTATTTCGCGAAGCGTTAAATTTTTTGAAACGTTTGATAGTAGTGTTTCTCCTTCTCTAATAGATGAAATCATAGCTGAGGAAAACATCCCCATAATTTTTGAAAATGAGTTTTCGAGCCAAGACCCTACGGGTAAACATGAACGAGGGGGGACATTTGAAACCGAAACCCAAGCCCCGGTTAGTGATGAGTCAATGAGGAAAAACGAGAGGCAAAAGAAAATGTCTTATCGCTCCGAAACCGAGATGTTGTGCGCGCGAATGAGGGGGAAATTGCAGGTGTTGTTTACAACTGTAGTTCTGAAATTCCTATAAGCAATGCGCTAAAGGGTTCGGAGGCGAAGTTATGGTACGAAGCCTTAGTTAGGGAGATAAAGAGCATAATAAAAAATGAGACGTTTGAATTGGTAGATCGACCCAAATCTGGAAAATGTATTGGTAGTCGATTTATTCTTAATAACAAATATAACGCGGATGGAACGCATTTAAAATGCAAGGCGCGACTAATCGCGAAAGTTTCAATCAGAAACCTGGGATAGATTTTAATGAAACTTTTGCGCCTGTCGCAAGACAAGGGTCTATTCGCCTTATGGCTGCCTTATCAGTAAATTTGGGAATACAAATTCACCAATTCGACGTAACCACAGCTTATTTAAATGGGAACTTGGAGGAAGAAATTTTTATGGAATGCCCTAAATATTTCAGAGAAACATTAGAGCAATTAATTTTGCAGGACAAACCTAATAGCGAATACTATAGAAAAAGTAAGAAAATGCTAGAAATTCTTGACGAAGGGGACAAAGTTCTTTATTTGAAAAAATCACTATACGGGCTAAAGCAAGCGGGCAGGTGTTGGAATGTCAAAGTAAATGATATACTAAACAATTTTGGAGGAAAAAGATCTGATGCCGACCCTTGCATGTATTATATTAAAAGTGATAAAGGACTAACTATAATTGTAATTTATGTTGATGACATTTTATTCATGTCGCAAGACCCAAGCATGATAGGAGAGTTTAAAAATCACCTAGAAAGGGAATTGGAAATAAAATATGAGGGTTTGGTTAAATATTGTTTGGGAATAAATTTTCAACAGAATGATGGAACAATTACAATGAGCCAAGAAAGTTATATCAAAGAGCTA
Source organism: Cheiracanthium punctorium (assembly GCA_038373885.1). NCBI lineage: Eukaryota > Metazoa > Arthropoda > Arachnida > Araneae > Cheiracanthiidae > Cheiracanthium > Cheiracanthium punctorium. The sequence continues at coordinate 5,998 of JAWZYV010004892.1, forward strand.
TTGGATCGGTTTGGTATGGTCGAAGCAAAGACGGTAAGTTGCCCTATGGACGTAAGCATTAAATTGAAAAAGGGAGAAAAATGCGACGATGAATATCCCTACCGAGAATTAGTAGGGGGGTTAATGTATTTGGCAACATCCACCCGACCTGACATTTCTCATGCCGTTAGCCAACTTAGCCAGTTCTTAAATTGCTATGATAAGACCCATTGGACTGCTGCAAAGCGTGTCCTGCGATATCTTAAGGGAACTATTAATTATGGTCTGAAATTTAGAAATACTAACGATCCCTTATATGGTTATGCAGATGCTGACTGGGGTAATTGTACCGATGATCGAAAATCATATACAGGTTATTGTTTTATAATGAGTGGTAGTACGATAAGTTGGGAAAGTCGGAAGCAGTGCACTGTAGCCCTGTCTTCTACTGAGGCCGAGTATATGGCTCTTTCTGAAAGTACTAAAGAGGTACTTTAAGTAAAATTCTAAATGAGATTGGTATTTCAAAAATTGGAAAAATAAGAATACTAACTGATAATATAGGTGCCATTAAATTATCAGAGAATCCCGTGTTTCATAAGAGAACCAAACATATAGATGTGAGGCATCATTTCATAAGGGAAACAATAAATAGTGGAAAAATCGAAATAGCGCATGTTTCCACCGAAAATATGGGTGCGGATGTGCTTACAAAACCACTATCAACTGCTAAGCACACTAATTGTATTGATATAATTGGTGTGGGTGATGTGAAAAATTTTTCGATAGAATAGGTTGACATTGTGGGGGGGGTGTTAGAGTATAAAATATTTTATTCCATATCTCCAATGCCACCTATTCTCTCCTGCGAAGCACTGCACCGGGGAACAAACTCTTACTACTGGCCACTTTGGAGGATATGACGTCACTCCCTCCCCCCTTCTCTCCGAGCGTAGGAGGCGAAGGGTTGTGCATGTATTTTTTTCTCCACACTTCTTCTGCTTCTCCCGGCGAATGCGCGATGTGAGAACAGCTTTGCTCAAGTTTACTGAACTTTTATATTGTTATGTATGTTAATTGTTTCGTGGCGTATCTTTATTAAATGTATGTTCTCCAAACATGGATTTGTGTTTCGTCGGTGATTACTTCTAGTACCTCACACTTGCATCGTCTTGTTGTGCAAGCACTAAAACCAATAATCGTGACATTTTTTTAAAGTTAAACGATCAAACAAAACAAAAATACCACGAGCTGCAATCCGAGATGAAAATAGTCGATAGCGGGGAAACGGTTCTCACACTTGTTGATGGTGGTCAACAACAGCGGATTTTCTCGACAGTATTTACGGTAATCGTAAAACATTACGACATTGTCGTGGTGGCACTTTTAAGTGCTCTGTCGAAATGTGACGTCATATGTGCGAGAAGGTTGATTTATCCGCTACCGATTATTTCTCAAGACTATCGTGGTAGGGCTCCTGTATAGAAATGAATTGGCTGATCTCTTGTCCAAGACCTACTTTGAGATTTGCTCCAAAATAAAAATCTCAATCCAACAGCTATGAAAAACAACCCCAATCCACCCCTGGTATAATAGGCAGGCCCCAGGTGATGCCCTTACCATCAAGGCAGATAGAGTTGTAGAGTTGTCCAGACCACCATAAGTAGGCTTGTAAGTGGACGCATTAAGTCTCTTTCTTTCGATAAGGGGTAAAAAAACCTATCTGACGTGTATCAACTGTAACTCAGTACAGGCCTCTCCGGAGCACTTGTTGAACTGTGCGGATCTTGACAAGGAGGACATGTACACTAGACCTCTTGTTGTCTATGACTATTTGAGGGTTCTTGGGCTCGTGAACCTGGTCTACCCTGTGGCTAGATCGGGTGGAATAAGTCAACAACAACAACAACTAATTTGCCACTAACACTCGGTAGGTTACAAAGCACTGAAATATATTCCATCAAAAGAAGTTTTAAGCTTGAAGCTATAACTTCTAAATTACACATTTATTTCAGATTTTTAGTATCAAAGAAAGGCATTTAGAAACCCTCAGGTATCAATCTAGCTTTTAGTTTTCGACAATATATTTTTTTCTTATTGATTATAAAGAATTAAATCATATTTCAAAAAAACTCACCAATTGCCTCACATAAAAATTTTCTTTTCATTAAAATCAATGGCAAGCTTGATCTATTTATGCAGTTTTTCAATTTTTATTTTGGAAAAATAAAGGATTTTCCCGCATTTTCTCAGTTTTATTGAAATCTCAACTCTCTTTATTGTGCGTCTTTTTTTTTTCCTTTCAGAAAAAAAAATTAAATAAATAATTTGCTATTTGCTGTCAAGTGAAAAAAGGATCAAGTCTCCCTAATTGCAGGAACACTTGATCAAGTCTTGGAAGTCTTTATAATTGAAATACAGACGATGTGTATTATGTAAGGACAAATCTACGAGGTGAAGACAAATCTACGAAGAGTATCTGCCTAAGTGGAGTGGTAGGGAGGGTGCCTTGGGCAGAGGGCTTTTTAAGAGGTTCTAACTCATATTCACCTGGTTACACCTGGAAAAAACTCACCAAAATTCCAGACCTTTAGATAGACAGCCGCGGAAATACACACGTATTCAAATGGTTTAGGCGTTAAATTTATTCCTGAATAGGTGAAAATGGGAATAAGCGAGAAGAAACACATACAGAGAATCCGAAAAAAAAATGTGAAAATGTGAGGAAAATCCATTTCGTGAAAACTTTTTTTTATGAATATTTGATTGATTATTATCGCAAACTAAGCGTCAAATGGTATATCAAAGCTTGAAGAACGAAACAAAAATCTTAAAAGTTCTTGTATTTCTACGGATTTCACAAAGAATGGCTAGTTGTTGTTTTAGAGCATTGTCTTCGAACTCAGCTAAAAACTATGTCCACATTTTCCGGATAAACAAATTGATTGAAAGTAATTCCTGTTTTTTCTTGATAACCTAATTTCACATTCAGAAAGTGAAATATTATCATTCAAGCGAAAAATAATGTTAGCGTAAGCATAACTTAGTTTGAGAACTAAGGAAAATGTTCCTATGATAATTTTTTTTTCAATAATGTAACTGAAAATTGAGAGCTTCTTAATAGTTAACTCTCCAATTTTTTCACTGTAAAACAATGAAATAGCAAAGTTTGGGACAAGCGAGGGTAAATAAATTGATTAAAAAATATAATGATAATATTTAAAATTTTGACGATATGTCAAATAATTTGTAAACAGCCGCCTTTCAAAGATTGCATGTTGTTAAGTGCGGGATCGTCAATTGAATAGAATTTAAATTATACTGATACAAAACACAATTTTCTTCCTATCTATTTCCACACATCAGTATAAATTTAATCTACAATTCGCTGGCAAATACAAATATTTTAATACACAAATCTAACAGCTTTTTTCGGCGATATCAACTTTCTATTCCCGCAATTCACGTATTTCTCGTACTCTTCAAACATTCTAGTGAGAATAACATCAGTTAAAACTACAAAAAGTTACGGATCCGCAGTGCCTGGGCCAGACCCGCCCTCAAACTGCGCTTTATGAAAAAAAAAAAAGGATGGCAGGAATAGGGGTTAAAAAATGGAAGCTACTCAAGACGTGAATAACATCAGTTTAAATTGCACGAGTTCCTTTTACAGTTTCAGCGGCTTTCAGAAATTCCCAAATACTGTCGAACCCGATTAGTGGAATATCGGTTAAAGGAATATCCCACTTATTGTAATGACCTTTGAATGCACGAAACCGTAATAATTAGTCAATGTGTCCCCGCAGTGCCGGATTAACAATATAGCAGATTTAGCAAATGCTACGGGCCCCGCGCTTTTGGGGGCCCCGCGCCTTTACCTTGAAAGTTTTCGTCTTTCCCCCTCAAGATCTAGCTTTTTTGACACTTTCCAACAAGGTAGAAAAGTTAAGATTTCGGTTTGTCTGTCTGTCCGTCCTTGACTCGCGTCAATAGGCATTGATTTCTACGAAATTTATATATGTTATTCTTATCTGCAGTACCATGTACCCTATTGTAAAGGATCTTTGTAGCATTTATAGATTTTTTTCTACAGGAGCACTCAAAATAGTCCCAATACATTGCGCTCTATGGGAAGTTATTCTTTAAAGCGTATCACCCTACTAACTACAAGGGGTGATCAAATGAAAAGGTACGAAACGACACTTTGGGTACAAATGTAGACTTTATTCAAAATATACACCACAGGCCTGAGCACAACGATCCCACTGACGAACAAGCCGCAGGATTCCTTGTTCCCAGAATTCCTGTGGCCGTGACGAGATCCAGTCCGTCACAGCGTCCTTGAGTACGTCGTCCGAGTTGAAGCGCTTCCCTTTCAGGTGGTTTCTTCAGTGGAACCAACACATGGAAATCGCAGGGCGACATGTCCGGACTGTAGGGCGGATGGTCCAACGTCTCCCACTTGAACGTGGCCAGTTCCTTGGCGAAAACGGACATTCCATTTTCTCATTGACTTGTGGGACACACAGCCTTCCCAGTATACGATCATCCTCCTGCGATGAATAGTGGCCGGTTTAACACCTTCCGCTGTCAGAAATCGGATAACGCCTCGCTGCCCCTAAATCGCCGAATTTTGCAATGTGAACACCATCCTGTCCTCACATGCACTGCCGCGTCAATTGGACGTAGGAGGGTGCTTTTTACAAGAGCTTCTGCTCTCTCCTGCGGGCCCCCGCATGTTCCTATCCACACAAAAGGCACGAATCGCATTACTAGATGTCTCGCTACGTGCTCTCATAGCTGCATGGACAAATATGATAACGGTTAGGTTGTTGCGACGTTTCGTACCTTTTCATTTGATCACCCCTTGTAGTTGCGCTGAACCCTGACTTCAAGATAAAACTTTTTCCTCTATGACTGCAAAAAGATTACAAAGTCAAGGACAAAAAACCTAACAACTTCTACATCGTTTGTACGATCCGCTTGAAATTTTTCACAAGTTTGTAAAAAAATATAGAAAACAATCTGTCAATTTTAAAAATCTGAAAATCCACCCGTTCCTTCATTTTTAAGCGATTTTTCGCTATTTTCAGCACCATTTTGTTTCCGAGAGTCAGAAAAATTGAATCATTTGCGTGATAAAATGACCTATTTTAAGTGAAAATGACGCCATACAATTGGGGGGATTCCAATACGTTTAAAATAATTTCTTCCGATTACACAGTTTATTATTTTTTTCCCCACAAATAAATCGTCTATTGGATATTCGAATGTTTATGTATACAAAACGAAAGCTTTCGACTGCGAAAAGATTCCGCGCGTTTCCAGATGAGCATGAAATTCGATTTGGGTCTGTAATAAAAATTGAATATGAAACTTATTTATTTTAGGTGGATGAAAATTAAATATATTGAATGAAAGACAAATTTCCTTAAAATGTTTTTTCTTTCGCCCGTTGTAATTGCCTTCACAACAGGCTTGACTTCTAGTTTTAGAGATATTCTGCTCTTTGAAATGAAACAAA
>JAWZYV010004894.1:0-10447 GCA_038373885.1 Cheiracanthium punctorium
TTTATTGATTAAATATTGATGAAAGACATACAGTCACAAAGTTACGAAAAGAAAGGTTCAGAATTTTATGGCAACGTTTAAAATTTTCTGGAGATTAAATCTAAATAAATAAAAAATTTAAATTTTTATACGTCACCCATACAAAAAAATCTGATGTGTCCAACACATGACTTCCTTGCACGTCTATTAAATAAAAATGTTTTCTACGCACTTCCTCTAAACTTATTTGTTCGAAAGAGATAAAATATCAATAATAGTAAGGTTTAGCGATTTCTAGCCAAATATTTCGATATCGCCAAGCTGAGTTCAATTTGAAAGATTTCCTTCTGACACTTTATTTGGCGATATTTCACCAAAAGCCGACAAACTTGAGATAGTTTGCGAGATTTTGGGGATAGCCACAGTAGTCATTGACCACAGACTTTCAATGAATTGAATGCATCCATACACCTTAATGTATTTAAAGTCATTTGGCTCACCCTATAAATAAATTCTTAGTGGATTGCTGTCAAAAAAGATATTGAAAACAGTTAGATATTATAATATAGTTCTAAATACAAAAGTTCAAAATTCTACGGGTTAAAGTTTTAGAGTTATACAAAATACAAAATAATTTTTGGCGCCAAATTTGGCGATATTTCGGCGAAACTCGTCAATGTCGACGACATTTGGCGAGATATTAAGCATGGACCAACAATGACAGATTATCGCCAAATTTGGCGATATTTCGCCAAAACTCGCCAAAAACGATGACAAATGGCGATACTTTGGGCATGGACGAAATGACTGACTATCGCCAAATTTGGCGACATTTCGGCAAAACTCGCCAAAGTCCAGGACAGTCGGCGAGATTTTGGGCATGTACCAAACAATCACTGTCTGCAATTGTATTATATTGAAGATGTCCATAGACATTAAAGTACTGAAATTCTTTTCGGTGGTCCTGTAAATAAACTCTCCAGTAGATTGGAACCAAAAATCGAGATGCACAACTAGATGTTACAACAATCTTATATATAAAATTTCATAATAGTTTTTGAGGTTTGAGAGTTAAATATACACACACGTCACTAAAAGTCGCCAAGCTTGGCGACTTTTGGCACAGTTCTTGAGGGAGGCACGTGACCGAGGTCGGACCATTACCTAACTTATGTGGTAAGACGGTATTGTGCTTGAAATGGATGAATGCCCCTAAAATTGCCATTGACCGTAATGTATTGGAAATCTTTTGAGTGTTCCTGTAGCAGAACTGTAAATGATAAAGACACCTTTTTTAATGGAGAAATTCATTTTCTAACTCTTTTCAGCATATATCACTTCTGAGTCGTTTGAAATAGCCCAATACCTCTAAAAAACGCTTTGATGAATTTCGGCCCATAGAGCGTAATGTATTTCGAATCTTTTAGGCGGTTCTGTAGATAAACTATCCAGTCGAATGGAACCGAAAGGGGAGGTGCACAACTAGATGTTACAACAATCCTAAATATAAAGTTTCAACATTCTACGCCTAATAGTTTTTGAGATATGCGAGTTTAATGAATTTCGGCCCATTGAGCGTAATGTATTTCGAATGTTTTGGGCGGTCCTATAGATAAACTATCCAGTCGAATGGAACAAAAAGGGGAAGTGCACAACTAGATGTTACAACTATCCAAAATATGAAGTTTCGAAATTCTACGCCTAATAGTTTTTGAGTTAGGCGAGTTTAATGAATTTCGGCCCATAGAGCGTAATGTATTTCGAATCTTTTGGGCGGTCCTGTACATAAACTATACATTCGATTGCAACCAAAAGGGGAGGTGCACAACTAGATCATAGAACAATCCTAAATATCAAATCTCAACATTCTACGACCAATAGTTTTTGAGATATGCGAGTTACATACATACGTACGTACGTACGTACAGACGGCATGGAAAAACTGACCACAATAGACCGGCCGCTGGTCAAAATGAGTTGCAGACGCGTTTATATGATCGTGCATGCTAGCCTACGATGAGATGCATCGAAAAAATTCTTAAAATTAAATTTAGAGGTAGTCAAAATCGGTTTTTTAGTCGAAATTTGGCCCCCAAAATTTTTCGGGATCACATTACTTCCTTATACTACGTACAAGGAAGTAAAAAGAATGCTATTAGCCTGTTTAACGCGATCTTCCAATTTACCGTGTTTACTCCCGCAATCGTCGCACCCCCGTTTTGAAACAGAAAAAATCGTCAAAACATGTTCCCTGCATAAAAGTCGCAATCACGTATTTGGCATACATGTGATTTGACATGTGATTCTGATTCCTTATTATGTGCCCTATCACCTCTTAAAGTTTTGTCCAAGAGTTTAGATTCACCCTATATAAATTTACAGACTTATACAGGGTTTTTTAATCGGAATTAAGCAGTTAAACTTACATATGTATATATATATATATATATATATATATACAATAGGCAAATGCATCACTAATAGTTAAATTCAGGGCTTCGAACCGGAACTGAACCAAAAACCGGAACAAAAAACCGTTCTTTTGGTCGGAACGAAATCGGTATTGAACCGAAAATAGAATATCGGTTTATTTCGGTTCGATTTACTTCAGTCATTTTGTTACTGTATTCAACTTAGCCATATCTTCTAATTTAACGTCAGCCATGTAAGTATCGCATCATTACACGTACAGTCTGTTTTCGTTTCTCAGAGCCTTCCTCCCATTTGCGCATGCGCCAAGTCTGATTCGATTTCATCAAAATAAGGGCGAGTGGACGTTCAGCTAAGCTCTTTTATGTTTAAAACTCTGTTGAAACTTGAATTATCAATAAGTAGAATAGTTCCTGAAATTCTGAATTGAAATAAAACAAAATAGAAAACATCATAAAAAGACAGCGCGCCAAAATAAAGATTCAAAAAGTACCCATCAACCTATCACCCATTTTCCGAGTGAATTGTCTTGTTTGCAGTCGCTCCGATTTAGAAATACGGACAGAACATTGCTTCTCGATTTCCTATTTTGATATTCCCTAGTACTTTTCTGTTTCAGTTTCGCGTGAAACTATACTTGTAGAAGGCAAATTTGATTCAATTGAATGAACTAGAAGTATAGACGATTTTTTAAAGAAAAATATGTCTTCAGTTATATTTTTCGCATCTCAGCATGCGGTCATCCTCGGATGTTTGTATAAACTTTTAGACAGACAAACCAGCTGCTCAGCAGGAAGTATCCAATGCGGCGGTACGCGGCGCCCTAAGAAAGGGATTGTGTTGCACGCGTAATAATACGTGTCTCTGTCTAATTGGCCAGGAAAAGTAAAAAGGCTAGTGACATTCGGTATTAATTCATGGAGAGTAAGTGCAATGGTCAAATAGAAGTAAATAGTCAAAAGAATAAATTAAAAATCACGTGTAACCGTCAACCGGCTCTCATTTCTTTTGTTTTGCTTCCCAAACTCAGTTGCGCCCGTGGCGGTCACCTTTTCCGCCAAGTCCTCATACGGCTCTATCTTTCGATATTGAATTACTGATAACGTAACTACCTGTGTATTAATTTTTAAAATCTATTTGTTATGTATACTGATAGCACATTTTCTTAGTATTTACTTTAAAACTTTTCTATGATTCGTTCGATAACAGACTAATACGAGCCTAACAATGCCACTGCTCGCCGTTCTCTGCTCACCGCTCTTATCGCACATGCTGTTTAATTGTATCAATTCACATAGTGTACCATTTAAAAAAAGAATAAAATCTTCTAAACTTTGATAGAATTATATTTTTAATACAAATAAGAATATGCACAAAATAAAATTATTCATTATTAATGAACCGAAAACCGTTACTTTTGGCTGAAAGAAAATCGAAACTGAACCGATATATATATATATATATATATATATATATATATATATATATATATATATATATATATATATATATATATATATATATATATATATATATATATATATAGTTGAACCGGAGCGAGAAAAATTACGGTTCGAAGACCTTGTTAAATTTATTTAAAAGAAAAAGAAACACACACTATTAAAGAATGTTAGAAATTTTTAAAAATATACCCATAGTTAGAACCGCAAACTGTGGATCCAGTTATTTGAAGTTTAATATTTAGCAGGTGAGGATCGCCATGTACGAAAGTGAAATAGAAGGCAGATCACATAATTAAACAGAGAATTTCCAGAGTCTTTCTCTGACATTTTTTCTCCCATAACAGAACCTCCCATAAACGATACAATATTAGACGCACTCTAGTGACTACTTTTAGCTATGAGTGAATTCTTCAGCTTCTCACGTTTTCCCAATTCACCTAACATATTTACGTCTTTCATAAGCCTAGGATTGAACTTGTACTCTTCGACCTGAACCTGATGGGATGATAACCAATCCCTCACTGTACGTCGAATATTACACATTTCTTAAAACCGTGAATTTTCAGTTTATTTTTTTTTTTACTTGACTTTTTTTTCAGTAGTTATTATTGGTGCTTTTATATAAATGAGCAATTTAAACGTAATTGAACTCCGTTGCTTCATTTAACCTAATCGAAAGCAAAAGGCTTTTTGACCATGAAGTGTTTTTTGATATGTAATATCTGATTCCTCATTTCAGTTTTGTTACCACTTAGCGGCAATTTTATTTTTGCTGCTTCATCTTATAGCTAAATACGTTTTTATTTTTCTAATAGCGCCATAGTGTGAGAAATTAGCGGTTTTAATAAGTCACAACAATGAAAATCTGTTCTATGTTTACTTTTTCGTTTTAAAATTGTGCTATGCTAAGCACCAAATGAGTGCCATGTTTGATGTACCTTTTTTCATTCTATAAATTTTAGAAGACGATTTGGGTTTTATGCAGGTGATACATTTCTAATATTTTACTTAACACGTTTTCTAATTAATTTTTTTGTGAAATTTGAACTTGGATCCTTGAAAAGATAACAGGAAAAATATAATCATTACATTCTTTGGGTTATACAGAACTTCTATACAACGCTTTTTGTTACAAGTATTATAAAAAACAAGCATCTATAGTACTCTAGAAGTTATTCTCTCAAAAGGTATTTTATATTAGAAATTCAGCCATTATCAACAAGAACACCGGTATTTTAAATTTTTGAACAATTCATTATTACTGTCATTTCCCTTGCAATCCTTGGAACCAACTACTTATTCTTTTATTACAATTGCTAAGCCCATTGCTTATCTAATGCGTGTAATGGAAAAGCAAAAAAGAACTAAAATAACACAAACAAGCTTTTCGTCATTTCTTTTCTGCCATAAAATAATTATTGGGCGAAAGATTTTGCGTGTGCTTACAATGATAAACATTTTCTATTTAAAAAGTCCTCCGCACAAGACATACCACCCACTTACACACGTAACTCTTGTGTATCTTTGCTTTAACCAAAATAAAACAAACCTAAAAATTTTCAAAAACATAACGAAAGCGAAATGAATTATATAGACGATATGAAGGTTTACATTTTGATACTTGGCAATTTAGCTCAGAAAATAAATAAATAAATAAATAAATAAGAAAAGGTTTTCATTTACTTTAAATATGCACTATAGTGGCATATATTGAAAGTGCACCATAATCCATAGAATAAAAATGTTCCACAATAAGTATTCGCCCGATTTGTTTTTCTTATTTCTTTATGTTGGAAAGTATTATAATTACCTTCATTCACTTTAAAACATTTCGTTCTCACTCACTTTTCTCACACAGACGATATTTTAATTAAATCAAATTGAGAAATTTCACGATTATACTTTTTTTCATGAGTGGCATTTTTGCCCATGTGGCTTAGATCCAAGAACCCAAACCCTTTCAATCTGCCGAAAATCGCCAAACATGGCAGCCATAACGATTCCTTCTCAGTTTCTTATCAATACCTTCGAAACAAACTCGAATTTCGTAATTTAAGCTCGCAGAATGAGTGTCTAACAAAATTTAAGAACTTTTGCATAGTTACGAAAAAAATATACGGAATTAAAAAAGGAAACATTAAAAAAACATACATAGATTGAAAAACGAAAACTACGTTTTTTCAATGCCGTCATATTTTCGATGTTCGAAATTTAATAGCACTCTAGTGCTTGAAAAAAGAAGCATGAATTCAGTTATCACTGCCTCACGTTTATACTTCAAATTAAATTCGCATAAGACGTAATGATTTCCAGACTAACCTTTCTGTTAGACGGAACAATTAACCCTGAAGCCAAAATACCGAGGCAAGAGAGGCTCTGACAAAGACCTCTCTCGATTACACCATTCGTCTCCGGATAAATTAATTAATAACTGACGTCGCGCGGGAGGAAGACAAATTACCCCCCCCCCCTCTCAACAATCTATCGTTCACGGTAACCGCATCATTAGAGACGGGAGAGGATTCTTTGTCTTGACCTTTGACCTCCTCCCTCCGACATTCATGTGATTGCTGATGGCGGGAGCGCAACATCTTCGCTCCCATTTATGCTTTCGCTGCCTCGGAGCATTAAAATTCAGCAGTAACTCAAGGGTTTTGCACGAGAGGACGATGGTTTGGCGAGAATTATTGGCGAGGAAGAAGATAATGATGAAAATAAGGAGGTTGTGTGATATGTTCACGTTCTAAGGTGAAGTGTGCAATCGGGATTTTGACTTTAAACGCAGGATTACGTTCACCATAACGGTTCTATGTGAAGAATTCTTTTTTACCAAACGCCGTTTAAATTTCAATATTACTTCGTTTGAAAACTAGCTTTCTGAAGTAACCGGATGAGCTGACTCAGCTAACCAGCATTTTTTTTTTTTTTACGGCAGTCGCAAACGTGGAGACGCATTTTCAAATTGCTCGAGATTAATAGATTCTGCCACAAACTAAACGTTATATTCGCAATCTATGAGATTCTAAATAGCTTCTCGAGATTACACAGCTTAGTATATTTCAAGATATTGACCATGGAAGAATGTGATACTTGAAGATTTAGCTCAAAAAAAATTTTTTTTAATGAAAAAAGTGCTTTCAAACTTAGATAGTAGTGGTATAAGTCAGTGGTTCTCAAACTTTTAACATCGTAAAAACAAAAGATAACTTACGATGGCGCTAATTCCCCCCTCAAATTCCTTAGCATACATACAGTTTTTATTCTTCAACAATGAGCCTTTCGTCGCCTTTTCTACAAAATAATGTTATCGGTATGGTATGAATAAGCCTTTCAAGCGAAAACAAATGTGTTGGAGTAATCCTACTATATAGTTACCCCGATCCCTGACTCTATCACAATTCCGGTTCGACCCCTCCAAAACAAAACTTTTACCGTATTAACCCAAACAGATTAAAAAGTTATTGTCTAAAAACGTACTAAAATTCAGACCGTTAGTGCAAAAGACTTGAAAATTTTCATAATTATGAAAAAAAAAAAATCTGCGTTACTTTTAAAGTCTGAAAATCCATCCGTTCCCTTATTTTTAAACAATTTTTTGCTATTTTCAGCTCCATTTTATTTCCGAGAGTAAAAAAACTTTTCATTTGCGTGTCAAAATTAGGTGTCCCAAGTGACATGGTCGTCATATTGAAGTCACGGTTATCAGGCTTTGAAGGAAAAATTACGATTCCAATTCGTATAAAATGGTTTTTTTCAACCTTTTTTCGCAAATAAAATGATTTTCTATGCATGAACCATTGATATAAGTCAGGATGTTCTCACCAAACGAAATTTTTCGACAGCGAAAAGTTTCCGCAAAGTATGCAATTCTGATTTCGAAATATGGATAATAAAAATTAAATATGAACTTATTTATTTTAAGTGGAAAATATACTGAGTGCAGACATATTTTTGCCAAATGTTTTTTCTAGTCACTATTGTAATTGCCTACACTACGGCTTTATTTTCTACCAATAAGAATAAATAAGGTGATTTTCATGCACTATCGTTTGCTCTGTACCTATTTTTCTCATGCCTTCCACAAAAACTGTCATGGCTCCATTGTTCTTCATGTTCAAACGACACTTTTGGAGGTGCCGATACAGGTGCTAAATCTCTCATACGGAATGACTTCAGAATTAGGAGATCACACGAGACGGGGGGTGGGGGGGGCAACGTCAGCTTGCCATTGTGAAAGGGCCAACATATCCAGTCCTCGTAATGGTCAAGCCAATAGGCGGCACTTGACCAGAACTTTAGTGAACAAAATATTAAACCACCATCTTTTAAAGAGTTAATGTGTCAAACTCTCATTCTTTGTCTCTGACTCTTTTAACTGCTGAGTTCGGCAAAAAATTCAATAAGTAAAACCAGAATTATTTTTTTGTCACACGAGTTTGAAAAAAGCAATCAATATCATTTGAAAGATAAATGCATTTTTACATTCCTCTTCTTTATGGGAGAAAAATGTTTTGCCGAAGGAAAAAAAAAACTGTTCAAAAGAATAAACGTCATGAAAAAATGATTGATTTTTGATTACTGATTATAAAAATGTTATTACTGAAAATACGTACAAGTGAATCCTGATAAACATATAGATCTAACCGCATTTAAAAGAATATTCAGTAATCACAAATTTATGACAGAAAACTTGGAAACGTCTGTTCGAAGACAAGCGATGCTTACATTTTTCTGCATCATAACTCATCAGACAGAAAAAGTAGTTTAACAGGCAATAGCACTCTAGTTCATATAACGTATTCAATGGATATGAGTGCAAACAGAAAGAAACATCAAGTACTGATATTAATGTCATTTACTACGACTGAAAGTAAATGTGTCTAAAAACGCATACATACAGGTATGACTTGAACATAAAACGGCAACTCAAATGTCAAGATTTTATGAAAATTATATGAAAATAGATATATGCTGACTTAAGCCTCTTTTCAATGGCTCTCGAAGGTAAAAAATACGTTGGATGATCACTTTTCAGGAGTTCTACAGAAATTACGAAAGTAAGTAATTTTTCGCACACTAGCAATAAACGTTTTCATTGAAATTCCTGTAAAGCTTCTGACCACTTTTGTTTGAAAATATCTCTACAAACATTTTATGACAAAATACAGAATTTTTATAGATCACCTCACTTGTGGATGGGGCACATTTCGGAGATCGTATACAAATTTGAAAAGTGTAGCTTTTTGAATTTTTTCTTCATACAGTCCTTTCTTTTACCTAATTGTGAACATTTTTTCAATTTACATGACCGAGTTTTCTCTCATAGATAAAGAATTAAAGGGTATTATCATCTTTTTGGGACACCCTGTATAATCGATTTTTTTTCTTTCGGGAGCCATTGAAAAGTGATTTCAGTTAGCATATATTTATCTTCATATTTGTGACACTTTTTGAAATATAACTTCCAAATTTTGCACATCGCCTCATTAGTGTATGACGCGCTTTTAACCAATGAGAATTTTTCTTATACGGCGGTCGTATACAAATTTGAAAAGTGTAACTATTTGAAAATAAATGAAACGAAAATGTTCTTAACGAAGTCATTACCTCTATTTTATTTTTGAACGTTTTTTTTTTTTTTTTTTTTTTTTCAATTTGCATTGCCCACATTTCTCTACAAGATAAAGAATTAAAGCGTATTACCACCTTTTTGGGATACCCAGTATTTTCGATCAAAAGAAATGCCGATCCACTTTACCCCAGTCATTCAATATATTCTACTGCATCATAACTATGCATGCGGGAAAACGAGTTTTACAGGCAAGGATGGTTAGGAAACATCGTCGAAGGATATTAACAACACTATTGTCACAAGGACACTTTATCCCAGTCATTCAATATATTCTACTGCATCATAACTACGCATGCGGGAAAATGAGTTTTACAGGCAAGGATGGTTAGGAAACATCGTCGGAGGATATTAACAAGAAAACTATTGTCACCAGAACACTTTACCCCAGTCATTCAATATATTCTACTGCATCATAACTATGAATGCGGGGAAATGAGTTTTACAGGCAAGGATGGTTAGGAAATATCGTATCGAAGGATATTAACAAGAACATTTTACCCCAGTCATTCAATATATTCTACTGCATCATAACTATGCATGCGGGAAAATGAGTTTTACAGGCAAGGATGGTTAGGAAACATCGTCGAAGGATATTAACAACACTATTGTCACAAGGACACTTTATCCCAGTCATTCAATATATTCTACTGCATCATAACTATGCATGCGGGAAAATGAGTTTTACAGGCAAGGATGGTTAGTATACATCGTCAAAGGATATTAAAAAAAAAAACTGTTAAATGGTTAAACTACTCGTATAAATGCCACACATAGACATAAAATAAAACAGCACAGACCGTTTCAGGTGGTACAAAGGTTCCACCTTTCTTCAGCTAAAGTTTTATCCTTCCACATAAGCAAAAAATTTACAGAACTCTTAATGTATATGAATACGCAATGATTGATTAAAACAACATTGCTATTGATAAATTCTTAAAAGTCG
>JAWZYV010004895.1:0-13660 GCA_038373885.1 Cheiracanthium punctorium
GCCTGCAAATTTATCTTAATTCGCACTTTTGATTTTTATATGTCTCAAAAATTTTCTCTGAACGTAAATTTTGTCTAGCCCAGAAACAAAAACCCTTTCAGTGAAAGTACTCTGTTTCAGAATTAAAAAATGTTTTTCAGATGCTTTTTAAATTTAAATTAGATAAATTGCCAAAGGGTATTTATTATTACATATATGTATGTGTTATATATGTGTGGTGTATTGTGATGTATAATGCGTAATAATGCGTGTATAAAATATTAATCCACGCATATAAAATATTTCACTTTACTAATAACATTATATATTATATATATCGCGTACATTATATGTGAGGCCGACCCCCCCAATAATTCTGGAAACTTTAAACCCCAAGCGTCCCGGCTTCGAAAAAGGGGGAGGAAATTGGTACTTTGAACTGCAGGAAATCTGTTTTTTGAGTTGCTTGGGGACTGGCTATAGCCCCCGGTGGGGGTTGCTGGGAGTTACACGTAGGGTTCCTCGAGGCACGCGCGGAGTGGCTTTTGCCGCAGTTGACGCAGATGTGCTCGTTTTTGCATTTTAATTCGGTGTGGTCGTATATTTTGACATTGGCGACATTGTCGGGGACTGCGTCTATAAAACTAGATATATATTCGTATGTTAAATTTCTATTTTAGTATTGCAGTGAGCCAGAGGTTTAATTTCAGGTGGTAATACAGTTCCTAATATGGTGATGAGAGGACGCGGGCATATTCGCCTGCGCTGCCTCTTTTCAGAAACCGTGCCGCGCTTCTAGGATGGAGATTTTATTGGGAGAGTTCGCGAGATCATTTTATTAGCTTCACTTAATTTAACGTCGGTGGAATGTGAAATAAAAGGAATCGGGTGCGTGATGTTTGTCAGCGATATCCTAATACTGGTGACTGGTACGTTTAAGAAAGATTGTATGTTCGCCACGTTTTCGGCACAGTCCACGTCAGTTGTTTGTATTCAGTATGGCTCCGTTTCGAGTATATCGTACATTTTTAATTTTGTCGAGATTCGTGTACTTAAGTTTTTTTACTTCCGTGTAAACCGTTCTGGGCTCCTTTTTGGTACCCCTAGGTGTTAGTGCTTGTCAAAAAGATTGTTAAAGTCACTTCCGGCGTTCTCAGCTGCATTTTCTTAAAGCAGAGGCTACATCAACCGTTCCGCGAAAAAGTTTGGGTTCTCATAATTGTCCACTTCCATACAGCCATGTTAGCTAAAGGCGGGTTGATCTATGGTAAAATGTGAGTGTGCCATGACACTCCTCCCCACTTAGGGGGAACTCCGGTGGAGAAAAACCAAGTTAAATGAAAACTCCAGTCAGCCCAGCAAAAGAAGTAATAAAACAATAAATACCTGGACCACGACGTCTAAAAGACGGCCCCCCGACACACCGCGACGCTAAATTAGCTCCAGAGAAGCGGTGACACAAGCTCTGTACCACCGATAAGCTTTAACAGCCGCTTGCTCCAGATTTTTCGCTGATGTAAGATTTTTTTTAGTTTACTAATGAACCTTAGGGCCCAGTTCGAGAATTCACCGGTTGGTTATGCACCAGGTGCTACCGGTCGCGGTCATTCTCCGGATTAAGTGACGTCATGGTTGTCAACCGTTTCGGTCATCCTCACCACATCGGATTCTAAGCCGAGAAAACAAAAATAAACGCTGGCCAACACTCTACGATAATAAACCAGGAATTAACCGCGGCCAAGGCATTTTCGCCGATCCCAACCGCCCGCGCCGAATACCGCGTCATGCGCATGCCTCAGCGAGATAGAGGAGGACCGGAACACCGCACAAAGCTTTAAGGACGGTGACTGGCAGCCATCTGTTCGCGCTGGAAATGTAGTTAGTTAGTTTATTATAGTAGATATAATCACTATAATAAACTTATCAAATATATAGAGGATGACCATATTGAAATGTAAATTTTATTACCAATCGCAAGGAAATGTTTTTTTTTTATTTTCTGATTGTTTTTATTCTTTTTGGGTCTTTGGGAAATAAACTTTTAAATAAGAATTAAAAAAAATAAGGGTTTTTTTTTACTTAATGTACAATTTAAAAAAAAATTCTCGGTTGACATTTTAAACTAAATTTGTTAAGTATCAGGTATTTTTCGAATGTTTTAAAACTAAAAAGTAAACTGCTCTGTAATAATAGTATGCAATAAATAAGTTACATACATCTGTTTTGTTTTTCCTTTAAAATAAATAAAATAAAAAAACAGATTAAAAAAATAAGCGGATAAATATATATTTATATATATAACAGTGTAAGTATTAAATATATTACATCCATTATTTTTGTATTTATTTTTTTAAATATCTATCTGATCTTTTCTTCTACACATGTCTCAAAAAGTAATGAGATGTTTCATAATATTAGTTAGTTAATTTTGTATATATAATTAGAAATGAATTAGGCATTTTTTATTTTATTATACCACAGGATTTTTTATCAACAAGAACAAAATAAAAGAAACAAAACGTCCACTTGGTACCAAGTTTAAAAATTTTGCATTGCCCCAAGGATTAAAAAAAAAAAAAAAAAAAATTTCAGGAAGTGTTTACAATTAAAAATTTTAATTTTTTTTTGCTCGGGTAACAGGAACAGGGGGGCAGGGCCAGTAGGGGGCCCTGATTATTTTAAACTCACAGATAAACGGGCCCAAATTTAAAAAAGTTTTTTTCTTCCCAGAACATAAAATTTTTTAATTAATAATTTTTTTAGAATTAAGAAATTGCATTTTGGGGCCCAAATTTTTTTTTTTTTTTTTTTTTTTTTTTTTTTAGACGGGTTTTATGGCCCTTTTCTATAATCAGCCTGTTTGGAAAAAGGGGTACCGAGAGGGGGGGGGTTTTTTACAAATCGGGTTTTGGGAATTAAAAAAATTGGTGACTTATTCACATTTCTGTGGAATTTTGATGTGTGCACAATAAATTTAAATTTGAAAAATAAAATAAGGCATTTTAAAAAAAAATAGCATCCACATACAGCTTTGTTGATACCGACTCATTGACTGGAAAATTTTGGTTCAACCACCCAAAAAAAACTCTTACCACCATTACCCCAAAAAAATTACAAAAGTTTTACACAAAGTAATAAAATTATTTCATTTGAATTTTTTATAAAAATGTATAAAAATAATCTCACGATTCAAAAATTGAAATCCACCTGTTCCCTAATTTCAAAAGAGTTTTCACTATTTTCATCTCTATTTTATTTCCCGAATTAAAATGAATTATCATATGTTGAAAAAATTTAGGTTTTTGCAAGTGATAATGGCATCTTAGAAGTCCTGGTCAACAGTTTGAAAGGGGAAAATTGCGATTCCAATTAGTTTTTCAATATTTTTCCGATTTCCAAGTTACCTTTTTGACAAAAAAATATTTCCCTGCATGAAAAATTCATGTAAAAATATTTTCTTAGCAAAATCAATCTTTCAAAAGTGAAAAAATTTTTTTCGCGTTATAGGAAAAGCAGTTTTGATTTCGGGATGTACCATAATAAAAATGAATATGAAGTTATTCTTTTTTTAGGGGGGCCCAAGATGGAAAATATTTAGTGTAGCCACTTTTCTAAAACCCCTTGTAATTGCCTCCAACCACGATGGGCTTTGACTCTAGTAAATAATAACATGTAGCCTTGTAAAAAGCAAATGTTTTATTACGTATTTCCTTTTTAAATTTGGGGGGATAAAATTTGGATGAAAGTCATGTAACAGGGGGTATTAAAGTCGTATTCAAACTGGGAAAAAAAACAGGACAATTTTCCCCAAAAACTCCTTGACCATACAAGCAAGGTATCGTAGTAAAAATACATTCTTTTTTTGTTTTCTTCCGTGTGCTCTACTGCCATTGTTTGCAATTGTGTAAAATGGCTGACAGTACGAAAATTGCCCTGTTTTTATTGCAATGAGCAAAGTTTTTGAATTTTGTTTTTTTCAGGGAACGTTAGGTCACAGAAAATTTTTGTTCTGATCCTGGTGCTACAGATGATACAGGGAAAAATTCTTCTACTTGGGATGTCATTTTATTCAATGTTTGTTTACGTTTTTTAAGGCCGAATGGCCAACAGCTCGGAAAAGCTATTATAACTTATCAAAAAAATTCTACTAGTAACCATCTAATTTAGGGACAGGAAGAAAGTAAACATATTTATTTAACATCATAAAACATACATATTCACTTACATGAACAGACACAAATACACCAGTGCCGGATTAACAATATAGCAGATGTAGCAAATGCTACGGGTCCCGCGCTTGTTGGGGGGCCATCCCGCGCCCATTACCTTGAAAAAAAAAAAAAATTTTCGTCTTGTATATACCCCCTCCCCAACGCCACAAGCCTCTTTGCACACTCTCTCCTCTCGCAGGTAGAAGGAACGCAAAATCTAAACCCAATACCTACCCCCCGCCTCTCCAGTGAGCCAGCTTACAAACTTTAAGATCTGTTTAAGATTTCGGTTTGGTCCTTCTGGTCTATCCGTCCGTATACCTCACCCACCTCGCGACCACTCAGGCATAGCCAATTTCACGACATTCTACTATATGTAAACTCCTCCTCCCCCCCTCCACTCCCAAAAACCCCCCCCCCCCCCCCCCCCCCCCCCCCCTCCCCTACGCGTTCACATGTACTATAGATAGAGAGAGAAGGTATCTATGTTGTGTGTGTTTATAGATTTTTTTCAACAGGAGCACTTCTGAAAACTAGTCCAATAGATTGCGCTCTATGGGCCACGTTATTCTTTAAAGCGTAGCATCCTTAATAACTACAAGGGGTGATCAAATGAAAAGGTACGAAACGACACGGTGGGTTACAAAATTTTTGTTTTCCAGCATCGGTAAAAAAGTACACTTTCTTAATGACTATTTACTTCTTTCTATTATTACTATCATTTGCTATCTTTGTTTTTTTTTGATTGAAAAAATAATTATTGGAGGAGATTGAGGGCGGTGGGGTTGATTGTAATGATTATGACCTGGAGCGGGGATGCGCCGGAAAGGGGCGTGGTGGCGTGTGAGTCTGTGTAGGGGAACTGGGGTGGGTTTGTGGGGGGGTAGGCAGTATCGATTATCGGTCTCGAGGTAGGTGTGGTGTAGGAGAAGAGAGAACAATAATTACTCATCCCAATAAGGCACTGAGCACAACGAATCCCCCTCTGCATCAGAAAACAAGCCGCAGGATTCCTTGTTCCCAGGGACATTCCTGACCCGCACCACCACCCTCCGTCCCCCCCCCAGCTCCCACCCCCCCCCAGCCGTCCTTGACCCGACGTCGTCCGAAGTTGAAGCGCTTCCCTTTCAGGCTTCTGTGGTTTCTTCAGTGGACACGCACTCTGTGTGGAATCGCAGGGCTGTGTATGTCCGGTACTGTAGGGCCGGATGGTCCAAACGTCTCCCATTGGCCAGTTTCTTGGCGCAAACGGACATTTCCATTTTCTCATTGATTGTGGGACACACAGCCTTCCAGTATACGGTTCATCATCCTGCGATGAATAGTGGCCGGTTTAACACCTTCCGCTGTCAGGAAATCGGATAACGCCTCGCTGCCCCTAAATCGTCGAATTTTGCAATGTGAACGCCATCCTGTCCTCACACACACTGCCGCGTCAATTGGACGTAGGAGGGTGCTTTTTACAAGAGCTTCTGCTCTCTCCTGCGGGCCTCCGCATGTTCCTATCCACACAAAAGGCTCCAATCGCATTCCTAGATGTCTCGCTACGTGCTCTCATAGCTGCATGGACAAATATGATAACGGTTAGGTTGTTGCGACGTTTCGTACCTTTTCATTTGATCACCCCTTGTAGTTAGTAGGATGCTACGCTTTAAAGAATAACGTCCCATAGAGCGCAATCTATTGGGACTATTTTCAGTGCTCCTGTAGAAAAAAATCTATAAATGCTACATAGATCCTTTACAATAGGGTACATGGTACTACAGATAAGAATAACATATATAAATTTCGTAGAAATCTATGCCTATTGACGCGAGTTATATACGGACGGATAGACAGACAAACCGAAATCTTAAACACTTTTCTACCTTCTTGAAAAGTGTCAAAAAAGCTAGATCTTGAGGGGGAAAGACGAAAATTTTCAAGGTAAAGGCGCGGGGCCCCCAAAAGCGCGGGGCCCGTAGCATTTGCTACATCTGCTATATTGTTAATCCGGCACTGTGTATTTGTGTCTGTTCATGTAAGTGAATATGTATGTTTATGATGTTAAATAAATATGTTTACTTTCTTCCTGTCCAAATTAGATGGTTACTAGTAGAATTTTTTGATAAGTTATAATAGCTTTTCCGAGCTGTTGGCCATTAGGCTTAAAACGTAAACAAACATTGAATAAATGACATCCCCAGTAGAAGAATTTTCTGTATCAATCTGTAGCACCAGGATCAGAAACTAAAATTTATCTGTGACCTTAACGTTCCCTGAATAAACTACAATCAAAACTTGCTCATTGCAATAAAAACATGCAACCTTTTCGTACTGTGCAGCCATTTTACACAACTTGCAAACACATCGGCAGTAGAGCACACATGAACGAAACACAAAAAACAGAATGATATTCTTTACTACGATACCTTGCTTGTATGGTCAAGGAGTCTTCGTGGGAATATGTCTCTGTTTTCTATTCGCCAGATCTTGAATACGACTTTAATACTCTCCATGTTACATGACTTTCACTGCATAATTTATCCACCCAAATCTAAAAGGAAATACAGTAATAAAACATTTGCATTTACATAGGCTACATAGTTATATATTTACTAGAAGTCAAAGCCCATCGTGGTGTGGAGGCAATTACAATGGGTTCTAGAAAAGATGGTCTACACTCAATATATTCCATCTTTGTCACCTAAAAAAGAATAACTTCATATTCAATTTTTATTATGGTACATACCGAAATCAAAACTGCATTTTCCTATAAACGCGCAAAAAGTTTTCACATTTGAAAGATTGTATTTTGCTAAGAAAATCCATTCTTACATGAATATTTCATGCAGAGGAAATCATTTTATTTGTCAAAAAGAGTTAACTTGGTAATCGAGAAAAACTATTGTAAACTAATTGGAATCGCAACTTTCCCTTCAAAGCCTGATGACCAGGACTTCAGTATGATGCCATTATCACTTGCAACACCTAATTTTTTCACACATATGATTAACTTCATTTTAACTCTCGGAAATAAAATAGAGATGAAAATAGTGAAAACTCGTTTGAAAATTAGGGAACAGGTGGATTTTCAGATTTTTAGAATCGTGCAGATTATTTTTATACATTATTATGAAAAATTTCAAATGATACATAGATTTTATTACTTTGTCGTACAGAACTTTGTAATCTTTTTGGAGTAATGGTGGTAAGAGTTTTATATTGGAGTGGTTGAACCAGAATTGTTCCAGTCAATGAGTCAGGTATCAACATAGCTGTATAGTAGGATGCTATTTTATTAATATGCCTTCATTATTATTTTTCAAATTTAAATTCATATGTGCACACATGCAAGATTCCACAGAAATGTAGAATAAGTCACCAATTTTTCAAATTCCAATACCAGATTTGTAACAACCCTCCCCCCTCTCGGCTACCTTTTGTCCAATCAGGGCCTGATTATAGAATAGGGCCATAAAACCCATGTCTACAAAAAAAAAAAAAAAAAAAAAAAAAAAATCTTGGGCCTCAAAACTGCAATACTTAATATCTAAAAAATATATAATTATTAAAAAATTCATGTTCTGGAAGAAAAAAAACTTTTAAAATTTGCCAGATTTATCTGTGAGTTTAAAATAATCAGCAGCACCTACTGCCATGCCGCACTGTTCCTGTTACCAGATGCAGAAAAATTAATATTTTTAATTGTAAACACTTCCTGAATTTTTTTTTTTTTTTTGAATCCTTGGTGCAATTGCATAATTTTAATCTGTGTACCAAGTGAGACAGATTTTGTTTCTTTGATTTTGTTCTTGTTGATAAAACTCCTGTGTGTATAATACAGAATAAATAATGCCTAATTACATTTCTAATTATATATACAAAATTAACTAACATAATATTATGAAACATCTCATTACTTTTTTGAGACATGTGTAGAAGAATAGATCAGATAGATATTTAAAAACAATAAAGTACAAAACTAATGGATGTATATATTTAATACTTACCTGTTATATATATAAATATATATTTATCAGCTTATTTTTTTAAAGTTTTTTTTATTTTATTTATTTAAAGAAAAACAAAACAATGTA
Source organism: Cheiracanthium punctorium (assembly GCA_038373885.1). Taxonomy (NCBI): domain Eukaryota; kingdom Metazoa; phylum Arthropoda; class Arachnida; order Araneae; family Cheiracanthiidae; genus Cheiracanthium; species Cheiracanthium punctorium. Next base: position 8,270 of record JAWZYV010004895.1, read on the forward strand.
TGTAACTTATTTATTGCATCCTATTATTACAGAGCAGTTACTTTTAGTTTTAAAACATTCAAAAAATACCTGATACTTACAAATTTATTTAAATCAACCGAATTTTTTTTTTAAATGTAGTACATGTAAGTAGAAAAATACCAGTATATTTGTTTATATTCATTATTGAAAATGTTTATTTCAAAGACCATATAAGAATAAATACAATCAGAAATAAAAATAAAACATTTACCTCTGCGATCTGGTAATAAAATTTACATTTCAATATGTGTCATCCTCTATATATTTGAGTTAAGTTTATTATAGTGATATATCACTATAATAAACTAACTACATTTTCACCGAACAGATGGCGCCAGCACCGTCCTTAAAGCTTTGTGCGGTTTCCGGTCTCTCTATCTCGCTGAGCATGCGCAGACGCGGTATTCGCGCGGGCGGTTGGGATCGGCGAAAATGCTGCCGGGTTATTCCGGTTATTATCGTAGTGTTGCCAGCGTTTATTTTTGTTTTCTCGGCTTAGAATCCGATGTGGTGAGGATGACCGAAACCGGTTGACAACCATGACGTCACTTAACCGGAGAATGACCGCGACCGGTAGCACCGGTGCATAACCAACCGGTGAATTCTCGAACGGGCCCTAAGGTTCATTAGTAAACAAAAATCTTACATCACAAAATCTGGAGCAAGCGGCTGTTAAAGCTTATCGGTGGTACAGAGCTTGTGTCACCGCTTCTCTGGAGCTAATTTAGCGTCGCGGTGTGTCGGGGGGCCGTCTTTTAGACGTCTGGTCCAGGTATTTATTGTTTTATTACTTCTTTTGCTGGGCTGACTGGAGTTTTCATTTAACTTGGTTTTTCTCCACCGGAGTTCCCCCTAAGTGGGGAGGAGTGTCATGGCACACTCACAATTTACCATAGACAACCCGCCTTTAGCTAACATGGCTGGTATGGAAGTGGACAATTATGAGAACCCAAACTTTTTTCGCGGAACGGTTGATGTAGCCTCTGCTTTAAGAAAAGCAGCTGAGAACGCCGGAAGTGACTTTAACATCTTTTTGACAAGCACTAACACCCTAGGGGTACCAAAAAAGGACCCCAGAACGGTTTACACGGAAGTAAAAAAACTAGTAACGAATCTCGACAAAATTAAAAATGTACGATATACTCGAAACGGAGCCATACTAATACAAACAACTGACGTGGACTGTGCCGAAAACGTGGCGAACATACAATCTTTCTTAAACGTACCAGTCACCAGTAGGATATCGTGGACAAACATCACCACCCGATTCCTTTTATTTCACATTCCCACCGACGTTAAATTAAGTGAACTAATAAATGATCTCGAACTCTCCAATAAAATCTCCATCCTAGAAGCGCGCCGGTTTCTGAAAAGAGGCAGCCGCAGCGAATATGCCCCGGTCCTCATCACCATATTAGGAACTGTATTACCACCTGAAATTAAACTCTGGCTCACCATACAAAAAATAACTATTTTTATAGACCGTCCCCGACAATGTCGCCAATGTCAAAAATACGACCACACCGAATTAAAATGCAAAAACGAGCACATCTGCGTCAACTGCGGCAAAAGCCACTCCGACGCGTGCCTCGAGGAACCCTACTGTGTCAACTGCCAGCAAGCCCACCGGGCGGACTATAGCCAGTGCCCAAGCAGACTCAAAGAAGCAGAGTTCCTGCAGTTCAAATGTACCAATTTCCTAACCTTTTCCGAAGCCAGGCGACAGCATAGGCGTAAAGTTTCCAGAATTATTGGGGGGGCTCGGGCCTCACATATAATGTACGCGTATATATATAATATATAATAGCTTACTTACGTAAAGTGAAATATATATATATGCGTGTGTATATATATATATATACACGCATATATATACGCATATATACATACACACATACACACACACATATATATACACATACATATATGTAATAATAAAATAGCCTTTGGCAATTTAATCTAATTTAATTTAAAGACATCTGAAAAACAATCTTTAATGTCTGAAACAGAGTACTTTCACTGTAAGGTTTGTTTCTCGGCTAGACAAATATTACGTTCAGAGACAATTTTTGAGAGCATATAAGAATCAAAAGTGCGAATTAAGATAAATTTGCAGGCATTTGCGGTTTCTGGTGGCCGAACCTAAAATTCTTGGCCTAAATAAGTAAATGACATCACTTTAGAGAGCCAATATCGCAAAAATCGCGATTTATGGCTCAGCTCGTTTATAAATCACGATTTAAATCCCAGTCTAAACTCATTAATCGGATTTATTAGCTTCAGAATAATAACATTTTAAGACTGAAATGCGTCGAATAATCGCATTTAAAAGGTCATACAGAAATTACGACAGAAAATCTTTTTTCCACTCTAGAAATAAACTTTTACATACAAAATCATAGATAGTCCCCGATCCTTTTTCTTTAAAGATATCTCTGCGACATCGTAAGATGAAAGGCTCAGATTTGGTACATCACTTTATGAGTGTACGAGACACATTTTACTAATAGGGAATTACGGGGTCGTATAAAAATTTAGAAAGAGTAACTTTTTGAAAATAAACGAGAGGAATTTTTTCTTAACGGAGAATTTTTCCGACCTTATTTGGAACATTTTCCCAATTTATATTGCCTATAATTATCTCACAGATAAGAATTAAACAGGTCAGCCACAGTAGGGTCGCCACTAGTCAGGGAGAACAGGGAAAGCCTGGAAAAGTGTGGGAATTTCATTTTGGCAAAAAAGTTCAGGGAGAAGTCAGGGAAAATTGCAAATTTTGGCCCAAAACCTGGAAAATCATGTAATTTGGACTGGGAAATCAGTGTTTGTAAACAAACAACGTTTAACCTTACTTTAGGAAGCTAAAAATATTAAAGAACGTATGCAAGGTTGGCATTATAAACATAAAAAATAGTCTGGATTTTTATCGCATGATGGTCTGGAAAACCTGGAAAAGTCAGGGAATTTTTTTTTTCAGAAATTGAGTGGCAAATCTTATTAAAGCCTGTTCAGAGGCAAATATGTTCAGAGGCAGAAAAAATCTCCAAACATTTACATGCCCAGTCGGACATGTAGCCTTAAAATAATACATGCCCGAACAAAAATTTACAAGCCCGAAAATTATTACATTTTATTGCTCTATAAAATTTACATTATTCAGACTGTTTGCATTGAAAGGAAATGTTGCAACCACAAACCAAATCCATATGATATATGGACCAGCATATTAAAACTATTTTATGAATCACTTTTGATCAATTTTTTTATTTTTTACATGCCCGATCAGGCACATATGGCTAAAAAAAATACATACTTGTTGAGAATTTTACATGCCCCCGGCATATCGGGCAATAGATTTTTCCGGGCTTGTATATCTCCCAATTTTTAAGGGGTCTTAGGAGGATAAGGATTAAAAAAATCGATATTTTCAATTTTAATTTTATTTGAGAGCTCAATTATATCTGAGCATTTTGACCCCAAGTTTATGCAATTATTCCAACTAGAACCGGTGTTAAACATAAAAACATTTTATGAATGTTTTATATTTGAACACAGTAAGGTAACTTTAAACTGCGTTTTCTCAAAACACATTTTTTTTTCTGAACTATCCGTACGATAACAATATTTCTATGATTCGTATCTTCACAAAACTTTGTATAGTTATAGCTGGCGTCAGTATCTATAGAATGATTTAATATTAAAAGTGAAAGTGAAAAACTTTTGAAATTTTAGCAGAAATGTAAGAGAAAAAGTAAGTTCTTTTTTCAAATTTCACTTTAAAATAAAATTTAAAATTCTAAAACTAAAAAGTTTTCTTAAATATTAATTCATTCTATAAAATATTTATTTTACTTAATTTTGCAATAAAAATTTTGTTTATATATGTATTTTAAATTGGCTTATTTTACGGATAGTGGCACACACTATTGAAAAAATATATATATGTAAAGTAAAAATTAAATTGTTTTTTTTTTAAGATATGTGAAAGGTAATAGATTTTTATCCGAAATTTTATGATGTACTATAGTGTATTGTTATACGAAAAAAGTTTCATTATTCTGTGACTTTTATTTTGATCATAAAATGTAAAAACGCTAGGGTTTATAATACGTGTATATTTGCTCCTCAATCCTCCTGAGACCCCTTAATGCAGAAGCAAAAATATAGAAATATGCCTACTGTTCTGTGCAAGCATCACTGCGAGTTGCATTCGTTTGAAACGTTTCACTTGCCGTTGGTTCTGGCGTTTTTTTTTTTTTAAATTTTATAAGGTAACTATCTGTTATAGTGCCTTCCTACCAAGTTATCCTTCTTAAAATGCAGTGAAACAAAGTCAAAAATGGAAGCATAGTGAAAGATGCAAAGGTAGTGGGGAAGGAGCATTTTAGATTACTGAACGCATTTTAGGCTGATGTGAACTTTTGATTACATAATTACCATTGCATAGACTGTTTTTTATTAACCGGCTCGTGGCGCGGCCAGCTTAATAACATCTTGTATTATGTGGTGTGCCAGACTTCGTGCGATTACACGGTCATCTGTAATCGATTACAAGAAATTATATGGATTACGATTACGATTACTAACAATTTCCAAAAAGATTATGACTAATGAATGTTAATTTAGTAAAATAACAGTAATCTTGATGTTAAAGAAATCAAATATCAAAAGAATTCTATGATAATGCAATTTTATCATAGCATTTTTGTAAAATTTGTAAAATATTATTTTAGTCATCGATTACAGTCGATTGTAATCGGCACGAAGTCTGGGTGTCAGAATGAATCTCAAATATTCATCGAAAACGAAATCAGAAGAAAATTTTTATGAATAAAAGAAAAGTTTTTATTTTTTTTTATTTTTTTTTTCTATAACTTGAGAGAAATTCTTTTTCTTTAAATTGTAAAAATTGAGTAAAATGCATTTTTTTAAATTTAACGTAAATTATTGGGTGGGCTCAGCCCCAACTTATAATTTATTGGGGGGGCTTGAGCCCCATGGGCCCATATAACTCTACGCCTATGGGCGACAGTATCGACAACATACGATACCGAAGTCCTACGCAAAAATCACCAGCATTCCCCAACCGGAAATCGACCGCATCACCAAAGACTTTGAACAGCGCACCAACAATGTAATTAGTGTATGAACGACATACTACAAAAACATACGGACCGGATAATGCTAGCTCTAAACACGATTACCATCCAAATGCACCAAACATACAAAAGCCAGGGTGACTTGTCTCCCCCCTCGGGCAGCCTCCCCCCGCCGGGGTTGGCTCGCGGGCCGAAAGATAAAAAAGCACGCACGTCACTGAGAGATGGCTCCAAACACTGGCCCCCCAGGTGGGCCCCCGTCTCGGCGCCT
>JAWZYV010004897.1:0-11138 GCA_038373885.1 Cheiracanthium punctorium
ACTCAATTTGAAATGTTCAAATCGGAACTCTTTTAAAAGTAAAAAAAAGAACTCTTTTAAAAGGACAGAAGTGTAGTCGTATGAAGACTAAACTGAGGGTCTAGTGATCACAAACCTGTTAATACCTCCAGCTTACTAAGGAACATATCTCTTGCTCTTGTCTTGCAGCGGAATGGAGTTATCACGTAAGAAAGGTCTGCAAATATCTTAAATTTAATTTTTTTTCTAAGAGACTCCGACATAAATTTCAAACTCCGAACACATTTATACTGTGATATACCTACAAAAACTAAAATATTCGTTCGTCAATCTATTTTTACACTTGACAATCTTTCATTTTTCGGATTTTAATTCAAATTTACTTTCGTTGAACACTTAGGGACGGCTCATTAGTGTTTGAAATGGATCATAACCTCTTACTCTCCGTCCCACTTACGAAGAACTTGCATAGTCGGATTATAAAATAGAAACAATTTTGAAGCATAAATGGAAACTTAAATTGCAGCCCCTTGTTATTCTATTCATTCTAAGTAGTTAGTTAATGACTTTGTATTTGCAGGGACGAAAATTTTACTAGATGAGTGAAGATATCTTAACTGTCGTCCCTGGACAGTTCCATCGATGAAAATACCCCCCTGGACTTCTGGAGCGGCTGCGATAAACGTCGGTCTTTTCGGCTGTGGATTCTTCATCCAACCAAGCCTCGCTCTCTCCTCCACCCTGAGAGGCCCCTGATGTCCATATTATTAAAGGACTTGTTGAATACTTCACCACTGCAACAACACGAGGGATGCAGCCTGCTCCGTCCTAGGATGCTGTTGAAGACCAATAGGAGCAGCCTTATGTGTGGAGCCAGACCCACAGGAAGCTCGCATTGATGTGTCAGCTGGAGAGCTCAACTGAAGGATTACCGGATTGTAAGATATCAATTTTTCATTTCCCATGTTTTGCACTTTGTGTAATGACTTAACGTTTCAGGAGAAACGATTTTGGGGTGATATCTCGGAATTACGATGGTTTTCAGTGTCCTCTGTTACCTTAATTAAAATTGAATTTCCATACCATGTGGGAGTGTTTGTGCACAATTTGTACTATTTTTTATAAATTTCACGTTTCAGTTCAGGTAGTGTGAACTCGCAATTTTGTTTACATTTCTAGATTCTATTTACTTTATGTTTTTGCAGCGACGATTCTCGGGGCGGCTGCGATAAACGTCGGTTTTTTCGGCTGTGGATTCTTCATCCAATCAAGCCTCGCTTTCTCTTCCACCCTGAAATGCCCCCGATGCCAAAGCATATTTATTAAAGGACCTGTTGAATACTTCACCACTCCAAAAATACGAGGGATGCAGCCTGCTCCGTCCTAGGATGCTGTTGAAGACCAATAGGAGGAGCCTTATGTGTGGAGCCAGACCCACAGGAAGCTCGCATTGATGTGTCAACTGGAGCGCTCAACTGAAGGATTGCCAGATTGTAAGATATCCTTTTTTTTCATTTCCCATGTTTTGCACATTGTGTAATGACTTAACGTTTAAGGAGAAACGATTTTGGGGGTGATATCTCGGAATTACGATGGTTTTCAGTGTCCTCTGTTACCTTAATAAAAATTGAATTTCCATACCATGTGGGATTGTTCGTGCACAATTTGTACTATTTTTTAAAAATTTCACGTTTCCATTCAGGTTTTGTGATCGACCAATATTTTAGTACAGACTATTAAAAGAAAGGACATCCGTCAAATACTGTATAGCAATAATTTGTGTTAAATTTTATGGATGTGCATTGATCACTTGTGTCCTAGCACACTCAGAAAATGGGCAGTTAAAAATTCATATTAAGTACTACTTTTACTCAATTTGAAATGTTCAAATCGGAACTCTTTTAAAAGTAAAAAAAAGAACTCTTTTAAAAGGACAGAAGTGTAGTCGTATGAAGACTAAACTGAGGGTCTAGTGATCACAAACCTGTTAATACCTCCAGCTTACTAAGGAACATATCTTTTGCTCTTGTCTTGCAGCGGAATGGAGTTATCACGTAAGAAAGGTCTGCAAATATCTTAAATTTAATTTTTTTTTCTAAGACTCCGAGATAAATTTCAAACTCCGAACACATTTATACTGTGATATACCTACAAAAACTAAAATATTCGTTCGTCAATCTATTTTTACACTTGACAATCTTTCATTTTTCGGATTTTAATTCAAATTTACTTTCGTTGAACACTTAGGGACGGCTCATTAGTGTTTGAAATGGATCATAACCTCTTACTCTCCGTCCCACTTACGAAGAACTTGCATAGTCGGATTATAAAATAGAAACAATTTTGAAGCATAAATGGAAACTTAAATTGCAGCCCCTTGTTATTCTATTCATTCTAAGTAGTTAGTTAATGACTTTGTATTTGCAGGGACGAAAATTTTACTAGATGAGTGAAGATATCTTAACTGTCGTCCCTGGACAGTTCCATCGATGAAAATACCCCCCTGGACTTCTGGAGCGGCTGCGATAAACGTCGGTTTTTTCGGCTGTGGATTCTTCATCCAATCAAGCCTCGCTTTCTCCTCCACCCTGAAAGGCCCCGATGTCCAAGCATATTTATTAAAGGACCTGTTGAATACTTCACCACTGCAACAACACGAGGGATGCAGCCTGCTCCGTCCTAGGATGCTGTTGAAGACCAATAGGAGCAGCCTTATGTGTGGAGCCAGACCCACAGGAAGCTCGCATTGATGTGTCAGCTGGAGAGCTCAACTGAAGGATTACCTGATTGTAAGATATCAATTTTTCATTTCCCATGTTTTGCACTTTGTGTAATGACTTAACGTTTCAGGAGAAACTATTTTGGGGTGATATCTCGGAATTACGATGGTTTTCAGTGTCCTCTGTTACCTTAATTAAAATTGAATTTCCATACCATGTGGGAGTGTTTGTGCACAATTTGTACTATTTTTTAAAAATTTCACGTTTCAGTTCAGGTAGTGTGAACTCGCTATTTTGTTTACATTTCTAGATTCTATTTACTTTATGTTTTTGCAGGGACGATTCTCGGGGCGACTGCGATAAACGTTGGTTTTTTCGGCTGTGGATTCTTCATCCAATCAAGCCTCGCTTTCTCCTCCACCCTGAAATGCCCCCGATGTCCAAGCATATTTATTAAAGGACCTGTTGAATACTTCACCACTCCAACAATACGAGGGATGCAGCCTGCTCCGTCCTAGGATGCTGTTGAAGACCAATATGAGGAGCCTTATGTGTGGAGCCAGACCCACAGGAAGCTCGCATTGATGTGTCAACTGGAGCGCTCAACTGAAGGATTGCCAGATTGTAAGATCCTTTTTTTTCATTTCCCATGTTTTGCACATTGTGTAATGACTTAACGTTTCAGGAGAAACGATTTTGGGGGTGATATCCCGGAATAACGATGGTTTTCAGTGTCCTCTGTTACCTTAATAAAAATTGAATTTCCATACCATGTGGGATTGTTCGTGCACAATTTGTACTATTTTTTAAAAATTTCACGTTTCAGTTCAGGTTTTGTGATCGACCAATATTTTCGTACAGACTATTAAAAGAAAGGACATCCGTCAAATACTGTATAGCAATAATTTGTGTTAAATTTTATGGATGTGCATTGATCACTTGTGTCCTAGCACACTCAGAAAATGTGCAGTTAAAAATTTATATTAAGTACTACTTTTACTCAATTTTTGAAATGTTCAAATCGGAACTCTTTTAAAAGTTAAATAACTATGGTTTAAAGTGCAGAAAGTCAAATCTTTCATTACTGTTCTTCACATAACTACATCTAACCGTACTAAATTAACTTACTAACGAGCTCTTTCTGTGCTTTAAACAAAGTTATTTAATTTCCGCAGTTGACAGTACAATGCAGGAAATTTCATTTAAAGACTTTGGTTTTCTTTAAAATAAGCTTGATAAAAACTGCCGCAAATGTTAAACTTTAGCAATACAGATACACTTAAATGGACTAGACGAAAATTGTTGAAATTTCTAGAATTTTTAAAATCACAAGGCGAATACTCGATTTTGACTGCTTATTAGTTTACACCATGCAGAATGTATCGTACCAAGTTTCAAGTATTGCATTTGCATTGGATTCCTCAAGCGATCTTGCTATTCATTTCAACGCGTATACTAAAGATTTTTTGCAAGTTTAAGTCGGGGAGGATCTTTGCATTTCTGTATTAAACTTTTCATTATGGGCCTTTTTTAAGCCGAAATGTCTGGCAGTGATAAACAAATAATCGGTGTTAAAGTTGCATTTCTACCTTAAAATACCATCATAGAATAGACAAAGGGAAGTTTTAATCCGAAGTATCCAATTTTTAAAGTTAAAAACGGAAGATTTAAAACAGACTTGTGAACAGCAGAGCTCTTTTCTATATTAGGGATATCGTTGACTTTAGTCTTGCTCTGTTAATGCGCATTTCATATTTAGTTTTTTACTCATATTTACATTATTTTCAAGCTGGTGAAACCAAAAACCCTCTGCTTCCGTAATTTTCCTCGTCAGTCATGCCAGGGGACAGAAGTGTAGTCGTATGAAGACTAAACTGAGGGTCTAGTGATCACAAACCTGTTAATACCTCCAGCTTACTAAGGAACATATCTCTTGCTCTTGTCTTGCAGCGGAATGGAGTTATCACGTAAGAAAGGTCTGCAAATATCTTAAATTTAATTTTTTTTCTAAGAGACTCCGACATAAATTTCAAACTCCGAACACATTTATACTGTGATATACCTACAAAAACTAAAATATTCGTTCGTCAATCTATTTTTACACTTGACAATCTTTAATTTTTCGGATTTTAATTCAAATTTACTTTCGTTGAACACTTAGGGACGGCTCATTAGTGTTTGAAATGGATCATAACCTCTTCCCCTCCGTCCCACTTACGAAGAACTTGCATAGTCGGATTATAAAATAGAAACAATTTTGAAGCATAAATGGAAACTTAAATTGCAGCCCCTTGTTATTCTATTCATTCTAAGTAGTTAGTTAATGACTTTGTATTTGCAGGGACGAAAATTTAACTAGATGAGTGAAGATATCTTAACTGTCGTCCCTGGACAGTTCCATCGATGAAAATACCCACCTGGACTTCTGGAGCGGCTGCGATGAACGTCGATCTTTTTCGGCTGTGGGTTCTTCATCCAATCAAGCCTCGCTGTCTCCTGAACCCTGAAAGGTCCCTGAAATTTTTCCATGCATCGTCGACATCTGACCTCGACGAGAGGACTCGTAGCTAGGAGTCTTCTAGCATTCTTCGAGGACTGGATCTTCTGCGCTTTTCGGCGACAGTCTTCATTGCTTCAGCCGCAAGTTGGGGAGGCCCTTTGTGATTTCTTACAGTTGTGCGGTCTTCAAGCCTTGTGAATGGCCATGCAGTCTTCAACGCAACTTGTCTAGAGCCTCTTCTCACAGGGACTGCTGACAAGTCCCAGGCGACGGTCGTGGACTGTTTTTCCTGCGGTGTTCGGCGCCCAAAGTCTTCACATTCTCGCCTGTAAAGCCTGGCCCCCTTGTGATTTTCAATGTTTCGTCGTCAAGCCTAGAGAAGCTTCTCCGGAGGTTTTTGTTAGTTTAAAAACTTGAGTATATTGCTCAGTGTTTAAATTAAGTCGAGCGTGCAAATTATTAATCTGTTTACATGTTTTGAAATTTATTAATCGGATGCTTAATTTATGCGAAAAGTGGACCCTCTAAATCTGCAATTTGGTAATATTGTACCTAAGTATAGATAAGAATTATAAAATACCATATTACTTTAGAAATTTAAAATTTACAGAAGAGTAGTTGAGTATTAACGTTAGTCCAAAAATAGCCTTTCCTGAAGTTCTGGTTGACCAGAACTGCCAATGAATCATGGATCAGTCCTCCATTTTTTAAAGACTTTTTGCCGGAGGTAGGTTTATTTGGCCATTTGTGCCAAGTCTTTCAACCCCATAAATGCCCACTACGTTGATGGCTGGTTTTCTCAATACTGCACTAAATTACGAGAGGTTTTGGGGTGTAACTATTAGTGTAATCTATTGGAAATAGTTATTTTATAAATTCTATGGGGTTACTCATTTATAATATTAGTGCGGTTTCTCTTTTCTAAATCCCCCCCCCTCCCCAAACAAACCGCACTAATATTTATCGGTTTTTCAAAATTGCTCTGAAGTCTGGCCAACTTCAGATGCAGGATGGCCTGATCACCCATTCTGCAAGCAGTATGGATAGCTAAGCAGTAAAACTGCGAAAGTTAGTCTGGAAATTGTGAGGTATTTGGATAGGCCAGCTATCAACGTGAAGTCTTATCATTGGAAAAACTGGCAATGAATTCAGATTAATTCTAATTACGCCGATGTTCAAAATTGTTAGGTGTTATTTTAAAATGTACAGCTGATTTTTCTTAGCTATATTTCGGTACGATACTACCAAATCCTATTAAAATGAGTTCGAAGTAGTAAGACTCTACTTTACTGGGTGCGACTAATGCAAATCAAGGGCACTGCATGTTTTGAAAGTAAAAATCGTGTATGAGTTCAAGCAATTTATAGTTCTATGTTTGAGAGAAGGAAAAAAAGGTATGCAGTTGCTTTTTAGTTTTTCGTTACTATGATTATGCACTACTTTCTGAGAACTTTTTAAATGCCTGGGTGTCTGTCTAACGGTCTGGACTTATCGGACGGTTTAGTCAAAATGTCCACTTGGTCCTCCGCAATTATCTCTAAGCAGACAGCCCTGGCGCAGCTTTGCTTTAGACAATAAGTGTGTAATGCATTTAATTTTGGATTCTACATTGTGTCCTATAAGGCTTTAGATTAATTTTTTTAATATAGAGTAAATTTTAAATAGAAACTTGGATGCTTCTCAGCCCGAAGTGTTATTTAACTTCGCAAGTGCCTAGGATATGTCATTGTAACAGAGAAGTAGGCTGTTTTAAAATATCAATTTTCTATTAAATAGTGAGCGAATAGCTTAGAAACTTGGCGATAAATATAAAACCTTAAGTTTTCCATAACAAGTATAACATTTCGAAGCCTTGGTTTAAAGATTTTAAAACGAAAACACTGTCCGAATAATAAAGCTAGTTTAGTTCGCTTTAGTCTAGCTTAGAAATTATAAAGCTTCATTATATTGATTCGGTGCTTTCTACACGGCCTTTTCATATGTTGACCAAGTAGGAAAACTTGGATTTTTTTTTCTTTTTTTGCAGTGAATCTAGTGTTTCACTTTTGTCTGTAGTACTTTGTTAAATGTTTTCCAATTCTTTTTTAAATGTGTGTTTTATCAGAAATGCTGTTCAGGTACAATGTTTCAGTAAAATCTCACTTTTTATCAGTATACTTTGCTCATTTTTTTAAAAATGCATAGCACCCCAAAAATATTCCCAAACTTGTATATGTTAATAGGATGTAATTGACACTAAATTGTCATGCTTTTGCGTCACATCTTGGAATTTGTATGTTTTGTAAATACCCTTTTGAACTTCAAAATAAAATAGATTGAAATGAGTTTCTTGTCGTATTATTTAATAACAACGAATTCTTCAATGCAAAGTGAATGGAACTTCAGCAGAACTTTTTTTGACACGATTTTACTTTCACCTGTATATCTAATGTATGCATCCATGTAATATGGTATGTTTTTAATTCAATTTTCAGCCTTTTCCAGACATCCAAATAACTTGAAATTTCAAGTCAAAATGAAGAAACTATGACAATAAAATAGCATTTAAAATAGTGTACGTAACATTTAAATTTCTCTTACAGGAGTACCGAAAAGAATTCATCACATCACGCTCTATGGGGAGACATAGCTTAAAGGGTTTTTTAGGGACATTCATCTACTTGCAAAATAAAATCTATACATAATTACAAATTAAGACCCACCTTCAAAAGTAATGAATCTAGCATTTTTATTTCTTCTACAGGAGCATTCTAAAGAATTCCAACACATCATTCCTAGGCAGTTTAAAGACATCCATTTATTTCCAGCAATAAGTTGACTATTCACCTATTCAAAGGATGGGAGTATCAAGTTATGAAAGTTCTTTTGACAGGATCTTGCGTTAGTTCATACACTTTTTTTTTCAAGGTTATCCTCAAAATCCTACAAAGTTTGACGATGGTACATAATCATTACTTCATGGTTCAACTTCGTTTTAAAATTGTTAAAAAATTATACTTTAAAAAAAAGTGAGTGCATACGCTTTCATAGCTGAACCAAAAGAGTGGAAAATTCTTTAAAAGAAATTGAACTCCACTCTGAGATTTTAAAGCTCGGTAGAACTTTAACCTTCTGGTTAAGCTTTAAAAAAAATAGCTTAACCCTTTAACGCGAAGTGTTCCCGCTCTGGGAACACCTAACTCTGACGTTTTGACTGTTGTCAGTCACGAAGAATAGATTGGATTTCAATAAAAATAGTTGCAAGTGACATAGCTCCACGAGAATCCTTTACTTTTTAGCACGTCCTTTCCCGTAAAAAAATGGTCACGATTATTTTTAACAGCGCTGACATCTGCTGAAAAATGGAAGAATGCGAGAACAGTTGGATAGATGGCCCCATGCTGAAAAAAGGGCAGCTGTTGCCATCGCTCGACTGAACGACCAGCAAGAGGGCGGATGATCGAAACGTTCATCGCGTGCCACAGATCGAGAGACCCTTTTTTGACGCAGCTGGCTGTGCGCACACAGCCAGCTGTCGTCAAAAAAGGGTCTCTCGATCTGTGGCACGCGATGAACGTTTCGATCGTCCGCCCTCTTGCTGGTCGTTCAGTCGAGCGATGGCAACGGCTGCCCTTTTTTAGCATTGGGGAAAGGGTTGCGCCTCAAAGGGTTAAAGATTTTCTACTTCAGTTCGTATTGCTAAAAAGGTGTCTTAGTTTCTTTAAAGTATACTTTAACAGTACTTTGGTACCATTTTATAATAATCTGCTAGTCCCCCAAACGCCACGAAAAGTTGTTTAAAAGGGGGTTGGGTAACTTGCATCAGAGTTCAAGGGAAAAAGTTGAATATACCGTAATTGCGCCCACCGCCAAATACTAAAATTTGAAAGGGGACACTTACTCTGCAATAGGAGAAAATAAGTAATGTGTTTGGGAGATATGTCAATTGCCGATCCTTTCAAAATATGCGTTTTCGTGTAAATTCATTGCAGATGGAAACATGTGCGTACGAAGCATTCACTATTAAAAGGAAAGTGTGTGTTGTGCGATGATCTACGGGAGGGGGTTCCCAAACTTTTTACAACTTAGACCCTCTTGAAAGACATTTTTATTGTTTTCGATAGACCCCCATTTTTTTAAATACCTAAAAGAAATCACTATGTAGGAAGTTTAAGGATAATTCAATAACTGAAAAACTAAATTGTATAAACCTACTTTCAGTTTTTCAGAATTATATTGGATTGTAACATATGTATATTAATGCGATGGTTGCAGTGGATGCTTTTCCATGATACTTTTTATATGGGGTGCAAAATGAGTCGATGCTAATCTTGACTCGCCGCGTTCCGTAACATGATGTCAATTTCTTGTTTTTCATAATGAATTGCTCACTTGGCTAAATCCTGCCTCAACCAAGCAAGAAGTAGGAAATCCTAAAAATAATGGTTCGGTGATACGGGTTAAGTTGACCTATTTTTTACGAATATCCTTAGAAATCCAAAATTTGTCGCAACCTTTTGTTTGAAAATTAATTTTATCTTCCAAATTCTCAGTTCTTGTAACAATAACTGAACATTCATCGTATTGCTTTCCAATGGATTTATAATCCAAGACGGGATACCTAAAGTTCCAAGTCTTTGTAACGGGCATTTATATCTTTTAATTGCTCCAGGTGGTCAGTACACATTCGAATGTCATCAACATGAATCCCATCTTTTCCAATAATAGAAAGTTGCATCTAGTTTTCAAAGAATCGAAAATTATTTCGGTTTAATGTGCCAATATACAAAACAAAGGTTTGTAGCTGAATCCAAAAACGACTGTTCAAGTTTGAATGAGATTCATATTTCTCCCTTGGAAGTCATTTTGCAGAAAAGCTTTCGAAGGGGTTAAAACGAAAATTTCAACTATATGGATATTCAAATGTACGTATTATAAAATGGGGTATTTTGGCACCCCCATGGAGAGGGCGCCCATTTCCAAGAATTTGCGCAAGTGTCGGTTTCAGGCGTCATCCCGTACAAGCAGATCAATCCTACTCTAGACTTACTCTAGGCTTTTGCAAAGAACCCAATGAGTTCCGGCTGTAGATATGGGAATTAGACCTAGACCGCCTATCTGTATTCTGTTTATAAATAGTACAACGGATATTATTATCGATCAAGCATTAAAAATTAAATTTTGAACCAGAAAATTCCTCATTCCCCCCCCCCCAATAGACCCCTGGAACACTAGAGACTAGGGTCCCCAGATTCAGAGATTTAAAGAAATGCAGGACATCATTGTAGTCGGAGGGGTGGGGGATGGGCATGACCCACTTTGCTTTGGCTGATAACAAGAACTAATCAGTATCATTTAAGCAACTACCACTCTGCTCCTATGTGTGCCACTACAATGGCTATCATTTGGAGACATCGCTTTTTCCCCTGTTATGCTCCATCTAGTTTTTCTATCTATCTATGAGAGTCACTAGAAATACTTTTCTAGAAAGATGACCTGGCCACACTTTATAAAAAGAATATTGGATGCAACCCGTTATCGCTGTCAAAACATCGAAATGATTCATCTTGAAATATCGGTCTATCGATATCCATACACGAATTGCGTTCGTTTTCTCTGCAAGCAATGACTGGCACAGAATGCAATGCAGGCCATTTTGAAGGGCAGATGCAAAAATAAGGACATTGACATTCTTATATTTTTTTGGTACGTAATGCAGTGTGCAAGACAAGACGTGGGGGGGGGGGAAAGGACTGTCCTGCAAAATGTAGGATGACTGGTGACCCTAATATAAACCCCTTTAAAAGTTTCATAGACCCCCCCCAAAGGGGTCCGCCTGCAGAGCGTTGTGCAGAACCGGAGTGCAGAACCTAACCCCCCCCCCCTCCCTCCCATTCCTCGTCGCAAAACCATGTCTTTTCTCTTTTTTTATAGTGGTTTCCATTTACTTTGACATTCGT